>LOEQ01000001.1:1622419-1633047 GCA_001685075.1 Bramus lutescens
AAGCGGGGTGTGGGGGTGGGGGTGGGGTCTGGTGCCTGGTTCAGTCCAGGACCTCAGTCCATAGGACAGCGCTGCACACAAACTCTCTACCTTCCTCAAGTAACCCTCTCTAGAAATTTCTCTTCAGTCTTAGTCCTAGTTGACCCAGTATGCTGTCAAGTTGATAAGGTTAATGGTCAAATCATAAAGGGCTGAGGTGACATCAAGACACTTGAACCAGCAGCCCTATCCTGAATCTTGTTCACAGCCACCCAGGTGCATCACATCCTGGTTCTGAAGCGGCCCAGGTGGCCTGGCCAGTGACTTCAGCTTTCATGTAGGGCAGTCTGTCCTTAGCTTGGTGGCAGCCTGGGCCAGGTTCTGTCCAGCCTGAATTTCAGAGGCCTGCTTTTCCTCTTGGCTCTGGGTGGATATGCCATGAAATCACTGTCTTAAAGGCCTGTTGGACATTTGGTGGGTTTTTTTGTTTGTTTCTGCTTTTCTGTGGTGTCACACCCTATCCCTACAGTTCAGTTTTCAGGGTTCCCAGACTCCATTTGCAGTGAGTCCATAATAACCCTTTCCCAGTTCTGTTCTGTCCTGTGTCACGTGGGTCTAACACTTTTCTTCCATAGATTGCACATGCAAATAGAATAGAAAGTCTCCTGTACAGGGTGGTCCCGCTGGGTAGTTTCAGCTTCTTGATGGCTCCGAGTCTCCCAGGTCAGGGCTAAAGCTAGTGAGAGCTGAGCTCAGGTCTGTGGGGAAGCCCTGAAGCTCAGAGGCAGTGCTGGGCAGTACCGTTCTTCACACAGGGTGCTCCAGGAAGCTCTCGTGTTTGGAGACTCAAATACCAGGACGAGGGGCGCAGGCTTGCATGTTTGTACAGTCATTTCAAAATTATTCTTGTAACGGCATGGAAAGATTTCCCAGGGTGGAGCGTCCACAGCTGGGAAAACAGTTGTGCCTTTGAAGACATTTTTCCCAGGAACTGAGTGCGCATCTCCTGCTGTTCAGAGCACGGACTGCCTGGCCACGTCTAGCTTTGCTTGCTTAGCTCCAGGAATGGCTAATGGCAAGCAAGCTCCGTGGGTGCCCTGCCGGGAATGCTTAGCAACCTGATGAGGGCTGCTCTCCATTGCCCAGTGGCCATCACAGCATGGCAGGTGCTTGTCTGTGTGGGACTGGGCATCAGGATCACATGAGAGACACCTGGCTGAGTCATGGGTATCAGGACCCCTGGAAGCTTCCTGAGGCCACTGGCCTCCGTGGTGGATGGGCTGTCTTTCAGTGTCCCCTGGTGACAGATGCTGTCCCAGTCGCTTGCTTCCTTGCTGTGACGAAATCCACCACAAAAGTAGCGTGAAGGAAGAGGGCCGTTTGGCTCATGGCTGACTCCAGCCTATCATGGCAGGGAAGGCGTGGAGGAGGAGTATGAGGTAGCTGGTCATGTCGCATCCTAGTCAGGAAGTAGAGAAATGAATGCTTTTCTACTTATTCTATCCAGGATGCCAGCCCTTGGGACGGTGCCACTCACATTTGGTGTAAATCTCCCACCTCAACCCATTCTAGAAGTTTCCTCATAGACATGCTCAGAGGTTCATCTCTTTCATGATTCTAAGTCCTGACAAGACGATAATGTTCGCTGTCACCCTGATTAAAGTCAAGGCTGACTAGGTCTTGTCCTAAGTATCTCATTTTAACCCCTTGGGCCTTGGGCAAGAGCCCTTCATGCCCATGCTCAGGATAGCTGGGCATCCTTGTGGCGGGCCCTGTGGCCTTGTGATAGATAGATTCAGGCCATTCCACTGACTCCTGGACTCTTAAGAGGGACCAAAGGAGATGATGGCACAAGAGTAGTCACAGGTAACACTGAGATCCCCAAGGCCGGTGCCCTCAGAGGGTCTCTTCTCATGGTGTGGGACTGCCAGCCTTGCTTTGTGGGCTGTGCTAGGACCTGCTCCTTCTGCCTTACGGCTCTGCCAACCCCGTCCCAGGGGTGCTGTCCTGGCCCTTACTCTGTAAGATGATGACTCTCGGTGTTTCCATGTCCCACCTCTGAAGTGAAGTCACCAGGGACCCAAGTTAGGTGTCAGGCAGGTCCTGTGAGGCGTCGTGCGTGGAAGGCAGAGAGAAGTGAGCACTGTTAGCCAGCCGACCAGATCCCGCAGTTCCACAGACAGGAATGGCGGATCCTTGGGTGCGCAGTCCAAGGCCAGGAACTAGCCAGGCGGATATGGAAACTTGTTAATCCAAAGCTTCTAGAAACCAGGGGTTACCTTTTCCCTGGAGTTTTCCTTCTAGCTTTAATTGTTCTGCCTGGGTACTGAGGTGGCTTCTGCCTGGGTACTGAGGGCCCCTGGCAGTGTTGAGTGGTGGTGGCAGCAGTCAGCAGCAGAGGTGTCACTGTCTGCGGTTTCAACTCATACAGGCCTTGGTGTCAGGACCTTTAGCCATACAGTGAAGGGGCTTACAGAGCCCTTGGGTCTTAGGTATTGGGACTGTCAGCACAAGGCTTGGCAGCTCTCTGAGACTCCTTCAGCCACTGGGGCCTGAGGTGTCTTGTCCTCAGCCCTGTCCAGCCTTCATTGTCTTCACCATTGCCCTTCTCTGAAGCTCTTTATTTAGCCTCTTGACGTCACTACCATGGTCCTTTCTTTGTGTTGCCAGCCCAGCCCATTCTCCTAAGGATGAAGAAAACATGCTGGCGAGAAGCCTTCCCCAGCCCAAGGCTGTACCACCAAAGGCTGGTGGTGGTGGTGGTGTCTTTGGGTATGCCCCAGAGTGAGCCCAGCAGCCTACTTATAGAGCCAGAAAAGGGCTCTGCACCAGTCATAGTAAACCTTCATACAAATGGAAGCCTGTTTCCACCAATTCCAGGCTTTCACTGAACCACCTGGCAGGCACACCCCTTCTGCCTGAGTAGGAAAGACTGTCGGGCCATTGGGAGTTCCCTGAAAGCTGGCACAGGCTGTTTGCAACAGTGGTGGTGCTGGTGGTCATGATGGTGGTGGCGATGGCATCTGATTTGCAGTTCTTCTCTCAAGGGAATCAGGATACCAAGGAAGGGACAACAGTTGTCGAATAACTACCCTAACTAACTTTAAAGAAAAAATTAAGGCCAGGAGATGATTTACTCTGGAAGATACTTGCTCTGCAAGCCTAAGGATCTATTTTCAGTCCCTAGCACCCACAAAAAATGCCAGGTGTGGTGGTATTAGCCTGGAACCCTAGGACTGGGGAGACAAGACAAGGAGAATCCCTGGATTCTCCCTGCCCTTCTAGTTATGCTGAATTGGTGAGCTCCAGATTCAGAGACCCTGTCTCAAAATAATAAGGTGGAGTCCCTGAGAGACCCTGCATAAAAACATAAGGTGGAGGGTGATTGAGGAGAAGACCCACAACTGATTTCTGACTTACACACACACACACACACACACACACACACACACATTCCACACTGAAAAGGTACCCACATTGAAGACTACTTATTGACATCAGCAGTAAAGATGTTTGAACCATGTTTAGCTCCTGCCCCAGGAGAGGCTGGATCCTCTGCTCTGCCCCCATCTCCTGTGCTGAGCAGTACATGTGCATTTGTTGTTATTAAATTAGGTCAGAAGTGAAAACATCTGATAGGCTCGCATCTGGGGAGGGGAAGGCAAGCTTGACTTGATCCAGGATCCAGCCTGTGCTGTAAACTTGGGACTTGAAGTGTGACGGGGGGGTGGGAGTTGTGATGACAGCTGTCCCAGAGCAGATGCTCCAAGACCGTGCTCTTTGTTTCTTTTTAATTTATTCAATGTTATTTTTGTGTGTTCGTGTGTGTGCACGTGTGCACACACATGTGTACATGCCACAGCATACATGATCAGAGGATAACTTTGTTGAGTCAGTTCTCTCCTTCGACCATAACAGGGCCCTAGAGGTCGAACTCAGGTTGTTGGGTTTGTGTTGGCAAGCTCCTTTACCTGCCAGCCCATCTTGGTGGTCCCCAAAGTGCATTTTGTTGGGTGGTGGCATGTTGTTCTGCCACCATGGCACTGATGCTGCTGAGATCTATTTTCCTGTGGTCACATTGCCGGATTATGTGTGTGTGTGTGTGTGTGTGTGTGTGTGTGTGTAGGGCCTGTATCTGTGCCCATGCACACCTATGTGTCTGTGTATATGTTGTGTGTTCGTGTTGTGTATATGCCTGTGTGTCTCTTTGTGTGTCATGTTGTGTCTGTATCTCTGTGTGTGTGTTTACTTGGAGTTTTCCTTTTTAAAAAAATTTTTTACTTAATAACTTTTCTTTCATTTATTTTATGTACCAAGCAGTTTCCCCTCCTTCCTGCCCCTCCCCTTTCTCATCTACCCCACCCACCCCCATCCCATCTGCTCCTCCATCTCCATTCAGAAAGGGGCAGGCCTCCCATGGGCTTGCACAAAGCATGGCACCTGACAGAAATCCACCAGGAAGCCAACCTCCTCCCTGGTTTGGGGTGGACCTTCCTGTACTGGCAGTCAGGCTTGGTTTTTACCGCACCATGTAATCAGTGCACAGATGGTCACCACGTGAAGGTAAACTGCTGGCTGAGGTGTTTGGAACGTGTGTCACTTTGGCAGCCACAGAGGCACATGTCCCAGTGGCTAGTGATATCAGCACCTCTCTCTCCATACCTTTATGAGCACTTAAGAGTGCGTGTGTGTTGAGGCCAAAGGTCAGCAATAGCTGTCCCTCCTCAGGTGCTATTCACCTTGTTTTTTAGGACAGGGTATCTCAGTGGATCTGCCTGTCTCTGCCTTCCCAGTGCTAGACTTACAGGTATACACTGTCACGTCAAGCCTGTTTTTTAGTTATATGGATGCTAGGGAATGAACTCTGGGCCTCATGCTTGCAAAGCAAGCACTTGACCCAGCTGAGCCACCTCCCCTGCTCTCTGCATCCTTTTCTGTGGAATAATGTCTCACCCGCCTCTTGTGGAGGAGGACACAAGTCAGCCAGGCTAGATCTGAGGGTGCCATGTGGGGTGTGTGCATGTGGTGTGTGTCGTGTGTGTGTGTACATGTGGAGTGTGGGTGTACATGTGGGGTATGTGTGTGTGTGCATGTGGGTGCCGTGTGTGTGTGCATGTGGGGATGTGGGTGTGCATGTGCATGTGGTGTGTGGGTGTCATGTGGTGTGTGTGTGCATGTGGAGTGTGGATGTGCATGTGGTGTGTGGGTGTCATGTGGCGTGTGTGCGTATGTGTGCATGTGGTGTGTGTGTGTGCATGTGGGGTGTGGGTGCCGTGGGTGTGCATGTGGGGTGTGGGTGTGCATGTGGAGTGTTGGTGTGCATGTGGGGTGTGGGCGTGGATGTGGTGTGTGGGTGCCGTGTGTGTGTGTGTGTGTGTGCATGTGGAGTGGGTGTGCATGTGGTTTGTGGGTGTGCATGTGATGTATATGTGTGCATGTGGTATGTGGGCGCCGTGTGTGTGTGCATGTGGAGTGTGGGTGTGGGTGTGCATGTGGAGTGTGGGTATGTGGGTGTGCATATAGCATGTGGGTGCCATGCATGTGGAGTGTGGGTGCCATATGGGGTGTGTGCATGTGGGGGGGTGCGTCCCTCCTGGCCCAAGGCCAGCTGCATCCTGCTGTGCCAGGCTTCTGCCCACTGACGTCAGGTACTGGCCTCATGAGGCAGCTCTGTGTCATGGCTGCCCCTTGGGTCCTTATGTGGCTGTTTCAGTCCGGGTCCCCTCCAGCGCACGCAGCCAGCATGTCTGAAAGGGTACATGGGTTTGTAATGAGGGACAGAAGCTGGCGGTGTTTCATACATATAAATTGAGTTTTCCTTTCTGTTCATATTTTGGCAGAAATCTAATATGTGGTATTTTCTGCCCTTTCTCAAGACAGACAACCATTGAACACAATATTGTACTGTTACTTTGTTCAGACATGAGATTGCTGGGTGGAACTTTTTAATTTTTTTCTTTAATAGAACCAGGGCTGGGGATATGACTCAGCTGATAGTGTCCTTGCCCTGAGTTCCCTCCCCAACACTGCACAAACCAGGCTTGGGTGTGCATGCCTGTCATCCCAGCACTGGGGAGGTGGAGGCAGGAGGATCAGGAGTTCATGGCCACCCTTGGATAACTGAGCTTGAGGTTAATTAACATGGTCTTCAAAAGAGAGAAAGGAACACCCATAGTGGAGCCTATGTATCAGAACTTGAGATTAACTCTCCTTCAAAAACAGAGGAGGAAATAGAACTTTAAGACAACAAGTTGGGGGAGGTGGTGTCCCTGTCCCTTTGCCCCACAGGACAGCCCTGACTGGAGACCCACCAGCTTTTGCTGGGAGCCTAGCTGCTGTGCATGGTGAGCATACGCAGTCCACAGGTCGCTCCACCCGCCTGGGCCAATGCCCGGCTCCACCTGGTAGCGTTCTTACTCTGGTCGAGTTCCAAGGGGCAGAAGGTAGGTTATCTCATGATAATCTAGGGTAGGAAATTCACTGATGAATTTATTTTTCATTTGCTGGTTTTGTTCTCAGCTTGTTCTCACTGTGACAAAGTACTGGAGAGAAACAATTTAAAAGGTGGGGGGAGGTGTGTTTCGTCTCAGGGTTTCAGAGTTTTCAGTCTGGGGTCAACTGGAATTGTGTAGCAATTTTCTGCAAGTAGAAACTTTGTATCATAGAGGGTGAGCTTCAGTGTAGAAGCCAGAGGGCAACCTTGGGTGTCTTCCTCAATTGCTCTCTTCCTTACTATTACGATTTTATTTTTAACTCAAGGTGGTGCACACCTTTAATACCAGCACTTGGGAGACAGAGGCAGGTGGATCTCTGTGAGTTCAAGGCCAGCCTGGTCTACAAAGTAAGTTTCAGGACAGCCAGAGCTGTAACACAGAGAAACCCTAGCTTGGGGGGGGGGTTATTTTTAATTTTTAGTTTGGGCACGTGTGCGCGTGCATGTTTCTGCATGTGTGTGTATGTGCTCACATGTGAGTATAGTGTCTGAGGAGGCTAGACTGATCTCTGGAGTTTGAGTTACAGATGGTTATGAGCTACCCACTGTGGATCCTGTGAATTAACCTTGGTTCTTCGGCAATACCAGTAGATACGCTCATCTTCGGAGCCATCTCACCAGCCCCTCTGCGTTAATTAATTAATTTGAGATGGAGTCTTTCCCTGAACCTGCAGCTCATGGTTTGGCTACTCTTTGGTCAGCAAGCTCCATGGATCTTCCTGCCTCCACTAGGATTGCATGAGCATGCCACCATACCTAGCTGTTTTTATGGCTGCTGGGCATCCCAGCCAGGTGTTCATGCTCACATCCCACCAGACTCAATCAAATGTATTGATTTATGTTTTTTGAGAAGCAGGGTCTCTCATTGAGCCTGCAGTTCACGGATTCAGCTAGACGGATTGGCCAGTGAGCTAAGAAATCCTCCTGTTTCCGCCTTCCCAGCCCTGGGATCACAGGTGCATGCCAACACACTGGCTCATGACATAGGTGCTGGGCATCCCAGCCCAGCCTTCATGTTTCCCTGGCAACAATGGCTTTACTGTCTGGGCCGTCTCCCCAGTTCTCTCTTATGTGCTTTTTGTGTGGTTTTGTTTCTAACTTCTTTTTTTTTTGCTTTATTTTATTGTATATTATTATTATCATTATTTGGTTTTTCGAGACAGGGTTTGTCTGTGTAGCTCTGGCTGTCCTGGAACTTACTCTGTAGGCCAGACTGGCCTCGAACTCACAGAGATCTTCCTGCCTCTGCCTCTTGAGTGCTGGGATTAAAGATGTACCACCACCGCCTGGCTTTGTTTTATTTTTTACATTTATTCTTTCATTACAGTACATCCCGACCATAACTGCCCCCTCTCTCCTCCTCACAGTCCCTTCCCCACCTCCCCTCTCCCCCAGATCTACTGCTCCTCTGTTTGCTGTTAGAAAAGAGCAGGCCTTTCAGTGATACCAAGCACAGCATGACAGGATGCAATAACACTAGGCTCAAACCCTCATGGTCTTACGGGTTTTGAAGGGGGAATTGTCTGCCCAGAGTAGAGGGGAAGCAGGAAGCCCGATGTTTGTTGGCATTTGGGGACAGGCTGCTGGGACCTTGGCAGGAGGCTTCAGTTCTGTGGTACTGTGATGATAGCGTCACCTTAGGGATGTGCACAGGGCGCTGAAGGAAGTCTGTGGACCCACACCCCTTCAAGGCTGTGCAGTGTAAGCGATGCTGAGGCTGGTGTGGGAGCTAGTTAGGTAACTCAGAGTGGAGCATGACCTCTTCCCTCCTCCTCTCCACAAACCCACTCACTTTCTCCCCCCTCAAGCCACTGCTTCTTTCCCCAACTACTTTCAGGTAAGAGAGCTGCTGTCGTCGCTCCCATAAAGGTTCCAGACCTGTCCGATGTTACTGGAATCACGTGTCTTCCTTCAGAAGGCAAAGGTATGAAAGGTGGGCGGTGCTTTGAAATCCCTTTGGTTTTCCTGAAGAAGACAGACCCTGGTGTGTGTCAGGGACAGTGGTGTACGGTGGGGGCCTCAGCTCTGAGCGCAGTTCGATCATAGCAATTGAGTTAGTGCTGAAGCAGAAATGACACAGGTAGACCAACTACCCCCACCCCTCACTTTAAAATACCCCTTTTGTGAACTCAGCCTAGCCAAGGACAGAGCTGTCTTTGACCAGGGCCGTCCCATGCGTTGCCTCTGGGGTGGGCATGTAAGCAGCACAGCTTGGCTTCGATTGTATGTGAACATCTATTAAGCTGCTTTCTAAATCTTAGACTTGCTGTTGTTGTGTACAGCTCCAGGTCATTCATTCTCATCTGCTGTTCTATTCCTTTTGAGTCAGTAGATAGCTGGCGATTACTCTTATTTCGTGTGTCCTGCCATGTGGGTTCACAGGTTTCTGTCTGGGATGTTTCTTTGTGGGGTCACAGAGTCCTGTTGCTGTGACTCCTTCCTCTGCTAGATTAGCCAGGGGAGTGAGGTAGCACTGCAGCACACCAAGTCACCGCAGGGTTCCCACTTGACTCAGTGGCCATCAAAGGGTCCTCCTTGCCACCTTTGGCCTTTCCAAAAGGAAATGCGAAGGGAGAGCAGAAAGGGTCAGGGGACAAACCAGAAGTCATTCATAGAGAAGTCGCATTCTGTTAGAAACTCCAGGTGACCAGGTGCAGCCCACACCCCCGGGGGTGGGGGGTGTCCTCAGAGAGTGTGCTGTCAGGATAGGGCTGGCAGGAGCTGTTGTGGGAGGAGCTCACACCACTCTACTGTTCCCAAAACTGGGGTTGTGTGAGTTCACGTTGCTGTAGCAGCACAGTGCAGGATGTGCCGTTGCCTTGACGACGCCTCTGAGGTTGGCCAGGCTCTTTAACCATCTCCTGTGTGTAAATAGCACTTCATCATGGGCCTGCATTTCTGTATGTATGTGTTTTTTTTTTGTTTTGTGTGTGTGTGTGTGTGTTCCTGAGTGCATGTGTATAGGTTTGTGCCTGTGTGTGTCCACGCCAAACAAATGTCTCTGTGTACTGATATGTGTCGGCCTGTGCATATGTACTGCATGTGCATGCATACATACATGTTAGAAGGCTGGAGGGCGGTAGTGGAACCCTCCTTACACCTGCACTTGGGTCGACAGCTCTGGACATGTGGTGTGGACACCCCCACCCCACCTTTGCCGCTTCTAGCTTGCTTTTGGAAATCCACCTGGATTTACACGTCCACCTGGGTTCTGTGCCTTTCAGGAGTTTGTGTATGCGTGCTGCCCACCTGGTGATGGGGGTGTCTGCCTTCTTAGAGGCTACCATGCTTGAACCAAGGGTACTTCCTGGCTAGTCACATCCTGGAGAGGTGTTTTCATGAGACAAAGTCTCAGGCCGGTGGTTGTGGATTCAGCCACCTTTAGCCACTGCCGGCATGGGAGGGAGGCAGCCTCTGTTCCTCTCTCCGTTTCTGAAGGTTGCTGTTTCTGTTTCCTGAAGCCGGGACATCCTGTGCACGCAGTGTCCATTGCTTTCCTTTGATATCACTTCTCTGGGGTAGCTTGACATACTCTTGGGGACCACAGCCATAGCTTCTGTTCCTGTTGCTGTTGGAAGGAGCTGCTGGAGCCTGGAGGACAAGTCGCCTGTGCACCCTTTGAGTGGGTGCCCCTGATGTGGCTTCATGCAGGCTCTGGGCTGGGATTGTCCTAACTCATGTCAGCACACACTGTCAAGATGCTGAGACTGCAGGGGGAGACAGATCTTGTGTGGGAGGTCAGGGAGGAGGCCCAGGCTGTGGGAGAGAGAGGAGGACGACGACTTGGGCTTAGCTTGCCACTTTATTGTCCCTTCTCTCTTGAGACACATTAGTTCTCAGCAGAGCCAGCTCCCCAGGCATACAGCTGGGACCGTTCCAGAACCCACAACTGATTTCTTGTGATAAGTTTCAGGTTGATCCCACCCCAGGGTAGGACACAGATAGGATTGGGTTCCTTTTTTGTTCGTGTTCCTGTGCCTTACAAATGGGCCTCCACCCACTGCACAATGGCAGCAGGCAGATTAGCCCAGCGGATGACGTCTTCCTGCTACCACCAGGTTGACCGTGTGAGAATACTAAGCAGTAGTGTGTGTGAATGAGCATTCCCTCTCTCTCTCTCTCTCTCTCTCTCTCTCTCTCTCTCTCTCTCTCTCTC
>LOEQ01000001.1:1663204-1673557 GCA_001685075.1 Bramus lutescens
CTGAGGCTTCCTGCCTGCCTGACCCATGCTGGCCCTTCGGTGACCGCACAGACACGGGACAACAGAACTGCAGTGGCTTCTCTCTCTGGTGTGTGATCTTTAGAGGCAGGGACCCCATCCCCAGGCCTCAGTTTCCTTCTGTGAGGTGACCCATGCTTGGGTTGGCTTTTGGGTGAGCTGACATCCCCAGAAATGTGACAGGAAGGTCAGTGGTTGTGGCTCCCCTGGATGGTGCTGGGTAAACTGTGGTTCCCATGGGTGTGACAGGCCCCCAACCGTGAGCCACCTCCCAGTCAGACTTCCATCCCAGCTCAGTGACTGCTTCCTTGGTGTCACAAGGACTTCTTCAGCGTGTGACCTCTGCCTAAGCTGTGATTGCCTGGATGTGGGCTGTTAGCCACCGAAGTGCTGGTCTGAACTTTTGTTCTGACCTGGCAATTGAATTCAGGGAGATGTGGCCCCAGATTGCAGCCTTTGCCGCCGTGGGAGTTCAGGATTCAGGAAGATGTGGCCCCAGATCGTGTACTCATGCTGTTGTGCTCTGGACCTGCGCAGCCCACAGCCCTGCCCCACCAGGAGCCCCCAGCACCAAGGGCAGCATCTGAGCTGGGTGGGAAGAAAGGGAAGGACACTGAAGGTTGGCAGAGGGTAGATGTGGCTTCCTTCCCTCGGTCCCCGGCCACCAGCTGGGAGGCTTTGGCTGCCTCCGCCCTGGCCTTCCCCTCCCATCATTTGTTCATTTCCCCAGCTGAGCCAGTGATGAGCATGGTGTGGACACAAGGTCTGGAACTGGGACCAAGGATTGAAAGGCCAGCGTGGGTCCAGTCTCACTCAGCTCATGCTGGGTGGCGGAGGCTCTGTATCGGGTGTTTCTTTGTTGCGGACTAGGAGTCCTCACTGTGCTGTGCTTGGCTTCTCCTGACCTCTGCTTCCCACCTCCTCCCCAGCTATCTCTGGTGTCTCAGCTCTCTGCCTGGCATCTTTCCTCACTTGTAGTGACATGGACACACTGCTTAGCAGGCTCTTAGGCCCAGGCGCCCACACTTACTGAACACCAGTTATTCTGTGTCTTGTCTACCTGGAGCTTGTCCTCACCTGGTGCAATTAGTGAGTCTGTGCAGGCTGGACCTGGGGATCTGTCGTGGGCCTCATCATGCTGTGTCCCCAATGCGCTGCCAACTGATCATCTCTGGCTGACTCTAGTGGCAGCTGCAGGCTCTTTCTAGGAATTTAGAGACGGATTTG
Organism: Bramus lutescens; assembly: GCA_001685075.1. Taxonomy (NCBI): domain Eukaryota; kingdom Metazoa; phylum Chordata; class Mammalia; order Rodentia; family Cricetidae; genus Bramus; species Bramus lutescens. The sequence continues at coordinate 1,664,450 of LOEQ01000001.1, forward strand.
AGTCTGGCATCCGGCTCTGTAACCTTCAGTTCATGATCTCCCTGCCTCTGCTCCCAAGTTCTGAGGTTACAGGAGTGCACCACCACACCTGGTTCATGCCATGCTGGGGTTGGAACTCCTGGTTTTGTACATGCTAGTCAGGCCCTCTACCAGCTGAACCATGTTCCCAGTAACTTTTTTGTTTTGATGATGATGTTTGTTTGGTTTTGAATTTTGTGGTGTTTGTTTTTTGAGATAGGATTTTTCTGTATAGCCCTGGGCCTAGAATTCAGAGATCCACCTGCCTCTACCTCCCAAGTGCTGGGATTAAAGGCATGCACCATCACCACTCGGCACTGTGCTGGCTAATTTTATGTCAGTTTGACACAGGCTAGCGACATCTGAAACGAGAACCCAACTGAGAAAATTCCTCCATAAGACTGGACTATAAGCAAGCCTGTAGGGCATCACCTTAATTAGTGATTGAAGGGGGAGGTTCAGACCATCGTGGGTGGTGGTCTTGGGTTCTTTAAGAAAGCAGGCTGAGTAAGCCATGGAGAACAAGCCAGTAAGCAGCACCCCTCCATGGCCTCTGCATCAGCCCCTGCCCCTAGGTTCCTACCTTGACTAACTTGAGTTCCTGTCTTGACTAAGTTCTGTGATGAACTATTCTATGGAAGATGTGAAAGCCAAATATGCCCTTTCTTCCCCAACTTGCTTTTAGTTCTAGCATTTCATCACAGCAACAAGAACCCTAACTAGGATGCCACCCTTTGCCATTGCCTCTTTAAATGAAAGAACTTGGGGTTGCTCTGTCCTTTTTCTGCTATCCACCTCCCTAGCTGTGGGCTGAGGCTCTAACACTGGGCTGCATTAGACATGTAGCCTGAGTCAGACACAAGGAATCTCAGAGTGAAGCCATGATGTGACCCCAAGCATGCTGAGCCCTTGGCAGGCACAGTCCTGAGCTGTGTCTGCACCTGTGCTGAGCTGTGTCTGCACCTGTGCTGAGCTGTGTCTGCACCTGTGGCTATTCCCCACTGCTCCCAGCTTGCCACACAGAGAGCTGCCTTGGAGCTGCGTGTTTGTGTGCATTTGTGCTGCGTTGTGTGAGTGTGTGTAGTCGCAGCCCGGCCCCTCCTGCGCTGTGTTGATGCTTTCAGCTACTTTCTCCTTTCTGTGTCCTAATACCTGACAGGGAGCGTCATAAGCAGGGAGGGTTGGTTTGGGGCTCCTGGTTTGAGAGGATACAGTCCGTCATGGCAGGAAAGGCAAAGGCATGCCAGTGGTCGCTGCTGGCCACATTGTGTCTGTGGTCAGGAAGTAGAGGGAGGTGGATACTTTGTTTGCTTTCTCCTTTTTATTGTCTGGGATGCCAACCTATGGAATGGAGCTGCCGGCATTTAGGGAGGGCCCCGCTTCAGTTAACCCAATCTAGAAAATCTCTGACCCACATGTGAGGTTGTCTCATAGGTAATTCTAGGTCCTATCAAGTTGATATAAACCAGCACATTAGTCTTAGTATTAATCAAAGTAGTTTCCTGTGGCTACAGAGAGCCTGTATCCTGTATGTATGGCTGACCAAGAGGACAACAGAGATCCACAAGACCTGAGGAGGTCTTTATCCTCCTGGCTGCCTGCATACACAGGACTTGGGAACCTGTAGCTAAATAACCTAGGCTCACTGAGCAGGGCCAGGACCCTTGAACTTCCCCTAAGGCACAGTAAAGGGGAATCTAGGGACACCTGACAGAATGCCAGGTTTGTAAGACAAGACTCCTGCTAAGAAGCCATTGGAGCCTGGAAAGTGGAGCCTTGTCCACGTTCCCCACATCCACTGAGTGTCTGCCACAGCAGGTGTGACCTGGGAGCCCCATGTGGTAGTATTCCCACCCACAGAGCAGCCTGTGCACACAACAGCCATGCCTTACCACTGCAGCAAGTGGAGTTTTCACCCCTGCTGGCTAGAATGCCAAGGACCTGCCTCTAGGGCTTCAGAAGACTGTAGCTTGGGACCTTGTGGGCAAGAAGGCTGCCAGAAAGCAGCCCTGGCTGCAAGTGTCCTCCTCAGGAGAGGGAAGGAATGGCCCCCCATCCCTTTGGGCGCCATGTCCCTCAGCTTAGCCATAGCGTGGCAAAGACCAACTGTCATCCCCAGACACTCATTTGCCAAGGGTCATGGGATAAATGCTTGAAGTCCACCGACAGCAAGTCCATTGGCGACCACTGGGTGGAGCTCTGGAAACAAGCCTTTTTCCGACAGAAACCATGAACCCAAAACAGGCTATAGCTTGAAAGCGAAAGCACTTTTCACATTACAGCATTCTGTATGCGTCTCCCAGGTTTGTGTCATCCATGATGGCGATGGCCATCCTTGTCCCCTCCTCAGGAGACACTGAGGATCTCTGGGTTCCTGGCTGATGGATTCTGACAGGTGCAAGCAGCCACAAATCCAATGGCCCATTGAGAGACTGTTTCTGTCATTCTAGAAAGTTCCTCGGAACCCCAGAGATAGTGTCTCCTTTCCTGGGTCAGGGAGGCAGGCTGTTGGGTGTTCGGAGTGTCCGTTGAGATTCAAGGAGCTGTGTGGGTGAGTGGGCATCCTTTTACAGCCACGGTCCTCCTGTGCTGGAGAGACATGTCTTCCTGGAGACAAGCTGTCTCCACCCTAGCTCTTGTGAGCACACAGGCTGAGGGAATACAGGTGTATGGTTAGCTGCCCTTGTTTTCCCAGCCAATGATCTCAAAGTGGGGACTGGGGAAATGATTTGGTGTTTGTTAAAGCACATGCTACAGAGCTTGAGTTTGGGGCCCCAGAATCCATGTAAGCTCCAGGTAGGTATGGCGGCCCACCCATGTTCCCAGCCCCTGAAGACAGAGATGGGTCCTCAAAGCAAGCTGGCAGGCAAGACAGCGTATCAGTGTGCTCTGGGTTTGATTAAAAGAGAGACCCTGCCTTTGTAAATAAGGTGGAAGAGCAATCGAGGATGTTACCAACCCCCAACCTCAGACCTCCACATGCGTGATCACCCCTCTTCAGACATGCACCCATAGTCGAACAAACGTGTGCACACACATGCATATTGCACACACGCACACACAAATGGAGGGAGAATGGGGAGTGGGGTGGTCAGAACACGTGGTGAGTGTATTTCCAGCAGGGGTGGGGCTTAGGTTCTTCCCTTTTCCTGAACTGTGGCCTGACACATCAGCCAGGAGCACCCTGACTCTGTCACTGGGGGCGGCTAGGAGATCTGAGTGGCAGGAGCCTGACTCATCCAGCCCTCCTTTGAAAGGAAGCCCCAAGACTTGGCTCTGATGTTTCTCAGATTAGGATCGGAAAAAAAGCCTCAGAGAGGGCTGGAGAGATGGCTCAGTGGTTAAGAGCATTGCCTTCTCTTCTAAAGGTCCTGAGTTAATTCCCAGCAACCACATGGTGGCTCACTACCATCTGTAATAAGGTCTGGTGCCCTCTTCTGGCCTGCAGACATACATGGCAGACAGAATAAATAAATAAATATTAAAAAAAAAAGCCCTGGAGGCCTCATACATGCCCCAGAAGGAACCAGTGACTAGATCTGGGGATGTGGTGGATGCTGCCTTCCCTCTTGAGGGCTGAAGTGCATGTGATGGCGAAGTGTAACCTCTGCCACTGTTGGACCCCTGCCTTAGGAAGTTCCTGTACTCCCACGGTCCAGTCCCTTCTATATACTGTGGGGCATGCTAGGAGGCATTGGAAGCTATGTGCCCTGGGCTTGTGGCCGCAGGGATGTCTCACTTGCTGAGGGCAGTTGAAGAATCTTCCCCATTACCTGAAGGACTCAGTGGGGTACCTCTCAGGGCCCCTGAGTCATACTCTAACAGTGTAGGAGGCCTGGGAGACTCACTGCTCGAGTCCAGTCCTTGCACTACCCTGGCATGCCCAAACATGGAGAGGACCATGGAGATCCTCTAAACAGGGTGACCTGGCCTCAAGTTAAGTTGGACCCACTGCATTGGACTCCCCTGACCTCAGCTCTTAGTTTTGCTGATGCCAACTGCAGCATAAGAGCGCCAGGAAAAGCACACCCCCATGCACGTTCATTCACACATGCATGCAGCAAAATCCGGCAAGCTCACAGCATAGTCCAGGCTGTGTGCTCATTACTGATAGCACCGGGTCTCCTTCGTAAACATCATTCCCAGGTTGTCACTTGTTCACTTATCGCCCAGCACCATCTGCAAAGTAGGGTCAGCTGCTGCTGCTGGGATGGACCCTCCCACATGTTTCAGGAGCTCCAGGAGAGCTGCTAGGCCATGAGCATACCCTCAGCCTGTCCCTAAAGACGAGTGACATTTGAAGAAGTAGGACAGTGCATGGGTGTCGCCTTTCCCTTGCTAATCTGTGGCTGGCAGAGTGACAGGTTCAAGTTCCCTTTGTCACCCCTAAGGCTTGCTGATCTGCAGCAACCACAGGGCATGTGGCATCTGAGTAATGCTTGGCTTATCAGCTTCATGTAATTCTGTAGACAAACTACAGAGTAAGCTAAAAATGTTATTTATATTATGAGCGGAAACAACCTTTTAAAGAAAGAGTGTGTTGTTTATTCATGTGTATTGTGTGCCTATAGAGGCCAGAAGACGGTATTAGATCCCCTGGAACTGGAGATATAGAGTGGTTGTGAGTCACCATGTCAGTCCAGGGGATTGAACCCAGGTCCGAGACAAGATTTCTCAGTGTAGCCCTGGGTGTCCTGGAACTCACTCTGTAGTTTGGGCTGGCTTCGAACTACGAGATCCACCTGCTTCTGTCTCCCAGTGCTGAGATTAAAGGTGTGCGCCACCACAGTTGGTTCACAGCCAGTTTTCTTATAATCACTGAGCAATCTTTCCTGTTCTGAGCAACCTCCTTTTCTCGAGACACAGTCTCCTGTAGCTGGGCTCAAACTCAATTCTGTAGCCAACCTTGAACTCCTTTGACCTCCCAAATGATGGGATTGCAAGTGTGCATCGCTACACCAGGGTCACACAGGTGCTGGAGACCAGACCCAAGGCTTTGTGTATGCTAAGTAGGCACTCCAGCACTGAGCTACATCTCCAGCCCAGAAACAGTCAGTGTCGAGGGACTGTTTTCTGATTCCTGATACACTTCACATACCCCTAGAAATGCATGTTTTAGGAATCCAGACATTGGGCCTGCTTGCAGTGGTTACCAAACTGGTGCAAAGCCCTGGTGTTCGATTTCTCCCCAACATTTAAAAAAAAAAAACAGGGTGATGAGTGTTAAATAATTTAATAGTATTCAGATGTGTGAATCTCATCAGTAGTTTCTTTTTCACAGTCACAGAATTTGGCGGGTGGATCCCGTCGGTCAGGAATGGGAAAGCCCCCATCTTCCCGAGAAGCAGACATACAGTTTATCATTTTGTCCCTGGGTTGCCCTTTGCCGAATGCTTTCTCTAAAGAACAGGTGTCTGTTGATTCCTGGGTATATCTGCCCCAAAGAGCAGCGGCTCTGGTTTCCTCTGTCATGTCATGTGACATCGTGAAGGAAATCAAAGAGAAAGGTCACTTTCTGGAATCCTAAATAACGACACACCGCAGGCTTTCTTGTGAGTTAATGAAAATAAGAGCATTCATTGTAAATTATAACCATCAAGAAGTGTTGACAGCCAAATTAGTGATCCTTGGGGAATTGCATGTCCTGCCTGGCATCTTAAACTCATGAGAGAAAGCACTGTGTGCAAGTGCAGCTGTTGCAGCGACCTCTTTATGTGGTTAGGTTCTTTCCTACTTTGGGAGAAAAAATTGGAATGCAGACACTGGGGGCTCCCAGGATGAACTCAGCACAGACTCACAGACAGCAGATGTCAGAGCACCGGTGACTGTATGGTGCTTGGGTGGCTGTGGTTGGACTGGGACAAGGAGGCAGGCAGTGGGAATAGGGTCCTGGGTGGGAGGGTCCTGTAGGGGTCTCTCTACAGGGAAGGTCTGCACTGTAGATGGCCACTATTCTAGCCATGTGCAGCTCCACCCAAGCAGACAGCTGGGTGCACATTGGGCTATCCCTGCAGGACAAGTGGCTATACAGTTGATGCTAGTCACAGGGTCCTGGATTCTAGTCCCTCAAGGGTCCCCTAGAACATGGTCAGTTTGTCCCTAAGGCCACTAAGAAAATGCAACAAAGGAACATTTGGGCCTCTCCCCACCTTGCTTGGGGATTACTGGGGTGAAGGATTCCAGGACACAGAGCCCTTCCTGAACCTGGGGTCTGCCCCTCCCAGGACTTCTACCTGGGCCAAAGGGTGTAAAATGGTCAGCAAGGGCAATGACTGCTTTAAACTGGACACCGACATCATGAACAGCCCTGCCCATCTGGATTCTGTTTCCCCTATGACCCACAAAGCTTAGGCTGACTTTGCTTGCCCTGACCTTGGCCCCTGGGCTTGCTTTCACCATAGGAGAAGTACAGTTGGCCTGCGGGCTAGGCCCAGCTAGACCTTCATGGTGAGGGTTCTTGTTTCTTCAGCCAACAAGCATTGAGGTGGTTGGTGTGGCTGTGGGCTGGGACCCTGGCAGCCTCAGAACCTCCGTTCACCTGTGCGTCTGGGAGGACAGGGAAGCTCAGCTTACCATTTTAAAGACCTCAAAGCAACACTTTACAGCCAGAAGCAATTCTGAGACTGTTGTCTAACCCAGCCTTGTGGTTTACTCTTGAGAACTAGGCCCCACAGAGCGTGCCCAGTGGATCACAGCTAGGGCTAAAGACCTCATGCACCTCAGTAATTCTCCTTAAGCTAGATTAACTCTGGCACTCACCATCTGAGGAGATGTAGTTTGCACAGGATAAAACTAAACTTACTCTTAGCTGGGGTTCCCAAAGCAGCTAGGACAGCCTCAGGGCCATGTAGGAAGGCCACTGAATATGGATCACACCTGCCTTCTTCAGAGACAGGCAGGTTAGACGATCATATGGAGGAGATCTCTAGAATTGGGGAGCAGGGAGTTGTGGGCTTGCAATGTAACCCTAGAGAATGGGGTGGTGACAGTAATGGGATGGGGGTGGTGGGAATTCTTTCCATGCCCACATGTTAGAGTAGTTAATTACCAAACACAAGGCCCCAGAGGCATGTGGGTGAGGCCTGGACCCAGACACCTGTGGAAGGTGAGCCTCATCCTGTACCACCCCACAGCTGTGTGAAACCAGCCAGGCCGGGCTCTTAACCTGGATGCCAGTCCCTGGTCATCTCGGGGCGCCTGGCCTCCTACCATCCTGCCTGGCTAACACTTTACCACATTCAGATCTCTGTCCTGGGGTCTTCCGGTTTCTGTGCTAAGGAGAGAGTACTTTCTTCCATTTACTGATGTGCATGTGTTGAGGCCCTGGAAGGACGGGCCTGTACTAAGATCAGTTCTCTAGGAGAGAGGTAGCCAGATATGTGTGGCTGGAGAGAGGTCCAGCACTCATGGCTATCACTGTCAGCAGCTCAGGCCTGACAGGCACTGTCCTGTCCTCAAGCTGTAACACTGGTATCAGCAACAGCCATGCTCCCTTGTACTGTTTTTATCTTAATATTAGGCATTTTTCTAACACTTCTTTTTTATTTAATAAAAAAGAGAGGAGAATCAAGTATTGTGTCAATGTGAAGTATAAATACTGGCTTTAGATTTCATCACTTCATTTAGAAAGCCCAAATACCAAGGAGGCCAAAGGTCAGCCTGCTTTTGAGGACATGGACCTTGAAGATGTCCCTAGGAGAAAGGCACACACCTTGCGGGGAAGGCGGGGAGGTTAGTTAGAAGCAGCCCATTAGCACAAGGCACTGCTGCTTTCCACAAAGCAGCGTCAAACCAAGACTGGCCTTCTAGGGGAGCACACGGAACATGTCAGAGAAGTGCCCCCCGTGCCATTCTGTTCTCAGCACGTCTCCTGGGGGTGGCAGCGCCGTGCTTGGTGAACAAAGTGCTGTGCGCCCAGGTGGATTTTAGTGTTCCTTGTGGTCAAGTCCTCTCCTGGGACTAAAGACCAGGGAGGGGCGAGCTACGCCTGTGCCATCACCTGCTGGATCCCCACAGGGTCAGGGGGGCAGTGCCGGTGCCCACAGTGTATTCTCTTCACCAGCCGTCGGAGCTTGCTGGGGAAGGCTTTGTTGATGTAACGGTAGAGCAGCGGCGTCACAGAGCTGCTTGAGAAGGCCAAGAACTTGGCCAAGTCCTTAGCAACCTGCAGAATGCCCAGATAGTGCCCCTCTGTGGTCCTCCCCCGTGAGGCCAGCACTGTGTGCCCCAGGCTCAGGTAGTAAGGCGTCCAGAGCCCAAACTGTGTGCACACGGTGGCCACCAGCAGNAGGGGTCCAGCCTGCTGGTGTCCTGGTCCAGAGGCGTGTCTTCCTTCCCAATTCTTGAGATGAGTGCCAGCGCATACAACACAGCCAGGCCTGGCACCACATAGCCGATGAGCACTAGGATAGCATCAGCAGCCTCCGTGTTCTGCATCCGGGCACACTCAGCGATGCGAGAAGACACATGGCTGCAGATGTAGAAGAGCAGAGAGGAGAAGCTGGTGAGCATGGCCCCACCCCAGACAAAGCCACACACGTGCCGGGTGTTGTACACACTGGCCATGTAGGTACGTGGCAGGGCACGTTCGATGTAGTAGTCAAGGCTCAACAGGGCAGTAGAATACATGATCACCAGGGAAGCCACATTGAACAGGATGAGCAGTGTCACATGGGCCTCACTGCTGAGGCTCCACAGGGCCCACCTGGAGTGGGCGGGGCCCAGCAGGTATGCAGGTGCCAATGCTGTGAGCACCAGCCCGGCCACAGCCATGTTCACAAAGTACACATCCGGCATAGTCATGCTGTTCTTACTGGTCAGGTTGGCCAGCACCAGCAGGGCATTGTAGCCCAAGCCCACAGGGACACCTGCTCCCAGGTAGAGAAGCGAGAGGACCCAGAGCCCCAGACGCAGGTTCCGGCAGAGCGGCTCCTCACCCCACGCTGTGCTGTTGAGTGGGCCACAGCTCCACATGGCAGCTCACCCCAGCTTCACAGCTCTGCTGAGAGAGAAGGAACAGAGTTAGACTCCAGGAAGCACTCGCCTGCATATGTAGGGAGTGTGTGTGTGTGTGTGTGTGTGTGTGTGTGT
>LOEQ01000001.1:1798981-1813762 GCA_001685075.1 Bramus lutescens
AGTTCTTTTGTTGTACAGGATTGTTTTGGCTATCCTGGGTTTTTTGCTTTTCCACATGAAGTTAAATACTGTTCTTTCGAGGTCTGTGTAGAATTTTGCTAGGCATTGCGTTGAATCTGTTCAGTCTTTCTTTATAGCCTCCTGGTGTTCCAACAGAAGAGTGTATAGATTTATGTGGCAGAGGACTCGTTAGGCCTGGTGTTGAATGGCAGATACAAGAGTCTTAGATTTTTAGACCTTGTAGCTAGAGGTAGCAGGTGGAGTGTGTGTATGAGGGGATGGGGGAATGATATAATTTGGAGGTTTAAGCATTACTCTTTTTGAATATCTTAAAATGTGGATTTATACTTTATTTTATGTTTTTAGATGCCAACACTATTTGTGGAATCAGTTTTGGAAGTACATGGCAAATTTGTTCAACTTATCAACACTGTTTTGAATGGCGATCAGCATTTTATGAGTGCTCTAGATAAGGTAACAATGGTATATGTACATAATTCTCTTTAACCTGTAATGTAAAATTTTCAATTAGGCATCTTTGTTAGACATCTAAGTTTGAGATCTTTGAGACACTCAAGTTCTCATTAAATAACCACATTGAATTTGAGAGGCTAAGTAGTTTTAAACTGGTTAGTAGCCCCCATAGGGTTTCCTATGTCAGGATTGCTGTTGTTAGTACACTGTTGCACATAATCCTAATGTCTGTTAGAACTGATACTTTCTTTGTATAGTCCCAGCAGTAGTAGGGCTGGTATTTTCCTATAATCTCTGCCATATTTCGGCTGTATTCATTCTTTGAAAGACACCAGGAATTTGAATTGGTATTTGACATAGGAAATTCACTTACAGATTATAATATGTCAAAAAGTACTGCTAACATTTCAGTGATGAGTAGCAAATACTATCTTATAATGAGGAAAGGCATAGGTAATTCTATAACAATATTTTGGTTTCTGTGATAAGTTATCATTCTGTAAGTGTGATAAAATACTGAGATAAGCAGAAGGAAATTCTTTGTCTTTTTTTTGGTCTTTCAAGACAGAGTTTCTCTGTTCTGGCTATCCTGGAACTCGCTTTGCAGACCAGGCTGGCCTCAAACTCACAAAGATTCACCTGCCTCTGCCTCCCAAGTGCTGGGATTAAAGGTGTGTGCCACCACTGCCTGGCTCTTTATTTTTTTTTAACTCAAAATTTCATAAGTTTCTGCCTTCTAATTGACCATGCTATATGCTATCTCTCACAGTAGATGAAACTGTTCACTGAATGATGACCTGAAGAAGCAGAGAGAGGGGGAAAAAGAAGGGCCCAGAGGTGCCAGTATCCTTTAACACATAACCTTAAGAATTTCTGGGGAAATAGCTCAGTCTCAGCACCTGTGTGAAAAACAATTGTGGCAGTGTAATCCCAGTACTGGGGAGGTGAAGAAAGGCATCATGGGGCTTGCCCGTCCAGCCAGTTTAGCCTCAACACAAAGTGGATGACTCTTGAACAAGGTAGACCTTGCCTCTCTCTACATGTGCAGGTGCATGTATTCTCCCTTGGGAGAACACCTACACATTCATGCACTAGACAGAGAGGGAGAGATAGCTGAACCGTGTGTATTATAGACACAATTACAGCTGATCCTCAGCTTTCTGTGTGCTCTCGCCTACTTCTGGTAACTAATCTGGGCTGTCTTCTTGTTTAGGCCCTTACATCTGTTGTAAATTATAGAGAGCCCAAGTCTGTTTGCAAAGCACCTGAACTGGTAAGTTTAGTTGCTTAAAAGTAATCTCATGCAAAGTCAATAAAGGAAAAACTGGTAGACTGGCAAATTAATTTGTTTTGTGTACTTTTTTCAGAAGATGAAACTGTCTGCGTTGTATTTAGTCTTGAATTTATGTCCAGAATGCATTAGACCATGTGCCCTTTCTTAACCAAAGGAGAACATAGTTCACAAATAGCATGATAAATAGAAATGTATACTGCTTATTATGGTCACTAATTACTGGTTAGATTTTTCCTCTTTCTTTCCCTCCCTCCCTCCCTCCCTCCCTCCCTTCCTTTTGTTCTAGTGTTTTGTGTTTTAAAAATTAACCCGATGCTGCTTATTTTATATAACAGCTTAGAACATCTGTTGAGGCACGTTGCTTTGCTTTTTGTGCTGTTGCTGGTAACTAACTATTCCTGGCCTGTTCTCAGGGCTGGGTCCTTATGTCACTTCTAAATGGCCCACCTATCCATGTTTTGTGTTGCTACCTGTCTGTCCCAAGGGCTCTTTGTAAGATACTACCAATTTCTTTTTGAGCTTGCTAAGTACTGTGACAACTTGCTGAAGAAGTCAGCAAAGGGAATGACTGAGAATGAAGTGGAGGACAAACTCACCAGCTTCATCACCGTTTTCAAATACATCGATGACAAAGACGTTTTTCAGAAGGTAAGCTGAACAGAGTGTTCAGTTAGTATTTTGCTTTATTTTGAAGTTGAAGTCATAATGAAAATAACCATTTACATTTTCATGCAGTTCTATGCAAGAATGCTAGCAAAACGTCTAATTCATGGGTTGTCTATGTCTATGGATTCTGAAGAAGCCATGATCAATAAATTAAAGGTAACACAAATCTTTGGTGTGATAATATAAAAATCATTGTACCAAAAGCCAAATAGCTCATATTATGTAATGACTACACAATTCACAGCAGTCCATTTCTTACTGTGTGTGCATATATAAGTGGTCAGATGTAGATGTATTTGCATACAATGCTGTATGTCAGTATGAGACTCAAAGAACCAGAAGTTTCCATTGATTTAGAATGATCTCTAAGTTCAGTATTAATTCAAAACAAAACAACCCATCTCTGGTCTCCTGATTCATCCTGGCTGATTATTCTTAGTTTATGTTATATGCTTTGCAATTTGTTTTCCAGCAAGCCTGTGGTTATGAGTTTACCAGCAAGCTGCATCGGATGTACACAGACATGAGTGTCAGTGCTGATCTTAACAATAAGTTCAACAATTTCATCAGAAACCAAGACACAGTGATAGATTTGGGGATTAGTTTCCAAATATATGTCCTTCAGGTATGACAGTGCTTGTTTACATTTGTGAATTTGACAATGTGATAAAGGTTAGCAAATGAGACTCCTGTTGATAATGCTTGGTCAGCTGATGAGTTGTGGACCACACTTTATAGACTTGTAATAAAATGTGTCCTGATGGTGAAGGCCATAGCATTGTCAGCATTATGAGAAAGGGAAAAGGTCTGTTTCAGCTGCTTGCTTGCCCAGTAGATCTCTGTCTGTTGAACTTTTTATTTCACTGTTCTTTTCTAGGCTGGTGCATGGCCTCTCACTCAGGCTCCTTCATCCACATTTGCGATTCCCCAAGAGTTAGAAAAAAGTGTACAGATGGTAAGTGTACAGGAAAGATACAGTAAACAAAGGCATTGTAATGACTTTGTATATGTCTGATTCATAGTATTGGTTATTCTGGTATTGTATGAAGGTTTAGGGCTACTTTGAATGTCTCAGTGGGTGATGGCACTTGCCACTTAGCCTGACAACCTGGTTTCAGTTACCAGGCTCTCCATGAACTGGCTCCCTCAGGTTGTCCTCTCTCTTTCATGCATGGCCCATAACATGGACAGTACTCCATCACCCCAATAAATAAATGTACATTAGTTTAGGGAAAAAGAAAGCTTCGGTGTCATTCTAACTTTCCATTTGAATTTTGAGGCCATATTTATGCTTCATTTAGTCCTAGTAACATTTGATTTTCCCGTAATTTAAGCAAATGTTATGTACAAAGTGAGATAGCAAAAAATAATATATGGAGTCAGGTGGTAGTGGTACACATCTCTAATCCCAACACTTGGGAGACAGAGGCAGATGGATCTCTGATTTCACATCTAGTCTGATCTACAAAGGGAGTTCCAGGACAGCCAGAGCTGTTAGAGAAACTCTGTCTCAAAAAAACAAAACAAAAATATATATGTATGCTACATATTCAAGTGAAAGTCTATGTTACACTCACACACACAAATAGATGTGTGTGTGTATTATGTTCTTTGAGACAATGTTTCTCTGTGTAAAAGCTCTGGCTGTCCTGGAACTCAGTTTATAGACTAGGCTGGCCTCAAACTCAGAGATTCACCTGCTAATGCCTCCCAAGTGGTGGGATTAAAGGAATATGCCACCATGCCCAACAATTTTTTAAATTAAAAGTGAAATATAAAATAAAATGAAGGAAGCCCTGGGTTCCACTCCATCACAAAACCAAGTGTGGCGGTGCACATCTGTAATCCTAGCATGCAGGAAGAGGCAGGAAGACCAGAAGATCAAAGTCCTTCACAGCTGTGTATTAAGCTAAAGGCCATCTGGGACCCTTTGTCAAAAAAAAAAGGATGAGACTGTTCTCTCAAATTCACACATTCATTATAGGGAAGGACTTTTCTACATTTTAATTTATTCTGTAATTGTGTGTGTGTATCTAGTGTGTATCATCTACCTGTGGGTATGTGTGTGTGTGAGTGCAGGTTCACACAGGTCAGTGAGGTGATAGGATCCCCTAGCGCTGGAGTTATGTGCAGCTATAAGCCATTTCTTGTGGGAGCTTGGAATCAAAATGTCATTTGCAAGTGCAGTATGTGTTCTTAACTGCAAATTCATCTCTTTGGTGTCCATACAATTATAAATTTAAGTGCAATATCAACAAAAAACTATGGATAGAGAGGTACCTTGAACCCCACAACTTTGTTCATGTCATTGTTGACATGGATGTCATGGACCCTGTTTTGTATTAACCACACATGCATTGGTTAGCCTATAAACTATGGGAGTCTGTGTGCTGGTAAATGTAGGTGTGACCATCATATATATGATGGTATATTGTTTAAACAGAATCTGTAAAGTCTAGATTAATATTAACAGTGATAAATTCATATGTTTCTGATTTTATGCAAAGGTATAAAATTTGCGGGTACTGAGATTTGAGAAAACTGGACAGGCTGTAAATGAAGAGTTGGGATAGGACCGAGGGCTTGGTGCAGTGGACCTGAGCTCAGATTCTTGGCTGGGAGAAGACACAAGGACTGGGAGTTCCTCCTGGCTGGGAAGTGCAACTGAGATAGCAAGCTCCGGATTCAGTGAATAATGTGAATGATTGAGGAAGACATGTCCATGTTAACTCGTACCCTTCACATATACACACAAGCTGGAATAGTTAAATAATGTGCAGACATGTCGTGGTAACTCAGATTGTAGCACAGTAATATTCCCATAGACTGATTCCTGCATAGGCAGCCTGTTGCCTCAGTTACTCTGCCCTTCCTCATTTAATGCTGTTTAACCAAGGTGGCCTCAAATTCCTGGGCTCAAATAAATCTCTGCCTTAGCTTTGCATGTCTCTGACTAAGTGCACACCATAGCGTTTGGCTGCTCTACTTTATGGGTAGAATGCTTTATATGCAGGAATCCAGAGCAAGTCACTGCTGACTCAGTAGATTCACCACAGGTTGGTACCAGCACATAGCAGTGATTATTCATGATCTTGAGCAGGTACTCTGGACAAGGTATATCATTAAGTGAACTAAGATGCGTTATCTTTTCAAGATGGTAATAAATTACAGGTAAAAAGTTATGGGACCTAAAAATAGATTAACATCTCTCTCTTTCAACAGTTTGAATTATTTTATAGCCAACATTTCAGTGGAAGGAAACTGACGTGGTTACATTATCTCTGTACAGGTAAAGAACATTTAATTACTATTTGTTCAATGACATTTACCTGCTTGTGTTCATTTAGAACAATAATTTCAATATCTGTAGTCTAATAAGAGTTTTTCTCCACCTCCCTTTTTGGTACTGTTAAGGAAGCCTACCACCATTGAACTATGTTTATAACCCTGGTGATAACGTTCCCTGTAAATTTTTTGGGTTGTATGACAGTGAATTTTTGTAGGATTTTATAAATATTAGATAATTTGTTAAGAAAGTCAGACTAATGGGTTAGATATTCTTGAATAGCTGTTCTCTGACGTTTCCTGAGCCCTGTACATTGACTTTTATTTACAGTGCTGTCATGAAGTGTCAGAATAGAAGCAGGTATTCTAAGATTGCCTTTCTTCTTGGTTCCGTGGAGATGTTCAGCCAAAGCAAAGGCACGTATTCTTTTCCTTAGGCTCAAATTATTTTACTTGGTTAATTTGTGTTGAGTTATGCATTGGTGTGTTTGCCCTATGGGTGCATATGGAGATCACGGTCAGCACTGGCTGACTTCCTCTTCTTTTTGAGACATTACCTGTAGCTCACCAATTCAGTTAGAGCTACCCAGCAAGCTCTCCTATGCTTATCATTGAGATCACAGACGTGTGCCCTGGGCCTGGCCGTCTGGTGGCTAGAGATTCCAACTCAGGTCCTAGCACTTGTGCAGTGAATACATTACCCCATCAGGGTTTTAGTAGGTTTTTGTTTGTTTTGTTTTTAACTTTTGAAAAGTTGCCTGACAACTAATTCCAGCACTTGGGAGGCAAAATTAGTGAATTTGAGACCATTGTGGTCTGTCTGTATCTGTTAGTGCATTTGTGAAGTGTACCCAAGCCTGCCACATCTGGCATGGGGGCATCAGAGGGAAATTTTGGGAATCGGTTCTCTTCTTCCACAGTGTGGGTACCAGGGTTGAACTCAGGCAGTCACACTTTGAGAACACACAAGCAGTGATGGTATGGTATCATAGGTTTTACTCTTTTACCCTTTGGGGGCTGCTACCCAGTTCATAAATAAATGCACACGGAGCCTTATTCTTTCTTATGAATTCCCAGCGTTAGCTTGACTTGTTTCTAGCCAACTTTTCTTAAACTATCCTGGGCTTTTTACCTTTCTTTGTTCTGTAGATATTTCATTCCTTCTTTTCATGGCTGGCTGGGTGGCCTTTTATTCTCACTTCTTGATTTCTCTTGCTCCTCCTTCCTCTCCTCCCAGATTTCTCCTTCTATTCATTCTCTCTGCATGCCAGCTCTGCCTGTACTCAGTACTCTCACATGACAGTTCCATGTCCTGCAAACAAGAGCTTTGGATGCCTTCCCAGGAGCTTTAAGATGTCTTTGGTTTACTTTTTTAGGGAAAAACAAACTATTATTTATGACAGCTTTGAAATGAAAACCGTTTGGATAATCAGTATATTGTCAATTTTTGTTTTATTTGTAGGTGAGGTTAAAATGAACTATTTGGGAAAACCATATGTGGCTATGGTTACAACCTACCAAATGGCAGTTCTTCTTGCCTTTAACAACAGTGAAACTGTCAGCTATAAAGAACTCCAAGACAGCACTCAGATGAATGAAAAGGAGCTGACCAAAACAATCAAATCATTACTTGATGTAAAAATGATAAACTATGATTCAGAGAAGGTAACTTCCCAAGGAACTCCAAGTTCTACCCAATGAAGGTTCTTTTATGGGTATTGGTTTTAAGGTTGTGGTGTCGTCCACTTGACTCTGTAAATTAGCCCCTTATCATGAGAAAAAGACCCCTGGCTTTTCCACAGATGAACAAAATACAATTGGGGGGGGGTCCATTGACCTTCAGAACCTTGGGAGCATAGCTTCCTCTAGAGCTGGCTCACTTGTCTGCAGTATGATTACTGCAGCATTGTTAGTACATGTAACGGCTGGGCCTGGAAATAGTTACTTTCTAAATACAAACTGTTTAAAATTCTGGTAAATGTGAAATCAGAAAAAAATTTTGTTTTAAATATAGGAGGATATTGATGCAGAATCGTCATTTTCTTTAAATATGAGCTTCAGCAGTAAGAGAACAAAATTTAAAATTACTACGTCAATGCAGAAGGACACACCACAAGTAAGTACTTGTTGGAATGCCAGTTCTTTTAGAAATATTTAAGTAGTGGTTGAATGAGTCCATTTTATGCCTAGATCAAGCAAACCTTTGCACTCTAGAATTAATAATATGATAAATATTCAATTTGTTGGCCTTACAGTTATGTGTGTGCCAGTATGTTAGTGTTTGAAAGATAGGCAGCTTATTCAGGGGAGCTCCAGTTCAGTTATCTATCATTAATTATGTCAGTTATAAATAGTGGTAGGTTTGGTTAAATTTTCATCTGTGTGTACAGTGTATTTCTCTCATCCCCTCTCACTCTGCTGATTCCCTCTTCCCAAGTGGTCCCTCTTTGTTTTTATTTTTAATGATTCCATAAGTTTAGTTAAGATTACTTAAAGAAACTGGGCAACTTAACCAGTGTCTACACTATTGAGCAAAATGCTACTTTCTTAGCAAATGTTAACTTCATGAGGTGGGGATTGTGGGTGTGTAAGGGAGAGAGGTATATTAGTGAATGAACGAAGGAATGAGTGAATGAAAGGATGTANATATATATATATATAGCCATTAAGACATGCTTTGTGAATGCAGTGAGCTAGATCCCCAACCCAGTATTTTATCTTAAAACATAGTTTGGGCTTGTGTGTATAGCTCAGAGGTAGAGAGAACTGCCTAGCATGTGAATCCCTAAAAGAAACTGAAGAAGGAAGGGCAGGATTCTTATGTGTGGGTGCACAGTTTGCCCTACATGGTTTGTCTGGTATTGAGCCAGCAGGAGTGCAGTTGAGACTCTTGGATGAAGCACTGTGGCTGGCTTTTGGGTGAGTTCAGTATTGATCACCAGGCTTCATTCAGACTTTGCTGACTGCCCTTTGGATTCTGGGATGGGAAGTAGGTAAGATATCAGGCCCTTGGAGGAGGGGAGATGCACAACATTAATTACCAGGAGTTTTGAACCCTAATGTAACCAAGGTCTCATTTCCAGTAGAGTGAACAACAGTCTGAGGGATTTGTCCTTAAAAAACTGCTGTGTAATCCCTAACCGTCAGCATCGTCTGCCTCTCTCCCTCAAGCCCTTGTATTTCATTGTTGATCACCCTTTTCTGGGCTGTCTTCCCTGCATTCTCTTCGTGAACCAAAGGAGCCCTGCTCCCCCACTCCAACCCTATCCTATCCAGTCTGTGCTAAGCACTGTGCATGCTACAACTTCATCTGAAAGCATCTTGGCACAGAGACCAACTGATAAGACAACAGTCTTAAGTTTTTCTTTTGTGTTAACTTGAGTCTTTTATTTATTTTTTCTTATTTATATTCCAGTATAGTTAAGAATAGTGTGTAAATTTCAAAAGTAGCCTAGCTTTTAACTTACACATTATGTATAACCCACTTTACCTGATTCCCTGGCCCTCTGAGGGTATAATTTGTTTTTTTTTAAGACTTTTATTTTGTATATCTCTGAGTGTTTCGCCTGACTGTATGTATGTGCGCCTTATTCATGCCTGAGACAAGAAGAGTCCAAAAGAGAAGGACTTGGTCCACTGTGTGAACGCTGGAAGCCAAGCCTGGGTCGTCTGTGTGAAAGCAGCCAATGCTGTTAACTACTGAGCCATCTCTCTAGCCCCCGATGCTAATTAGTAACTGGAATTTTAAAAATTCACTAATGGAAACTTAAAAACAACGTTCAGTGTCTTATCTGTGGGTCACCCCTGTTGTCCATAAAAACAGGAACTGGAACAGACAAGAAGTGCTGTAGATGAGGACCGGAAAATGTATCTCCAAGCTGCTATTGTCCGCATCATGAAAGCACGCAAAGTTCTTCGGCACAACGCCCTCATCCAAGAGGTAAAGGGGAAAAGTCCTTGGGATTTTGTAGTGTACCCTGTTAAAGTTGAGACAACTAATATTGACCAAACGGCATAAATAAATGTTGGTTTTAAAGAGTTCTTACAATTTCAGTGGTAGAACCAGCATTGCTCTGTTTTGAACTTAAAGATCCTAAACTTGCCAGTTTGCTGAATCGCCTTTCCACCTGGAAAAAGGGAATACTTCAAGTGTTCGTGTGTTCCTTCATTCCCTTTACACACTAATATTTATGTGGGACAAAACACCTTAAGACTATTCTGCAGTGCAGAGATCTCAACTTGCACTGAAAGAAATTTGGTATCAAGACTATGCATCAGCTAGGCAGCTGTGGCACATGCCCTTAATCTCAGCACTCGGAAGGCAGAGGCAGGTAGGTCAATCTCTGAGTTTGAGGCTAGCCTGACCTACAAGAGCTAGTTCCAGGAAAACTAGGGCTGTGACATAAACCTTGTCTCAAAACAAAACAAAAGTGTGTGTGTGTGTGTGTGTGTGTGTGTGTGTGTTAGAAGAAAAGTCGAGTTAGCATTAGACTTGCAGGCTTATTGAATAATGTAGACAATGTTGGTAATTTTACTATTTTGCTGTACTTTAATTCTATCATCACGTAAAAACTGATCTCCCTAGCACTCTCTAAGCTCCTTGTTCCGTGTCAGTCTCCTTACAGCTAATGGGTTGGAAATGGATGCTTATGCTTATTAACTAGAGCTTGACTCCCTTTCTCTCTCACAGGTAATAAGCCAGTCAAGAGCCAGGTTCAATCCCAGTATCAGCATGATTAAGAAGTGCATAGAAGTTCTGATAGACAAGCAGTACATTGAGCGCAGCCAAGCATCTGCAGATGAATACAGTTACGTCGCGTGACACCCTCTTCTGGTGTGGGTGTGAGGTCATTGCCATCACCGTTTGGTGTGCTCCTGTGGGAAAAAGCAGGCCTGTGCCTCCATACTTCGGTTATTTGGCAGCCCCTGTTTTTCTGCTGTTTACAACATCACCAGTGCCACGTCATGAGCGTCAAAGAAAATGCCTAGCGATATTTCAAGCTCATGTCAGTATGACATTTCTTAAAACTTTAATAGAAGAATGAGTGAAGTATTGCTGAAATGTGGGATTCGGTTGGGTACCATGCTTTCTCCCCTTCACGTTTGCAGTTGATGTGTTTTTTTTTTTTAAATGTATCTTAAAGGACATAAAATAAAAACTTAAATATTGTAATATGACAGATAACCTAATAATTGTATCTACATTAAAACGACAAACATGATGTTGCTGCTTGTCAAATAAAAAAATAAAGAAACAGAATGCCTTTTTCTATGTGGATGGAATATCAGATTAGCCAGAAAATAAGACATCCAAGCAGCCAACAGCATTTCATCTTGGTGATGAAGTGCACTTGGGCTCCTGTTTAACCTTCAATTAAGACTTCCTCGTTATTGTTTTTGAATACATAAAATTGCATCTGGTATAAAATTCTCTTCTGTGAATTTGAGCTAAATGGCATAAGCAATTTTGCCTACTGAAGATGTAATTCTGTCAGTGGTTTTTGTGATGTGCTGTACAAGAAACAGAGTGGTGGCTACTGTGGTGACTTGAGCCTGGCAGAGCAGGACCTGCTCCCCCTCAACTCACTCTTCTTGATGCATTAACGCTGACATAATGGCTATTGTTGATCTCCCAGAGTTCCTTCTCCTTTCCCTGCCCACCACCAGCACCCACCCCTTCCCCAGTGCAGGTGACCCCCCATCGTAAGTCAATAGCAGTGTCCCTCAGCACATTTCACCACCACCTTATATAGGAACATGAACTCTCCTAGTTTGCTTACTGCAGATAACAGGGGCATTAAAATACTCTGGTCTACCATATTATCCATCTGCCATCCCCATATCATTGCTTTTTTTAAGCCAGAGTATTTAAAGCATATACAATACAAATACTTTGTTTATACTCAATTTATATCTCTTAAGAGATAAGGCCTTAAACCCACAATGAAAATATGCTGAACAAATAAACAGTACTTAATTTGCATTCTCATGTGGTTCATATTTAAATTTATTTAATGATTGGTTGATTTGATTATACCTTTTCTTATTTTAAAGAATTCAAAAAGTCTACTGGGGTTCTAATGACGTCTGCTGTCTTTATTATCTTGTCTTTCTACCTTCTGAGGATAATGGCAAAGCATGTGCTGTTCTACATTCTTGGTCAAGAAACAATGTCCTTTTTTCATAACATGTTAAGTGTTCCAAATTTATAAGTATTAAATTAAGTCAGAACCTGATACTGTCAAGAAATGCTATATTGAAAAGTAGAATACTTGTGATGGATTCAAGTTCTCTTCTCATTTCTCCTTATTTCCTGTGCCTCCATACTTCGGTTATGAAAAAGGTCAGGTTAAGTTCTGCTGAGGCCCTACTGAGTCTATCCAGCACCCTTTCCTCCAGGAGCCCCAGGCAAGAGCTCCAGTTTGGCCTTAGTGGCTCAGAGTTCACCTGTCGGGGTCACCGCCACATAAGCTACAAGAAGGTAAGAGGAAGGGAAAAGAGGGCTTTTATGTTTAAAAAAAAATAGGGTAATATAAGCAAATTCTCAACACTTTTAAAAAGTTCTGACTCTTTAAGTAACTCAGCAGGTAAGTTGGATTCCCAAGTTTGTAGGGAGAGAGCCCACCCCCACAGCTGTCTTTAGACTTCCTCTTTCTCTCACACGCAGACATACACACTCGTACGTACATGCATCATTGCAATGCAAAGACTTTTAAATCATTAATGGTAATGTTGGGTCTTATAACAACGGTTTACAAATAGCTTATCAATATTCATTCCTTTTAAAATAACATGTAGAATTATTCTGTGGCTTATGCCAATATAATGATTTGCTTTGGTAAATCATCAGCGTTTTGTTTAACCCTGCTTATTTTACAATTGATACATGCTACAGTGCTGTAACATTTCTTAAGCTATTTTAACCTTTGGATACAAACTAGCAAGATAATAAACATATTATCTTGTTTAACTTTCAGATTACCTCTGTTTCTTCCTTCCCTAGAATGGAAACTAAACAGACTTCTGAGTCTGAGTATAAACTGAACCTGAATCAAATCTCATTTAATGCCATAGACATACTTGCTGTCTCCAGAGACTTGTGGTGGTGGAAGCCCACAGTCCTTGCCCTTGGGAGGCAGATGCAGGCAGATCTGAATTTAAGGCCAGCCTGATCTACATAGGTCCAGGCCAGCCACAACTATGTAGTTTCTGTCTTGAGAGAGAGAAAAAAGCTCCTTCTCATACATATGGAAAAATATCTGAATTTTAACTTTGTATGTGATCTTTAACATGTATGATCTTTTTACTTAAGATATTATGTACATCAGTGGTTCAGTTACCTGTGAGTTTTAATATTTTGTTAATGTAAAACTAATCTATATATCCTTAAGCTATCGGCTTAAAATTTTGAAGTATTTAATAGCAAAGGTAATTATTTGGCTCTTAATTTTTTGTTCCAAGGAAAATTACTTGTTGAGCAACATCAGTATAAAAACGAACTTGAAAATGGCTGGTGCTAAAAGCTTGTGAACTTAGGTTGTGGCTAAGTTGAAACTAATTGAAGAATCAGAAACCAAAACAATGTATAAGCCTTGATAAGATTAGACTAGATTAGAGCCCAGCTATGCTGACTGATGGGGAAGAATGCCGGTTTGCATATACAGTGCCTGGGTTCTCACTTGTCTCAGGTCATTCCCTCCTTTGATCACCTGACAGACATTGCTTAGTGCCAGTCCACCATACTGATTCAGTAGCCAATAGTCATGGTCTCTGCTCATTTGGAGCTCTTAGTCTGGTAACAATTATAAATCTCTAATGTAGGTAAGTAATGATGGAGAGCCCCAGATACCACACGAAGGATTTCTGAAAGGATGATGGAAGGTGGGGGCGTGTTCTATACAAGTAACAGCAAAAACCTGTGATGAACCACTAGAACTCATGACCAACAGACCAGTGTGGCTGAATTCTGTACACTGTATGTAATTGGGAGAATGGGTTGGTTACATTTTAACTAAAAAACTGATATATTACATGCATATAAGAGCATGAGAGGAGTCATAGGATGCTAAATCACACAGAGATGGGCAATAAATGGCTATTCAGGGATAAGACATTTTCCCCTGGCCCTATAACATTATAATCTCCACTGTTGTTGAACTTCTAATCAGTTGATCACTCTTTATAAAATGTTCAGTATAAATTGTGGCTGACTTCCTTCCAGGAACTACATTAGAGTGAATGGGTAGTGTGAAAGTAAGTAGCCCTGGACACTAGTGGTGAAGACAAAATCTCCTGAGGGACAAAGTAGGTGACTTTCTCTTGAGGTAGTGTATTGGGTTGGGTGACAGGAGAAGAGACAAGTCAAAGTGACACGTAGAATTGGGGCCATGGGTGTACTACTGAACTCCAGAGAAAGAGAATTATATTTTAGGTTTATTATTTGAGTGTTTTGCCTGTGTCTGTGTGCACCGTGTGTGGTTTGTGCTGAAAGATCAGAAGCTACCATCTCATCCCTTCAATTAAAGTTACAGGCAGTTGTGAGCCACCGTGTGAGTGCTGGGAATCTAATGTAAGTCCCCTGCAAGAGCAAGTGCTCTTAATTGCTGAGCTAACTCTCCAGCCCCAAGATAATTCTGTTTGTCCTCTTTGATTCTCAAAAGATTGGACTATGCTATTATGTCACACTGTTTGGGGAGATGTGAACAAATGCCTGCTTAGCCCAAATAGGGTACCAGTAACAGATGGAAGTACAGATGCCATCAATGTTCAGCTTGGTGAACCAGTAAGCTTACAGAAGCAGAAATGACAGCTCCATCACTAGCCCACCCCAGGATGCAGTACAAAAGCTGGAGACCTGCACTGCACAACTTGCATCTGATACGCAGGATAGCTGATATGCAACCCTCCAAAGAGGTCATGACCCACAGATGGAGAACCACTGCTTTAGAGCATCCAGTGTTTTTACAGGATACACTGTTGTAGTGATAGGAGTGGCGGGCTGGCCTGCTTTTTGTCCCACCTGGCTCCCGCATGGCTAGCTTTACACCCGAAATAACAACACA
>LOEQ01000002.1:31712-47721 GCA_001685075.1 Bramus lutescens
ACCTGTGCCTGGGTCGGCCCAGAGTGCATTCTCTATTCTCTTTCTTATTGCTGAGTGTGGCAGACATTTGTTCCCTTGTTGTGAGTCCTCATCCTGACAAGGGTTGCATGGGTGTCCTCTTAGGAAGTTCCCAAACCTGGGAGTGTTTCAGAGGGCCCTCTCAATGCAATGCTGAATCAGTTACCTCTAAAAGAATGTTTGAGGGTAGACAGCACATTATCTAACTCAATGTAGATAAATGAACTCAAAAACATAGGGTATGAAGACAAACATTCTTTTAGGTGGGAGGGTTGCTGGGGATCAGGGAATCAACCCCACACCCCTCCCACCTCTGTCACCTTATGCATGCTAGGCAAGCATTCTGTCACCCCCAACTCTTGGAAGAACTAGCCCTAAATGAATAAAGGACACTGTTTGGGTGAAAGTTCCTCGATTTGGTCTGATTTGGATTATTGTGGCGGCAGAGAGGTTTATCAGGGTGCAGAAACTTTCCAGACACAGATGCCATCCAGCAGTGTTTTGCCATCAGCGGCCTTTCTCTAAATGATAAACGCATCACGAGCCTCTGGGACTTTAGAATCTAACCGCCTTACACACACTGAAACAGAAAGCAGGACTATCATTTAAATCGTTTAGGTTATTATACACTAAAAGCATTCTGGTTCTGCCCCTCCCACGTGTGACTTTTTTTCCTCTCCTCCTCAAATAGACTCTTGTATGAGACAGGGTCCCACAGTGTGGCCCTGGCTGGCCTAAACCTCCTGTGTAGATCACACTGGCTTCACATTCATAGGTAACCACCTGAGTTCCAGGTTTAGGGTTGTGCACCACCACATCTGGTGGAAACAACCGACTTCTGTGCATTTTTTCTTTTATTCAGTTTTCGCTCTGTTAGGGATTGAACCTAGGGCATCAGGCACGCTAGCCAAGGGTTTGTACCTCTGGCCTAGACCCCCCAGCTCCAACGCGGGTATACTTGGATAGCTTTTCTACATGTGTGCAGAGAAACGGCATATTTAATCACAAATCCTGTATGTTGTGGGAGTTCCGTGTCAATGTGCTGGATTAGGAATGTTCTATTGTTTCTGCGTCTGTTTAAAGTGTACTCAATCAACAAGAATTACTTGAATTACCTCCTTTGTGCCAAGCAGACTTGTGAACTTCTTTGATTGAACATGAATGCTGCAGCTTAGAAACATCCTCATTAGGGAAGCCTCTGGGAAATTCCGTTCTCATCTGTGGAAGAGAATCAACGAACCACGTGTTGGGGGAATGTTGCGTTTGGGCTTCGTAGCCAGTGTGCTAGATACAGGTCTTGTTTTCTATCTGCTGATAGAATGCAGCTTTCCTGGGGGGAGGGGGCAGGGAAATCAACCATCCCTTTTTACAAAGGTTAATAAAATGGTACTTGTTTGAGAACTCACTGTGGAGCTCAGACTATCCTGCCCCAGCCTGGGGATTACAGCCATGAGCTACCATACCCAAAATGGTACTTCTCTCCAGCTGGTTAAATTGAAAACACTGGGAAAAATAAAATAAACAGTTCTGTGCAAGGCTCTTCAAATCCGGGCATGAGCATATTCTTCTGAGGGTGAGCTGATCATATTGGTATGTCACTCCCAGGTCTGCAAGCATGTGTCTACCCTGGAGGGAACTGAGCCCTCCAGTCCTCCGTAGCCCTTCTGGTTCTCATAACAGTGTGGTTTGCATGACTGCTGCTGCTGGCCCCTTCTCTCTGAGTGCTGACAGGTTTCAAGGAAGGGCTGGGCCAAAACTGTGACTATTTTCTTCTTCAAGCTCTGAACTGAGACATTCCCTGACATCCTGGTGACTGGTTTTCTGAGGCAATTTGAAGCCTCCGTTATACAGTTGGCAAAAACGGCGGAGACAGATAAGGAGTGCATGCAGCTGCAACAGGAAGCAACAGAGTAAGTCAAACCGGTATTTCCCTGTGAGCATGGGTGCTGCTGCCTAGCCTAAACCGGGGGGGTTGAAAGAGAGAAGTGCAGCCCCAGCTGCCAGGAGCACTCCCCTGCTCCTAGTTCTTTGGCGTCACGGGACAGAAGGCCACTGGGTTGGCTTATGTGGGGTTACTGTAAACTGGGGAGGAAAGTTGCTGGGTCTCCATGACGACCTAAAGCCTAGAGCTTGGTGCCAGCAGGAGACCGCTGGAGGCTGTTCTTGTCAGGAGGCTGCTTTTTCTCTACTTGCTGATCACTCCTTGCTGACACACTGGCTCAACCTGGGGTTAGTTGAGTCTGTCGTGCCTGTGACATCACTTCTGCCATCTTATAGAAGAGAGTTTCTGCTAGATATACGACCACACGGCTAGTAAACACACTTCTGATGAAGTTCTGACCTGTGCAGCGTGGGCAGATACGATATGGACCACCTCTGGACCATGCTCTTGGTGCTTTCTGTTTGTTTGTTGTAAAGACAGATTCAGTGGGAAGTGGCCTGGCCTCAGACTTGGGATGTTCTCACCTCCACCTTCTGAGTGCTTAGATTACAGCCTGCTTCTATTACTCTTTTAAACAGACACAGGTAAACTCTTCTCTCCTGTTCTCTCCTTGGTCTTGGTGTGGCTGAGAAGCAGTAGCTGGAGTCACTATCTTTGACCTAGAGAGACGGGAATGAAAGGTTGACTGTGGCAACAGCAGCACAGACATCTGGGCCTCGACTACACAGACCGGAGATGATCACTAATCTTGCTCAGACTGTTGGACTTCATTCACACTTTCCTATAAAAAGGAAACTGTTGTGCAAGATTAGTTAAAGATGGGTTACATTTGTTTTTGCTGTGGAACATTTGCTTAATGATGCAAAGATGTGTTGCATTTGTTTAACTCTGTAAAGCTGTGTTACCTTGCCTGTCTAAAACACCTGATTAGTCTAATAAAGAGCTGAACAGCCAATAATGAGGCAGAAGAAAGGACAGACAGGGCTGGCAAGCAGAGAGAATAAATAGGAGGAGAAATCTAGAGCAAGGAACAAAGGAGCAAGAAAAGAGAGAAGGATGCCAGGGGCCAGCCACCCAGCCACCCAGCCACCCATGGAGTAAACAGGAAAGCAAGATATAGAGAACAAAGAAAGGCAAACCGCAGTTAAAGAGAAACGGGATAGTTTAAGTTAGAAAAGTTGGCTAGAAACTGAAAAGTTTCTGTGCCCCATAAGCCTCTCCGTCGATGCAATAATCCGAATCAGACCAAATTAGAAAAAGCCCAGGTTTAATGGTTACAAACGCTCCTGGAAGGCTTTCCAACCCCAAGAGTAGAGATGAGACAGGAAGGCCAGAAAACCACGTGTTTGTTCCCTGGGGGGAGGGGGCAGTTAAAATCCCTGTGAGTGTGGTCTTGAGCATCTCTGGGGAGGGATCATTATTTGGTGGACTTTCTTGGGGGCAGAGTCTGGATTGAGGCAACTCCATGGGAGGAGGCTTGGGTGGAGCCTCCACCCAAAGATTCCAGACTCTGGGTATATGGATGCCGGGTGGAGTGAAGCTTCCACCCAAACAGAAACAAGTCAAGCTAGGCTGGGCATTCAGAAGAAAGAATAAGTTTCTGTGTAGTTATTTGAGAGCTGGGTGGCAAATTACAAAAAAAACAAAAAACAAAACAAAAAAAAAAACCTACAGGAAAGTTTCTGTCTTATCTGAGCTATTGTTACATTGAGCCTTTAAGAGAGTCTAAAACCTTCCGGGATGGCTCAGTGGGTGAAGCACTAGTTTCCTAAGCCCAAGCTCGACACCTGCTTCCAATGGAAAGGTGGAAGGAAGGAACCCGCCCCCACATATGTGCTGAGGCATGCCCCTTTCCCACATGCCATACAAAAAATAAGAAGTAATGAACATTTTTTTAAAAAATCTAGAACCAAACTTATAAATCGATTTTTTTTTCTGTTTTCTGATATGGAAAATGATCCCCTTGTCACTTGTAAATTTACCAGACCTCAGTTGAAGTGGCCATATGAGAATTTTCAGTTCTTCCACCCAGGAAATTGATTGGTCCATCTTTTGTCTTCTGGTCAGCTAAACTATGATGGGAGAGTCAAGGAATGCAAGCCTAGTTACTGGGCATTCCCAGGGAAGGCTATTCCCAGAGGAGGTCATCTACTTTCCTGACCCAGGCTTATACTCTGAGGTCAACCAGGCCTAGAGGCTTATATATGGCACCTCAGAAAGACATAAATTATAGCATGGAAGTAGATTAGCAGGACATACATGGCCACCAGCTGCCAACTCCTGGATTCACTTCAGTGGCAATCCTTAAGTCCGAAGTCACATTTGAACACCATTTGAAACGACTATGGGTGAGATTCTAGGCACAGCCTGAGGTGAGATCCTTCTCCATCACCAGTGAGCCTGTAAAATCTAGTTATCTTCACGCTCTCAGAACAAAATGGCTAGATTCTCTCTTTCTGAAAGGGAGACAGGGTAAAGAAAGAGATGAGAGGCTCCAAGCAAGCCCCAAACCTAACAGAATAAGCACTCCACACACGGAAAGCTGAAGAATGACCTCTTCAGATGCCACTGTCTGTCCTTTCTTCTCTGCTAGGACAGTGGTCCTGCCTCTGTGACCAACTGGGGTACTATTCCAATCGTCTAGACCAGAAGCGCAGGTTTTCAATCGCAGCCTTTGAGCCTTTAAACTTGGAGTTTTAATAAGCAGTGCTCGAACCCCCATGACTCTGAGAAAAGTGCATTTTTACCTTCCGATAGCTCTATGATCTCATCAATAATAATCACAATTTTTAAAAAGGCCACAAAATTAGCTGGGCAATGGTGGTGCAGGTATTTAATTTCAACACTCAGGAGGCAAAAACAGTTGGATCTCTGTGAGTTCAAGGCCAGTTCCAAAGCTATAGAGAAATCCTGCCTCAAAAGAAAAAAATAAACAAATCAATCAATCAATCAATAAAAAGGCCACAAAATTGACTTCTTCCTCTTCCCTCTCTCCAACCTTCTTTCTTCTCCTTTTATTTGGTTTTTGAGACCAGGTCTTGCTAAGTAGTGCTTGTTGATCTAGAACTCATTTGGTAGACGGGGCCCACCTCAAAGGTGCAACAATTTTCTTGCCTCTGCCTCACAGGTTCTGGGATCAGAAATGTGTACTGCCGTATCTGTCTTGAGACAGGGCTTACTACGTAACCCAGGATGACTCTGAACTAACGATCTTCTTACCTCAGCCCTCCAAGTACTAGGACTGCAAGAATTAACTACCGCTCCCAGCATGGCGAGCATGCCTTACTGTGCTCCTCTTTCCCCTCCCTCCCCACTGCTGTCATTCTGTTCAGTGCACAGCTGACTCTTACAACACCAGTGTCCTTCTGGAACCTGGGCTGTGTCAGGTGGCCACACACCGAGAGAATGACCTCTTAGGAGCTTTCTCAATTTTTCACAGGGCGGGTAGGGTGAGAATTTTCTAAATCTTTTACATTCTAGTTCCCTTTGCTTAACAATTCTGACTTCAAGGAAGTTCTTCTCACATTTTACTCCAGGACCTGAGCTCCTTCTCAACACTTGGCTTAGAAATCTATCCAGGTAAATGGCTAATTTCCCTTCCTCTCCACCTCCCCCCCAAAACAACAACAAAACAAGACAAAACAAAACAAAAAACGCTAGAGCATAAACTTGGGCTCTCTGCTCAGCAAGAACTATCTTTTCCTACCCTGTCTGTTGGAGTCCTGGTCACAATGGCGTCACCACCCACATGTTTACCAGCCATACTTGTTATAACTCTAAGACACATCGTAGTTTTCTTCTTTCCTCTCGGAGTTCCCAGGAGACCTGATTTTAAAGTCCCTTCTCGACAATCTGGGCTGCTGAGCCAGTCTCGTCTAGGCCAATTCCAAAGCTCCTTCG
Source organism: Bramus lutescens (assembly GCA_001685075.1). Classification (NCBI taxonomy): domain Eukaryota; kingdom Metazoa; phylum Chordata; class Mammalia; order Rodentia; family Cricetidae; genus Bramus; species Bramus lutescens. The sequence continues at coordinate 37,573 of LOEQ01000002.1, forward strand.
GCATCACCAAGTGCATATACAGAACCACCGTACTTCTCAGCACCAAGCAACATCGTCAAACACACAGGCCGCAAGAGCAAAACACCCGTATGCTGGGATGTTCTCACAAAGCTGCGAAGGCGCCAGTCCAGTGTCTGCTAAGGGTTCTCCTGTTTCTAGAATGCCAATCTCATAGCACAGAGAGAGCAAGCTGTACCATGCCAGGGTAGGTGCTGGAAGGAATCAAAGCGAGCAAACAATAGAGATGGCTCCACACCCCTGTTTATTGCGGCACCATTCACAACAGTCAGAGATAGGAGTCAGCCACACAATGCAGTTTTATCCCACCATAAAGACGAATGAAAACATGCTGTGTTAAGTAAAACAAGCCAGACTCAGAAAGACAAAATTACATGTTTTCTCTCATGAGTGATTTAGATTTAGCAATAACAAAAAGACATGTAAATAGAAGGGGAAGCCACCTTAGGAGGAGAAGGAAGCCAGTTAGAGGGGCATGGAGAGGCAAACATAATCAAAGCATTACATGTGTATGAAATTGTTATAATGAAACATGGTATTCTGTAAAATTAATATAAAGCCATGTTGGAATACAGCCCAAGAATAAAGTTGTGTGAGAATTTTGTTTGGTTGTTGTTTTTCTGTTTTTCAAGACAGGGTCTCTCTGTGCAGCTTTGGTGCCTGTCCTGGAACTAGCACTTGTAGACCAGACCAGGCTGGCCTTGAACTCACAGAGAGCAACCTGCCTCTGCCTCCCAAATGCTAGGATTAAAGGTGTGAGCCACCACCACCCCAAGCTGTTGTGTGAGAATTCTGAGTGCTTGTGAAAAAAACTCCAAAAAAATAAGACAAGAGTCTTGGGCACTGCACGCCTTTCATCTCAGCACTCAGGAGGCAGAGGCAGGCGGATCTTCTGTGAGTTCGAGATCAGCCTGGCCTACAGAGTGAGTTCCAGGACAGCCAGGGATACACAGAGAAACCACATCTCGAAAAGCAAAACAAGACAAAACCAAACAAACCAAATAACTACAAAAAGAGTCAAAACACAGAATTGATGTTGGACCGCGTGTTTCCGTGCTCCTCCCCAAGTGTATAGGAAAGGCGTGAGCTTATTTCAGCTGTTGTTACTCATATGGCTCTATAGAGAAACCTGCTTTTGCTATGTGTGGCTTGTCCTTGTGATTGTACTCCTTACTCAGGTGACTCAACCCACAGAGTATAAAGTGTGACGATTGAATGAAGCTGGCTATTGCATGAGACTTTAGTTTGCCTCATGTTTAGGCCCTGCCCTCCCAGGTTCATTTGGCCAAGCAGATCAGTAAAAACCCATGTATATGTACTCTCTCTCTCTCTCTCTCTCTCTCTCTCTCTCTCTGAGAGAGAGAGATGGGGAGGGAGAGGCAGAGACAGGGAGAAAGAACAAACTAACACTCCAACTTCATACAAGGACACTAATCCTATTCAAGAGCTCCGTCTTCCTGACCAGTCACCCCCCAAACGTGCCATCTTCTAGTGCCACCATGTTGTGGTTGTGATTCAACATGAATGTGGGGGAACACTAACAGTCAGTCCCTAACAGACTATCATAAGCTGCAGAGGGGCATGCTGGGGAATCTCCAGTCACAGTGTAACTGGAGAAAACGGTGGTGAACGGTTTAATGAATGAGGGCAGGGGATTCTCTGGGCTCATCACTCTCCCACTCCCAGCAGCCAAGCAGGATTTGAAAATGGATGGATTCTAGAGCCCCCTTCCCAATGGTGATCCTGTAGGTCACCTTCTCAGGGTCGCCCTTTCTTCACTTTCATATATCAAAAGAATAGAACCACAGGGCTAAATTAGAATTCAGAAAACAAAATGGAAACAGTAAGTGCTGTGTGCCAGCTTTCACTGAAGTTAAGTTCTAGAGTAGGGTGCGAGCTTATACGGTATTCCTAGCACCTGAGGAGGCTGAGGCGGGAGGATCGTTGCAAATTTGAGGCCAGCCTGGGCTACAGAGCAAGACCGTGTCTTTAAAAAGTTATTTATTTATATTTTACGTCTGAGTGTTCTGCATGTACACCTGCAGGTCAGAAGAGGGCATCAGATCCCATTATAGACGGTTGTGAGCCACAGTGTGGGTGCTGGGAATTGAACTCAGGTCCTCTGAAAGAGCAGCCAGTGCTCTTAATCGCTGAGCTATCTCTCCAGCCCCAAGACTGTGTCTTTAAGAAGCAAACAAAAAATTTAAACTCTAATAATAATAATTATTATTCTTTCAAGGACACGTGCTTATTAAGTCCTTGCTTACTGCCAGGAATAAAGGACCCTCTGGGTTCAATAATTTAATGGTCCCACAACTAATCATTCTCCTGGGCACAACTCTAAAAAGCAGGTACTGGAGAGAATTATCTTCTTTCTCTCACCCCCCCTCCCGTGTGTGTGTGTGTGTGTGTGTGTGCGCGCGCGCGCGTGCAAGTACATGTCCTGGAAACATGTCCATAGAAACAGAGGATAACTTATAGGAGTTGGTTCTCTCTAGGGATCAAACCCAACTGTCTGTCTTGGGGGCATGCATCTTTACCTGCTAAGCCATTTCCCCAGCCCCTAAGGAGAATTCTTATCAAGAATACATCCTCCCTCCCTTTCTCCTCCTCCAGCACCTCCTACTTCTTTGTTTAGTATGGTTACCACAAATAAAAACACACTAGTCTCTATATTTAAGAAGCACATAGTCTGGTGACAAGGAGTGACTAGTCAATTATGACACGCTGGGTTCTAGGACTTGTTAAAAAACAAGTCATGAAGCCAGGTGTGGTGGTGTGCACCTTTGAGCCCAGCACTTGGGAGACAGAGGCAAGCAGATCTCTGTGAGTTCTATGCCAGCCTGAGCCTGGTTGGTCTACAGAGTGAGTTCCAGAACAGCCTGGGCTATGTAGAGAGACCCTGTCTGAAACAAATAAAAAACTAAGTCATAGAAAGCTAGCAGCAGCTACTGAACCAAAACGGGCAGATGGGGACAGAAGAGGCTTCCTGGAGAAGATGACAGAGGAGATGAGGCTGGTGAGTTAAAGTCACATAAAGAACAGGAGAACATGGAAGAGGCCCCCAGACACAGGTGTGTTGCGTGGTGACTGACAGCAGGTGAGGAACATGGCAACTACAGAGCTCATTTATTCCAGGCTGCCAATGAGATGGCCCAGGAAAGGAGGTCTTGGTAGACTTGTCCACAGTGGGGCCCACCAGGAATGCCAGCACTTGGTACCAAAGGTCAGAGGGGGGCTGTGAGTTTGAGGCCAGTCGTAGCTACATAATAAGATCCTGTCTCAAAAACAACGAGGGTGTTTTAAACTCTAAGATGTTTGGAGCTGTCCTCCAAGCACAGTTGAGTCCCCCACTGGAGGGACGAGGTTGGTTATGCAGCTGTCCTTGGGCACATGCAGATTTGGTTAAATACAAAATGTAAAAAATATGGTCAGGTCTATCCTTGGCTACACAGCAAGGTGGAGGTCCGCCTCGAGTACACAGGACCCTGTCTCAAAGAAAGAAAGAAACCTCTTGAGTTTTCATAAATAGAAGTTTGGATAATAAATCCCCAGTAACGTAAGCCATGCTTTTCAAGGCATGGATTTTGTCTTGTTTGTAGCTTACTTCTCAGAGTCCAGGACAGAGCCTGACACACAGGGAACACTCAACGGTCATTTGTTCAGTAAGTGAGGGAACTAGCAGAAAAGAAGCGTATATTCTAAGTGTGCTGTTTGCCGACCTTTGTCCATCCCTTTTGGGTTGGCCCTGATTGCAACAGCATTTTTGGCTCACGTCTGAAGCAGACAATAAGTTTTTTTAAGTTGTATATTAACCAGGTTTTTCAATGGTTATGTAAATGAAAAAGCAGCCTTCGAGAGGTAACACTGAAACTAATTGCAAAAGAATATCTGAACAAAATTAACAGTCTTCTTGCTAGCTTTTCATTACTCTGACAAAATACTGGAGGAAAATCAATTTTGAGAGAGTGAACTAAACAAACCTTCCTTTCAATTTTCAGAGAATTAAACCTGTCACGGTCAGTCAGCCCACTGCCTTTGAGCCTGTGGCAAGCAGATACCTCAGGGCAAGAAGCACGTGGCAGAGCCGTGCCAAAACTGGTCCCTTCCTCCTGGCCAAGAAGCCAAGGAGAGAGAGAATGAGGCTAAGGTCCCAGGAGTGCCAGTGGCCTTACTTCCTTCGTCTAGGTCATCCTCAAAGTTCCACTCCTCTAGTCCCCAGGGAATAATGGGACTGTCTGATTCTCTCACATCTGCCTCACCTTACAAACCAGACAGAGACAACTTGCAAAGGTCAGCTACATCGTCTGCAGAACACCCCACCGCTACACATCTTCAACCCCAGGCTGCTCTCTTAACAGCTGCCCTGCGATTCTCACTCTATCTAAAAAGGCTTAATAGGAATTGGCTCCAAAAATACTTGACTAATGTCAAGGGAAAACAAATCATTTGAATAAAAATAATCATTTTCTAAAAATAATAAAATTTAGTTCTTTTCTTCTTTTCACAGGGTTTTGTTATGTTTCCTAGGCTGGTCTTGCTTGGATCCCTAAACTCAAATGATCCTCCTGCCTTAGTCTCCCAAGTAGCTAAAACTATGTACTAACCAAGGCCAACCAGTAGCTCCATTTTTTAAACTTCCCCTGCTCTGCCTCTCCATCTGTCTGCGCAGTTGTGACAATGATTTCTTACTGTCCTGGAGGCTGGGAAGCCTGCGCCGAGGTACCGGTGTGTCTCCGACTGGGAGTGTGTGCAGGAGACAGAGAAGAAGGGGCCAGTGTCTCTGAAGCCTCCTTTATAAGATCCTTAATCTCATCCCAAGGGAGAGGCCCCCAAGACCTGGTGATTCCATGCCGATCTGATCTCTTGACACTAACACATTGCAGACTAAGTTAGTAGACACAGTCAGACCATTGCAGACTAAGTTAGTAGACACGGTCAGACCATTGCAGACTAAGTTAGTAGACACGGTCAGACCATTGCAGACTAAGTTAGTAGACACGGTCAGACCATTGCAGATTAAGTTAGTGGGCAGTCAGACCATTGCAGAAAAGCTAGGGGACACAGTCAAACCATTGCGCCATTCGTGAGATAGCAAAACCAGACAATCAGAAGTGCATTTCAACAGCTGAAACTGATATTTTTCAGTAGGGGTGGAGGCTGGCGGGGAGTATTTGGAATGATGCCTGTAAATAAACCACTCATACAATCTTCTAGTTGAGAGCTACAAGCAAAACATATTCAAATTCCTTTACAAAGAAATTTCCTTGAAAACTTTTTTTGGGGAGGGAGAGGAAAAATTTTTTAGGTGAGGCCATTTTTTTTCTTTTTTTAATCTATGATCACAATCCAAAAAGAAAGAAACGAAAACGAATGTGGAGGCCAGTTCCGAGCGCACAAAAGGGAGTGGAAAAATTCTTTCCTATTATGCTGAACACATTCCTCTCCTAAAACATAAGCTCTCAGCTGAACCAGTATTATAATACAATAGGCGTGTTTTTATCCAGGATGGCTGGACAGTGGGTCCACCTACTTCTTTTTCTCAGCACTGGGGTTGAAGGCAGGGCTTCCTACGCGCTCCACGGTTCGGTTGAGCTGCAATCAAGGCCCACTTTCTAATTCAGATGGAATTAAATTGCTTGGGCTGCCCTAGAACTGACACTCCAACCCAGGCAGGATGGGAACTTGGAATCCTGCTACCTCAGCCCCCCAAGCAGCTGGGAGGCCTGAATCCCGTTCCTCGCCTACCTAATTTCAGTGTGGGACTGAGTTACCAGGTACACTACTCAAGACTTCATTTTTAAATCACCTTAATGCCTAACTAATTTGGGCTTATTTTAATCTTTCTTTAATTCAGAAACACACACAGAGGGTTGTTTTATTTTTTTTCTTTTGACTTCCTGTCTTCATTGTTACTTATAGTAGTCTGTTTCCTGTTGTAAAAATACATCTGATGCTGCTTTAAATACAAGCTTGGGCTGGGATATAGCTCAATAAGTAGAGTGCTCGCCTAGCAAGGACAAGGCCCTAGTTTCAAGGCAGAGAGATGTATAAAATTAGACATGGTCAGGAATGCCTGTAAGCCTAGCGTTTGGGAGGTGGAGGCTGGAAGACCAGAAGCTCAAGGTCATCCTCAACCAGATGGCAAGTTCAAGGCCAGCCTGTGACTGTCTCACAAACAGGAGCCATGTGCTCTTTAACTCAAAGTTTCGGAGGCTGAAAATACAAAATCATACAACCCCTGGAGGGGACCCTTTAAGCAGAATTTCAGCATGGCAGATGGCATCATGGCAGGAACATAGATGCCCAGGGAGAGATCACGTAGGTAGAGAGACTGGAAGCCTGAAGCATGGAAGAACCAGTCTGGTCTTTCTCTTTTCATAACAGCCCGTTCTTAAGAGAACTAAGGTCCCAAGAGAACTGCATTAATCCTTTCTGAGGGCTAATGACCTAACCCTTCCCCTCGGCCCTACTTCTTTGTACATTCTCAGCTAGGGTTTCTATTGCTCTTGAAGAGACACCATGACCAAGGCAACTCTTATAAGGAAAACATTTAGTTGGGGCTGATTCACAGTTTCAGAGGTTTAGTCCATTAACTTCTCAGTGGCGTGCAGGCAGATATGGTGCTGGAAAACAAGTTAGGAGGTCTACTTGATCAGCACACAGAAGCAGACAGAGACATTGGGTGTGGCCTCTGCGCACCTGATCCCTCAAAGCCCGCCTCCGCAGTGATGCACTTCCTCCAACAAGGCCACGCCCACTTCCACAAAGCCACACCTCCTAGTAGTGCCACTCCCTATGGGGGCCGTTTCGCCCCCCAACTACCTTAGTGCATGTATGTGCTTATGTGTGACTTCATATATGTGCAGGAGCCAACCTCGGGTGACACTTGTGGTGCTTTTGGGTAACTCAGTTTAACGTGAAAAGGATCCTTTCATCTCCCTAGTGCTAAGGAATCCGTGTGCACCGTTACATCCGGGTTTTTGATACTGGTTCTGGAGATGAGACTCGGTCCTTATATTCTTACAAGTAAGCACTTTACCAGCGGGGTCATCTGCCTCCCTAAGCCCTACCCCTAAAAGAGTCTCCTAACACCCCTCTACACTAGAGACCAAGCCTCTGGCACATGGACCTTGGGAGCATACCCTCCACCCATCCAAGCCATAACCTTACTTACTTTTAAGGCCAAACTCCTCACAGCCTTCAGAGCCCTCTTGCTCTGTCTGACCTTTGCCTGGCCCTCCTCCTTCACCATTCTGCCCCCACTCCCACCCCCCTCAATGCTGCCAGTGACTTCGCTGCTTTTTCGGGGTTTCAAGCCCATCCTCTCCAAGGAATGTACCCTCCCTTTCTTTGTCTTATCAACAGTCACATCTCCATTGACTGTCCTTTCTTCCCGACCACTCTTCCATAGCCTCGAGGGCAATGTTAGCACTTGATAAGCAAGTTCCAGGAGCCCTGGCCTGACTGTATTCTACACTTGCTGCCTCCTAGATTGGAAGCCCTGAAAGATAAGATCTGTATCTCAAAAGTCTGGTACAGGGTCGATACTCAGCAAACAACAGCTAAATTCAATGAAATAGGTTCACCTGTAAACTGCATTCCTTATCAGCTTGTTTTCTTATATTTTATTAGATGTGAGAAATATATTTAATATTTAATTATTTAATAATAATTTTAATATAAACAATTAAAAGTTATTTTGGGTCCCAGATATAGCTAATCCCAAGCACCATCAAAAATTAAAACAAAATTAAAAACAATATCTTTTACCAGGGCATGAGGTAGCGCGGGGGGATCAGGAGTTTGAGGTCATCCTTAACTACACCGTCCATTCTGAGGTGCAGGAGACTAAGACTCAGAAATAATGAAGTGGCCACGATTCATGAGTCAGGCAGAACTGGACCCTAACCAGCACAGTCAAAGGGAAAGGAGGCTTTTGTGAACTGTTTGCAAAAACAAGGCAAAGGAAACCTCTGATTGGTTAAATCCTAATAAGAGGTTAGCATCTGGTTTCTGAATGGCTAAACTGAAGTTTCCTTGCAACGCGGACAAAGTTTCATTTTAACGGCCTCCCAATTACTTATTGTAGTGGTCAACGCCTTGCTGAGAGGTAACCCAGGACCTTGCACATGTTAGGCAGTGTTCCTACCACAGAGTTCAGCTCCTATCCTGCAACTAATTATTCTAACAGGATGAATACTTATTAGCCTTGTCTGAAGTATTGGACAGAATGGCTCTTGCCTCTTGACGCTTAGAATCCAATGGGAAGGAAAACGAAGTCTGGGTTAGCAGGGTCTTTTGGTTTCCTATATGAATGCTTTAAAAATCATTGAATAAATCCAAGTATCTTCATTACCAAAAGGTTAAGTGTGCGTGCTTGCGTGCGTGTGTGTTGGAGATGTAACTAAACATAATTATTTTAAGAAACAGGTGCCCAGCTACTTTGAACAGATTGAAGCGTCTCCCTTGCCATGGTGTTAAAAGAGTTGTGTTTCAGAAAGGTGTCTGGCTTTAATATTTCAGTGTAAACAAGTTTACAAAGGAATTAAACCGCATTAGTATTCTGATCCCTTCTTAAATCAAATTATCTAAGTCTTTGGTAAGCAATAAAGATGACTGGAATGTGGCACCGGAATGCAGGCTATTGCTTTTCTTTAGAAAATTTGCTTGGCGGAGATTCTCGGTGTTTGCTCTACTCCTTATAGGCAGGAGTCTTTAAGCTACATCAAACTCAAGGACTTAAATGAACATAAAGAAATTGAAATGGAACAAATGTGTGGGATGGATGGATGGATGGATGGATGGCCCAGAGGCTATGATTCTCATTGCCTGAGAATCAGCACATCAGAATCTTTCTAAAACACACAAGGGGCTGGGCATAGTGGGACATGTCTTTAATCCCAGAGCTCCAACCAGAGGCAGCTGGATCTATGAGTTCAAGACCAGCCTGATCTACAGATGAAAGTTTCAGGAACATTCAGAGCTACACAGAGAAACCCTGTCTCAAAAACTAAAACAAAAACAAACAACAAAAAACCACATTGTATGTGAGCACACCATACACAAAACCATCATGGAAAGTCTCCCAGACTTCATCACCTGGCTCTCTTGCTCAATTCCAGACTGCTAAACCCAAAGGCACCGGTCCACACCTAACCTAGAAGTCAACCACCTTTGATCTTGAATGACGATCAGTGAAATTAGTGAAGTATTAAGATAAAACGAAAAAGGGGTTGAAGGAAGGAGGGGGATGGGGAGAGTCATCCAGAAGAGAGGATAAGGAAGGAGAATAAGAGGGGTGGGATGAGAGGAGTGAACAAGTCAGTTCCTGAGGAAGACATGAACAAAGGGCGATCAATCCCCAATGCACCCTTCACCCCCACAGTAAGGATGAGGGACTAGGCTGGAACCGTCTCGAGATAATAAATGCTTATGCTAATTGTGTACATGGACGGTGGTCTTCTGTGGGACTTCCTCAGGACCCTGACAAGTTTTAGTTTGATTGGTTAATTTAGTTAGTTTGGTAGCTTCGTTAAACATGCAGCTGAGGATGACATTGAATTTTGACCCTCCTGTGTCTGCCTTCCAAGTGCTAGAGTTAAATGTGCAAGCATCACCAAGTCTTATACTGTAGCCAAGCTAGCCTTGAACTCTCAGTGATTCTCCTGCCACAGCTTCTCTAGTGCTGGGATTACAGGTGTGAGTCACTATGCCAACCAAAACATCATTTAAATCTGCTGGACTCATGGCCCTGTGGCTTCTTTCTCAATGAGAAGAACAGAACTCAAGAGGACACGACCTTTTGTTCCATCATTAACCCTGTCTGGTTACTTAACCCCTTTGCTCTTTCTGAGTTCAGTTTTGTGATTTCACATGTTTATGGTTCTAGCTGCTTTGTTATCTTTCTGTAAATCTGAGTAGTCCCAGAATTTAACTTTCACTTTTTTGTTTTCTTTACATAACCTGCAAGAGGGAACTATTGATTATGATAATGTAATACAGTGTGACCAAAAAAATTAAATCACACATACAGATAAAAAATGGTTTTGAGACGGGCAGTGGTAGCGCACAACATTAATCCCAGCACTCGGGAGGCAGAGGCAGGTGAATCTCTGTGAGTTCGAGGCC
>LOEQ01000002.1:60125-75359 GCA_001685075.1 Bramus lutescens
TTTCTTTCTTTCTTTCTTTCTCTCTCTCTCTTTCTTTCTCTTTCTTTCTTTCTTGTGTATGGGGGTGTTTTGATGGAATGAGCTTTTTTCCTTCTGTACTCCATCCCCTGTACATCATGGCTTAGATGGCTAATACTGTTTGTGACCATATTTTCCTCTTGTGAAGCACAGTTGGATATTTTTGTTTGGCTTGTTTCACCATCACTGAAGGCATCTTAACTTCCTTCTCAGGATGAGAAGGTAGTCGTGTGGAGCTTGTCCTCAGCATTGGGGCAGGTCCCATGTTCTTCTTGCCATTAACCATATATTGTGTGCATTGGTTCTCTGGCTCTAGATTCAGCCATACACAGGCTCTGAACTGTTGATGCCTGTCTTGTGCCCTCCATCCTTTTGGTAAGCATTTCTGGAAAGGGGGTGTACATCAGGTTGTTGTGGGGACTCATGTCTAGTCTTTATAGTAAGCAATATGAACATCTTTTGCAAGTTTTCTAAACACACAACATTTCTGAACACTGAAAGGCCTCCTGGTAATGTCATCTTTGGTTCCTGTCAGTGAAGAATGGGTACCCTGGGTTTGAATCCAGTGTCTTTGAGATTCACTATGGACTTTGGGCAGGTGATTTAACTTGTTTATATATCACCTGTGCAGTGAAGATGCAATACTTGGCTTTACAAGATTTCTGGGAGATATCTGACCTAGATCATTCATGTCAAGTGTTCAGAATTAGCCCAAAGCCCACACAGTATAGATGATGTCGAGTTTGCTGACTAGGCAAGTATTTTGTTGGCTGGTTTAGTTTGGTTCTGGCTTTTGAGCTGTGTTTGTTCTGTAGATGTTGATACTGTCTCCAGAAGCTGAGCTTTTACTTGTACCCGAGGCTTCTGGCCTGGGTCCTCTGTGCCTTTCTGGCCTGGTTTCTCTGTGTATCTATCTGCCTTTTGAGCAGGAACTGGGAAGTGCAGGGAGTGGGTGTGCCTCCTGGGCGGAGCATCTGCAATGGCAAAGCCAGAGAACTGGGATCAAAAATGTAGCAGAAAGAGCCCCCCTTATTCCTCTCCCTCTCTGGTCTGTCTGTCTTTTCTCTGTAATCCTAGCTTCCCAGCCTTCCTTGCTACAGGCTCAGCCAGTGGGTAGGGTATGAGCTTCATCGTTTCGTTTTTCTCCCTCTTTTCTGCTTCATGTGGGAGGAAATCTCAGAAAAAATAATTAGTACCATGTGTAGCAAGTCTCTCTTACTGTTGGTTAATTCAGACATATGATTCTATTTAAAAAGCAACAGTGAGCCAGAGGCTGCAGCTCAGCTGGTAGGCTGCTTGCTTAGCATCCACAAAGCCCCGGGTTCAATCATAGCACTCCATAAGCCTAGCATGGTCATAGGAGCCTGTAATCCTGGCACTTGGGAGGTGCAGGAAGGAAGAACAAGAGTTCAAAGTCATCCTTGGCTGTACAGTTAGTTTGAAGACAGCTCGAGGTACATGAGAAAACTTGTCTTAAAGGGGGTAGGGTGGGGAAATAATTCACTTGGTAAAGTGTTTGCCTTGAGGATCCGAGTTTGATTCCCAAGAAGCCACAGGGGACAAAAAGAAACAGCCGGGTATGGTATCGTGGTTGCAATCCCAGCACTGGGGAGGCTGAGACAGGCAGCTGGGGCTCGCCGACCAGTTCACCTAGCCTACTCAGCAAGTCCTAGGACAGTAAGGGACCCTGTCTCTGGGGTAGATGGTACTTGAGGAATGGCACCCCAAGTTGTCCCGTGTCCTACACATATATACACGTATATTCACATTCCCCTAAAAGAAAAGCTATTATCACATTATACTTTCTGTCATTCATAGAAATTGTATGTACATGACCCTCATCCTGGGAGCTTGTTGAAGTCCATGGCCATTAGCAGCAAAACTGCATCATCAGGCTGTTCTGAGCCTGGGCATTTGCTTCAGTTTTCTGCAGAGAACCTGAATGCTGAGTATTAGGAACCCCCATGACCTCACCCTGGTCAGATACACCTAGACATTTTATCTTGCCAGTTAGATTTTTATCTCTAGTGTTCTTCCTCTCCTGGATCCATCTCTTCGCCTTTTTTTTTCTTCTTAGTGGCCAGTGATTCACTTTTAGATATTATCCTGGAGTTGATTTTCTAGTACCTTCCCAAACACCTGTAGCAAGAGGTTACTTTCTGGAGAGGCTAATAGAGTAGTCTTCAGTCTGAGCCATCTTTGCGGTGTATCTTCTTAGGAACTTTTGAACTGGGCTGGCACTACCCCCTGAGACTGCAGAGTCTCCTGGCTATTGAAAGCAGAGCTCCTAGCTGGTAGCAGGTTCTAGTGTATCAGTGTGATAAAGTGATACAGGGGGACAGGGATAGNCCCCCCCCCCATGGAAGGGCTCTTCCAGTGTTGCCTAGGTTAATCTCTTAACTCCTGGGGCCCAAGGAGTCCTCTTTACTCCACTCTTCTCAGTGGCTTGGGAGTCCAGGCAGTCTCCACCGTCTTCTCTTGCTGCTTTATGATGAACTAGCCATGAACTGGATAGAGTAGATGAATGGAAGTAGAAAAGGCTTAGACTCTGGGCAGGCCTGGGCCCAGATTCCTGCTTGACACTCAGTCTTTGGATAGGTCATCTCTGCTTTCTTCCTTGCTTATGAGAGCCTCTCCAACTCTTTAATCTTTGTTTGGTGAATGACATGATTGTGAAGAACGGGAACGGTGCCAGAATGTCAGAGCAGAGCCCTGAAAGAACCCTGTATCCTCACCCTCATCTCCGTGGCTCGAATCACCCCAACTGTCACTCTTACTCCGCAAACTGACTGTGGTCTTTGTATGGATTTCCATGATTTGCTTTCTACTTCCGTACTGGCAGATATTCCTTGAAGACGCTTGTGCGGGAAAGTACATAGCTCTGGACCCAATATTTAAGTGTATATTGAGTATTCAGCAGTTGTTCATTTTTAAAAATCAGTTTATACTCCTATCCAATGGTGTGAAACAGGAAGAAGGCCACTTTAATTTTTTGTTTTTCATCAACTGAAAGCCAATTCTTGGAAGATAGAGAAGAAAGGATCAGGAATTCATGGCTATTTACAGCTACATAGTAAGTTGTAAGGCCAATTGGAGATTCTGGGCTTCATGAGACCCTGCCTCAAAAACACCAGACAGCAGGGCCTGGAAACATGGCTCCTAGGTTAAGGTGCTTGTTGTACAATCATAAGAATTAGAGTTCAGCTCTTAGTTCCTATGTAACAATCCATTCCTGTAACCCTAGTTCTGAGGAGGGTGGGGACAGGAAGATCTCTGGGGCTTGCTAGCTTCTAACCTGTTAGGAGAAAACATGAGCCCCTGGTTCAGAAGGAGACCCTGTCTCAGATGGATAGGTGGAATGAGGGAAGAGGACACCTGGTGCCCTTGTTTCTTCTTTAGCTCTTTACTAGTGTGTGGTGAGTCACCAACATCCCTACTCCCTGTTTTACTGCTCACCCTATCAGACATGGGGACCAGGCAGCTGGGAGGGGTGAGGACACTTCCATTAGAAATTACTTGGTAAGTAATTCTTAAAGTAAGAAGCTTAGGCAGCATCAGAATGAGCCCATCAAAAGGTATCAAATGCTATCAGCTAATTAATTGTGATGATGTGCAGTCGGCCCTCTGTGGCTGTGAGCCTCACACGTGTGGAGGCAGCCAACTGTGGGCTGAAACTGTCCCCCAAAGTGTTTGTGTCTGTACTGAACCTGTCCACAGACCTTCCCACCCATTCTCTAAACAGTGTAGTTTAGGAACTATTTACAGAGCATTTGCATTTCTGTTAGGTAATATCAGTGATCTGTTAGGTAATATCAGTGATCTAGAGATGATTTTAAGTATGGAGGGGTGGCGGCTGGAGTTGTAACTTGGTGGTAGAGTGCCTGCTTAATAGGCTGGAAGCCCCGGGCACCGTCTCCAGTGCTACACACATAAAAAGTCATGGGAGGATGTGCACAGGTTCCTTGCATGGACTACTTAAAATACCATTTCATACAAGGGGCCTGAGCTTTGGGTGTTTTGGTATTTGTGGTGGGGAGGGAATGCCCTGGAACCAGTCCCCATGAATACCAAGCAACAGCTGCTGAATGTGAACAGTCTTCCAGTATCCAAGTGGGAGTCGCCAACAAAGCATAGGAGAAGAAGGGACACATTCAGGGAGTCCCTGCAATGTTCATGAATGAACTTGGAGCGAGCTGTGAGAGCCACTAAGGATCTCAAGGTTGCGGTAGAGGAAGTGTTGTGTGTGAGGAGATGCCCCTGCAGTTTCCAGACCTTCTCCACTTCAGTCCCAGGCTGGAGCTCAGAAGAAACCAACATCGTTCAAGGGGCGCAGAAGAAAGGTGCTGAGCCTGGTGAAGGCAGGCCAGGGCGAGGAGCCCCAGGATGGGCCTTTGCCAAGATGCAGGGGAGGAGAGTCGGAGGTCCAGGAAGGCTGGTCTCATGCAGGAGGAGGGCTGGAAACAGGCCCTGGATTGTGCTGCTGAGCCCTTACTGCCAACCTTTTGAGAGACTGTCTTCAGTGGAGCGTTTTTCCAGGAGGTGGGAGCACCAAGAGAGGAAATGGAGAGATCTGGCCGGACATGAAAGAGAAACAGGTCAGTGCTTGAGGCCAGCATCAGGTTTATTCAAAGGTTTGCTTGTTTCAGTCGAGATGGGAGACTGTGCCCGTTGAAGGGCCAGTGAAGGAAAGGCTGGTGGCAAAGAGTAGAGCTGAGGGTTGGCAGAGGTGGGAAGAGGGTGGAGGACCCTAAAACCAGATGATGTGGACGCCTCTTGAGCCAGTAGTATTGCCCTTATGTAGAATGGGTTGTCACTTTGGCCCAGGCCTGGCCTGGAGCTCCTGAGCTGGTCTCATAGGCCACAGGGAGTGAAGGTGGCTTGGCCTGTGTGTGGGATGTACTGCGTTCCTCTGCTTGTCTCAGCTGAGTTCTGCTGGACCCTTTACTGCCAGGGCACTTGTTCCCTCCACCCTGTCCCTTGGCCAGGAGCGGATGGGAAGTAGGGTTTCCGTTTTGGGTTTTGTGCGTGTGTATCTGTCAGATCACCTCTGGGAGACCTTTGTGCTGGGGCAGAACAATGACCCCCAGTTCACGAGGACCGACGTTGTTCCTCTTGTCATATTCAAACTCTGTGACAGTCACATACTGTTGTCGTCACTGTAATAGGGATATCCTGGGGCCTCATAACCAGGTCCTAGGTGGAAAGAGGAAGCTGTGTTCAAGTTTTATTTACGTGTGTGTGTGTGTGTGTGTGTGTGTGTGTGAAGAAACTGAGTCTTGTAACTAATTACCTCCTTTGTCATGGTGAATGAGAAGCTTGAACTCCAGTGTGCGTCTAACCTGTCTTCAGTAGCATTTGTGTAGGTCGTGGTGGTGTGCAGGTATGTAACCCTAACCCCCAAGTTTATTATTTTTTCATTTTATTACATTAAAATAAAAAGGAACTCAAGCTTGTTGAAGGAGAGACCGCTTGTTTTGTTCCCGGCTGCTCAGCCCCCAAATAACCACTCAGAAACTGTATTAATTAAATTATTGCTTGGCCCATTAGCTCTAGCTTCTTATTGGCTAACTCTTATATTTTAATTTAACCCATTTCCATTAATCTGTGTGCCACCACGAGGTCATGGCCTATCAGCAAAGTTTCAGCGTGTCTGTCTCTGGTGGAGACTTCATGGCTTCTTAGCCATGACTCCGCCCTTCTTTCTCCCAGCATTCAGTTTAGTTTTTACTGACTAGCTAAGTTCTGCCTGCTATAGGTCCAAAGCAGTCCTTTATTAACCAGTTGTATTCACAGCATACAGAGGGGAATCACACATCACAAGCTTTTAACTTAGGGTCCTACCAAGTCCTTACACAGCTTGGGTCTGGGGACTAGGGATGATGAGGGAATGAAGAAAGGGCAGACAGGAAATGTACAGGAAAGCCGGGATGGGAGGGACTGGGCTCTTTGATGGAGATACCACAGCATCCTGGAAGCTCAGTGTGTTCATTATATGCAGTCAAATAGAGGTGGGGTTTTTGCATACAGCTGAACTGGAAAGCAGGGTTATTATATGAAGATAAAAAAGGAGCCATGATTAGTAAATATAGCTGAGCAGAGACAGATTTAGCTGATCTTGGTAGGTTTGCCTCTGAGGGGGACCTGTCCTTAGGCTGTAAACGTGGCACAGGGAAGCCGTGGTGGGTATTCTATGTAAATGCTATCAACATTTGCACTCCAGACCAGAAAAGGGCTTTGCTCCTGAGCCTCACCTGGCCACGTTCATGACAACAGCACATGCTCACTCAGGACTTCACTCCCCCTCCTATGCCATTTCATGAGGCACAGGGGAGCTTTTTGTTAAGGGGGAAATGGGAATTTCCATCCTGTTAGTCAGTGGAAACTTCATGTCCTCTAATTTTCATGGTAGGAAAAGGCTGTGCTTTCCTGACCATGTAAGACATTTGTCGGGTTCTATAGCCAGCCTGCAGCCTGCCTTTATTGCTGATGGTTGCCTCCTACCTGTCCTAAGACATTTGTGGGGTTCCCTAGACAGTCTGCTCAGTAGTGGATAGGGAGCCACATGGTTCATGGTAACTCGTGGGTAATGGGATGCTCACCCAGGAGGAGGATTTCTGAGGTCAGTACCAAGGAGCTTCCGGTTGCTCTGCTATGGGGACTGTGATGGTGAAGTAGGTTTTGTGAATTCCTCAAATCACAGTAGATCTTGAGTTGCATCCTCTACTGCAAACTTGAAGTTATCCCGTGAGGAATGAATACATACACACCGCAGAGCTGCAGGAGGCACTGCAGCTAACACAACCCATATGGACTTGAGTGCCGCCCATGTGTGAGCTCAAAAGGTTTTGGAGGCAGCCACAGTCCCAAATCTAGGCAGAAGCAAAGAGCTGACCACAGCGGGTGCTGCTGTGGGGATGCATGTATGCTCCAGTCATGGAAATGCAAACTTGAGAAGTAGCTAGCTGGTTTTCATCCACTGCAGCTTCAGCTGGGACCCTGTGTCAGCAAGATCTCTATAGATCTCTCAAATTGACAAGGAAAACCCTTTATCAGAATCTTCTCCAGCTGCCTTTGTTGCAAGTAGGCTTCCTGCTTACACTTCACTGGTACTAATAAGGTATTTTTCCATTTGGCTTCTGGATCATTTCCTTGGGATTTTTGTTTATTTATCCTGGGTCTAACCTCCATGTACCTCAGAATAAATTGGCTCTCTCTCCTGTAAAACTTCCAGTTAATGTTCAGATCATGGCTGTCCTCTCCCATAAACTTCCAGGTCCCTTCTAGGGTGTGTATAGTCACTTCTGGCTGCCCAGTTTTTCAGAATAGACTGTGTATGATTGATTGATTGAACATTCATTCATTGAGACAGGCTAACTTCCAACCTGTAATCCTGACTCTGTCTTCTAAATGCTGGGCCACTTGCTTGCCAGTATCTAAATTCTTTAATTTTTCACCACCCAAATTGGTCTTTCTAGACCAGTGATTCTCAATGTTCCTGATGCTGCAGCCCTTTAATACAATTCCTCATGTTGTGACTGCCAACCAGAGAATTATTTTTGTTGCTACTTCATAACTGTAATTTTGCTACTGTTATGAATTATAATGTAAATATTGGTGTTTTCTGATGGCCTCAGGCAACCCTTATGAAAGGGTCATTCAATCCCCCAAAGGGGTTGTGACCCACAGATTGAGAATCACTGGAGCCTGATGATCAGTTTGTCGTATCCCCTTTTAGAATGTGTCTGGATTGCAGTATTGGCACGATGTGGTTTCACCAGGGTACAGTTAAGTGATTACACAGTACCTGGTGACTGCTCCTGCTGACCTTCCAGAACTACGACAGACAGCTACTATGTCCCTAGCAGTCCATCTAAGATTACTAGATCGGCTGATGAAATGACGCCTGTGGTGACTGCAGCAGCATTCAGATGGAGATGTCTTTCAAAACAAGATAGATCTTTGACTCTGAGGCCTTAGGCTGGTGACATGATCCATAGATGAATGTCACCTTTAAAGTACCGTTTTGGACCATGCATGAAATCAAGAACCGCAGAGATGAATTGCTGGTCTTACCTCATGGAAGGTGATCTGGGCAGCTGTTCTTGCTGTGACTTTGACCCTTGCTGGCTGCTGGTGATATCTACCCTCCCACCTGCCAAGTGCTTGCATACACTCACTGGAAGTCCCAAGTCCCCTCTAAGACAGCCATCCTCGCCTACCAGTAATAGAGACCCTTGTTGGGGGGTGGGAGTCAGAAGTGGGCAGACCCGGCTCCAGGATTCTATTCACAATTGCTCACCAAGTGAGATGTTTCCATCCTTATTAACTGAAGTTTTTGAGTTTCAGCATGTTTGGGGAAGCTAGCTTCCATACTTGTGCCCCCCCCCCTTGTGTGTGTCCCCTTCCCATTTAGGGTTGTACTTTCAAAGCCTTCTTTTACCTATGAATAGTCTACATCTGAGCATCTAAAGATTATTTTTCTAGACAGGGACCAAAGTTGACTTTGTTCTTTGCTTTTCCTTCTGTCTGTCATACTGTTTATTGGATTAGGCACTAGTCAGTGTTTTTAAAGCTCTAGCTTCTTGTTGGTTTCACAGTAACCGCATCATCAAGTCTTAGGGTCTTTGTGTGACTCTGACTGGTAGAATTGTAATCTGGCACGTAATGTGTGTTGAAAGCTTGGTTGTCTACTTATGGCTGGAGGAATGTGGAGGGAGCAGGAGCTTAGTGAAAGGCAGTGACATCATTGGGAGGCTTCCCCCTTAATGGCATCTTGGATCATAGCCCCTTCCTCTGTCTCCCTTTCTTTACAGACACCATCAGCTGAGTAGTTTCCTGTCTCATGTTTCCCACCATGCTGTTCTGCTCCATCATAGGCCCAAAGGCCACTGGGCCAAGTAGCCATGGACTGAAACAGAGCCAAAGGAAACCTGGCTTCAGACATTTTGCCTCAACAGTAGGAAACTAGCGTGGTCTATATCAGGGGACATAGTCTGTATCATGGTCTGAAGGTTTGGCTCTAAGCCTTTGAAAGAATGCCTGCCTTTGAGATGCTCTTCGATGCCACTGTGTTAACTTGCTCCAGATATGATTGTCCTTGACTTTCAGACTTTCCTAGCAAGTTCACACCATAGAATGACTTTCAGATTCTGTACTACTAGAATAAGATCTCCTGGGGCTGAGGCTGCCTCTGAACTGTGCTTCCTAGCCATCTGAGAAGAGGACTAGGAGAGCAGAAGCTGAAAGAAGAATCCAGAAAACATGTGACAGATGCTGATTTAGATACTGTTCCATCTCTGAAGAGATGCTGTGACCAAGGCAATTTATAAAAGGAAGCCGTTCACTGGGGGCTTGCTTTCAGCTTTCGAGGGCTGGACTATGATCGTCGTGGTGGGAACCAGACAGGCACAGTGCTGGACCAGGACCTGAGAGCTTTACATCCTAATCCACAGGCAGCAGACAGAGGCAGGACCTGGCATAAACTTTTGAATCAACTCCCAGGGATGCACTCCTCCAACAAGGCCGCACCTCCTAATCCTTCTCAAACAGTTCCTCTAACTGGAGTCTAAGCATTCCAACACAAGCCTTTGGGGGTACTAACATGGGTGTAGTTTTTAGGTAGCTAGATTGGGGTTCTGCTGAATCATCTGAGTGGCTCAAAAGCAGCCCTAGGAGAATTCAGGCATGGCTGAAAATTGGAAGACTGTTGTCAGCACCAGAAAGAGTAACCTGGAATATTGTTTTAACAGCCCCTGTGATGGTTTATTGTAGGAAGGAAAAGCGCTTGGTTCTCTGTGTGCATGGGCCAGGCATCTGCAGATTCAGTCAGCCACATCAAAAATACTAGGAGGAAAATTGTGTGTTCGCCAAGCATGTGTTTTCGTTGTCATTATGCCCTGAACCTTATATGCCTGCATTATATATATATACATATATATGTGTGTGTGCATATATATGTGTGTGTGTATGTGTATATATGTATATATATTATATATATATATCATTTAGATTGTATCAGCTCTGGTAAGTCTGCAGTTGATTTAAAGTATACGTGGATATGCACGGGCTATGTGTACGGACTGTGCTCTTTTATGTAAAGGACTGTAGTAGCTAGGTATTTTGGTGTCTATAGGAGTCCTGAATCAGAGCCCTGTTGTTGATACAGGAATAAAAGCCAAGTGCTCTTCGCTCTTCAGGGGACTCCACAGTGTGCCTGGCAAGTGTGGCCATCGGGCAGTTCTTTTCCCATGAGGGTGAGCCCTCCGCCTCTAGGTGCCCTAGTAGCTTCTTGTTGAATGCTTGCTGCTTACACCAACAAAAGCACTACAGAATCGCACTGGGTTTGCTTCTGGTCCATTGCTGAGATAGATGCATTTGAAGCCTTTTGTCTCCCCTTGTCTTCCCATTGAAGACTTGCTGGGAAACGTCTCTCCACAGTGCCAGGTCTTGGCTGCCTCTTACTCAGCTCTGGAAGGCTGTTATCTGATGTAGTGTCTCCTACCATTAGGAAGGGCAGGCCCTTGGGGCTTGTGGTTTTAAAGAGAATCCTTCCTGTGTTGTTTTCTGTTTTATTTGACAGAGGATGACACTTTGAAGAAGGGGAGTGGGATTGGGAGGGGCGATGGAAAGAGTCGTGTACCCTAGTTCATCTGGCATTTCTTTCCCTACTGTCTGTCACTGTTACTTTAACCTAATGACCTTTTCCCTAGTGTCTCCCATCTCTGCCAGATTGAGTACAAAGGAATGAAACTATAGAGTGGGCTGGCTTTGGAGGGTCCCAAGTTTGTCTAGGATTCTGTTCACTGTCGCCTACAAGACTCTGTGTGCGCTCTGCATACTTGCATAATTTTATTCTTGTCAATAAATAATGCTCTGTAGAGAGCTAAAGTGAGGACTAGAGACTAGCCATGCAGGACTGCCCGCGCTTGAGAGAAGAGCGAGTCCAAATGGTTACTCTGAGCTACCCAGATTCAGACTGGAGTGCCAAAGCTGAGCAGATGGACGGCTGAGGCTCCACAGAGGGGGAGGAACGCAGGTGGGGTAGTTCAACCTAGTGCTCTTTGGAGTTCTTAGCACTGAAGGGAAGGAAGATAGAAGGGGAGGAAGGAAAACAGTTGACATTCATGGGGAGTGAGCGCAGAACAGGCAGTGTTGGCTGACAGTAGAGGGCGGTCCACCCATTTGCGGAGGTTTGAATAAAAATGGCCCCCATAAACCCATAGGGAGTGGCTATTAGGATGTTGTGGCCTTGTTGAAGTAGGTGTAGCCTTGTTGGAGGAAGTGTGTTGTTGGGGGATGGGATTTGAGGTCTCAGTTGCTCAAGCCAAGCCTGGTGCATCACTCTCTTCCTGCTGCCCGTGGATCGAGATGTAGAACTCTCAATTACCTCTCCAGCGCGTGTCTACCTGCATGCCACAATGCTTCCCACCATGACAGTCGTGGACTAAACCTCTGAACTGTGAGCCAGCTCCAATTAAACATTTCTTTTTATAAGAGTTGCTGTGGTCATGGTCTCTTCACAGTGATAGAAACTTCAGCTAAGACTCTGTCCAGCAGCCTGAAAGGCTTTTCCTTTGGTTTTCATCCCTACTGGTGTTTGCAGGAAGATGTTGGCGAGCTTCAGTGGGAAGTCTCCCATCAGCTGTGCCCAGGCTCAGCTCCATGATCTTCACTTGGACTTTGATATGGAAAAGATGATGGTGAAGGCAGGGGTGCTAATCAAATATTTTCCCTCCCTCCTTTCCTTTCTTCCTTCCTTCCTTCCTTCCCTCCCTCCCTCCCTCCTTCCTTCCTTTCCTTTTCTTTTCTTTCTTCATTCCTTCCTTCCAGTATCAATTGGATGATTTTTGTCTTGATGTTTCATTACTTGAAATTCTTTTTATATCTTTGATATGAATACCCTTATGTGTGATTGGTTTGTTGTTGTTTGGTGGTTGGTTTTTGAGACAGTGTTTCACTAGGTAGTTCCTGGCCTAGAACTCTCCAAGCTGTCCTTGAACTGAAAGGATCCACTGTTTCTGCTTTTCAAGTGCTGGGACAAAAGACATGTGCCACCACACTTGACTTAGCAGAGCGTTTTTCCTCCTTTCTGTAGACTGTATCTTTATTCTAACATTGGGGTTGTTGGATTTTGGTTTGGTTTCATTTGGTTTTTGTTTTGTTACAAGAATGCTGTTTTAGCCCTAAGATCAGAAGTTAAAGCTTTTAAGGTGAAAATAATGAATACGTTGTATTTTTAGTTTTAGTTTTGAGAATTCCATAATGCATATGATGTGTTTTGATCAAACTCCTCACCCATTCTGCCCACCACTTCCCCTCCCATCTCTGTGTGCTCAGTTAAGCGCACTGAGTCCACTTAGTGCTGCGTGTATGGGCACTGGGGCAGGATCACCTGCTAGACAGAGCATCTGCACCCTCTCCAGGATCACATCCCTGGAGAACACTCTCATTCCACCGGTGTCCATCATTTGCCAACAGCTCCTTAACTAGGAGTGGGGTTTCAGGAACCCTCCCCTGTTGGAATTTCGGCCAGCTTGAGTCTTGAGCTGCCATCACAGCTGTGAGTTAGTATGTGCAGCAGCCTTGTCAAGCCAGGCGACTACGTTTACTGCAAGTGTCCACTGCCTCTGCTTCTTCAGCTTTTCCGCCGCATCTTTTCACAGTGACTCTGAACCTTGTCGCCAGGGCCTGGGATATTATAGAGGACCCATTTAGAGTTGAACACTCCAGAGTCCCTTATTCTGTGCATGTTGACCAGTTGTGGGTCTCTGTATTAATCAACAGCCATTGCAAATCTACGGTTGTTGGGTAAGAACTTTGGATGCAGTTTAATACTGTGTCCATTTAGCAAGATAAGAGTAGTAGGCTCTTATTAATGACTTAGGCAACCATGGGTTTTTGGTCCAGTTAACAGTGCCAAGTCATGAGGAGTGAGCCTTAAGTTCAGTCAGAAAGCGATTAGTTATTATAACCTCCATTCCTCTGTTTCACCAGTGGCCATATCATGCCAGGACAGTTGGAACTTTCGAGGTTCATAACTGTTGTTTTCTTTTCAGTCCCAGTAGGGAGACCGACTTCTAGGTCAGTACTGGTGCATTTCTTTGTGTTCTCTGTGTATATGGATGTGGTGTCTTATAGGGAGGGTAACAATTCTGGATGGTAACAAAGAAGTCTGGCAGTAGCCTATAATATTTTAGGGGTTCTGTACCTCTCAAAAAAAGGTATCCCATACCTGGTATTGGGCTTTTTAAATAGCTTGTGGTATCTAGGAGAGCTGTTGTCCTTCTGTTATAGAGCAGTTCCATTTGAACTCTATACTAGCCATAGAAACAAGAAAGACCCTGCCTCATAAACAAGGTGGAAGGAGAGAACCAGTTCCTGAAAGTTTTTCTCTGACTCACCCTCCCCCATGACGATTTTTAGAAACCATCATCACTGTCCTGCAAAGAAAACAACCCTGTAACAATTTCATCTCTATATCTGAAAATGTAAGAGGATATTTTTCCACCCACCCCCCAAATATGGTCTCACTGTGTATCCCCCACTGGCTTTCCACTCCACTCGCCTGTCTTCTTCTATTGGGATTGCAAGGATGCAACACCTCTTTTCTCTCTCTCTCTCTCTCTCTCTCTCTCTCTCTCTCTCTCTCTCTCATGTGTATGGGTGTTTTGCCTGCATTTACGTCTGCACCATGTGTCTGCAGTTCTTGATGCTTGACCAAGTTTGTAGACAACTAGAAGGCACTTACTCATTGAAGTCAGTTTTGCTGCCGTGGAGACAGGAACTGGATCAGAAGATAGATGAATTAACAGCGGGCCCCTCGTGAAGACCGAAGGGCAGGTAGAGCAAAGACAGAGGCTTCTTGTTGGGTGCCACTCTTCAGGTGTGTTGAAATGCATCGCGCAGTTGGGCGTCCATCACTTAGAAAAATCAGCTCAGGTCAAATTTGCTTTCCAGAGTTGTGCCTACCAAGGACTGACTTCTGGTTTTGCTCCTTTCCTTCCCCGTCTCTCACTTTCCCGTGTGCATAGTTTATTCTACTTTGTATAGGGGTCGTATATGACTGAACCTGTTTTCTGTGTGGGAGGAGATAAATTACTGCGGATGTTTATCTGGGGTAAGAGAGCGGTGTCTGCTTTCTCCTTGTCCCTCCCTGACAAGGTGGATCCCAGGCGGAATCTTCTAATGTCCATACCTGTCCATAGCTCCTCCCTCAGGTAGCCCCCAGTGTCACCCAAGCTGGCAGGTGATAAAGTAGACCTTCTCAAGGCATGAGGGTACAAGGGAGGGAACCTCACTGCCCACGAGGCTCACTTTACACCGTAGAACTGTCTTCTATAAACTGACTTACAGGTGGGCGGGACTGGATCCGTGAAGCATCGCTGTGCTGTATGGAAGCTTGCAGGTTTCCCTTTTCTAATCTTGGTTAAGCAAACACGCAGTTAATGTAAATTATCCATTATCCAGCCCCGGTTTTTCTAATTATGGGTAATGGAGTGTGAAGGGGCACAGCAATCCCTGAATCATCTGTTTACTTCAGCAGAGCCTCCTCTTGGGGATGGGGGAGGGGAGGCACCTGCCAGTTGGCTGCTCTCTGATGCTGTTCCAAGGCTACCTGAAAGCCTAATGAGCCTCCAAGAGGAGGATGTGGGTGACTCTTTCATTTATTTGAAGTGAGTAATGACATTTTTTTCCAACCTTGGGAAAAAAAGCTATCATTGTCACCTGAAGAGGAACTGCTTTCAAGTGTAGTTAATTGTGACTGTTTGTTTTTAAGACTTGGTACTGACTTTCATGTTGGGTGTTCGCAGTAACCTAACCAGCTTCTTATATGTCCATCCTGACCCATCAACCCATGGTTCTTTCCTGGGCAGGGCCCACAGGCAGCCTAGATAAAGTCCTACATGGTTGTGGTCCTCGCCAGCAGGGCTGGTTGACCTGAACTCTCTGGGCCTACTTCTGAGCACTGTGGTGATCCACATCTCTCATTCCTAAGCCTAATTATGTTTTATGGCCAGCAGACAGCCCTCATTTTCATTTCTGACAAGGCTGTAATTGATGCCCAAGGTCCTATCTCTAGCCGCTGGGCTCTGCCTAAGTGTGTCTAGCTGGCATATTCACCTGTGGTGAACGAAAAGAGAAAGTGCGTGATTTTGCCTTGTTCCCAACTGCAGCCGCCGAAGCTACCACTGCCTCCTTCACCTTCTTTTTCTTTTA
>LOEQ01000002.1:117687-137507 GCA_001685075.1 Bramus lutescens
AGAGAGAGAGAGAGAGAGAGAGAGCTGGGAATGTCGCCTTTAGCTTTTAAAGGTTTCCCAGCACCTGCGCATGAGGGGAAAGACTTGTCTACGTCAGACGCTGATGAAGGGTGGTACTATGCCCTGCACCTGCTGGTGATACAGATAGCCAGCGACTCACGCATGTGCACCTGGGAGATGCATGCTGGCCTCCGAGCCCGGAAGTGCAGCCTTATGGGTGGCTAAAGGAATTATACCAACCAGCTAACAATTCTCCACTAGCCTACTCTGTGGACCCCGAACAACTAAGCCAAGACAGGCATTTTCTTATCCCAGGGTTAATTCAACTGGATGAAACTTGACCTGGACAGGTTTCAGCCTGGTGGTGATGGTGAATGAGACTATTCAGTGCAGGAGAGATCACACATGGCTATGAGAGCTAGTGGTACTTCAGGCACAGGATGGAGCCCAAAGGCTACTGCAGAAGTCCTATGCGAGGTCGTATTTGACCTCGGTGACATCACTAAGTGGGTGTTTGGTTCCCTTGCACGTTGTGGAGTCTGGGGAGAGATGAATAACCCTTTAGACCCAGGTCAGAGAGACTTCTGTCTTCCGCCAGTTTCTTTTTGGGTTTATGAAAGCTGTTTTCCCCAAGGGCTTAAGATACCTACTTAGAGGGAGACGGGTAAGCTCTCAGCTGCTCCTTGATTTATATTATCAATAACTAGTTCACATGTTAAATAAATGAATGCATGCATTGTTAAATATATGTCCTAGTGGCCAATATATTACATATACATGATTGTAAGATACATATTAATAAAACACATATTCAGATATGTGCAGCATATGTATAAGATACTCAACCTGACCTGAGTATATTTAAAGTAAAAAGTGATTTTGTACTTCAAAAAACCCTGCACTGGGGTTGGAATGATGGCTCTGTGGTTAAGAATACTGGCTGCTCTTGCAGGGGACCCATGTTTGATTCCCAGCACCTACAGGGCAGCTCACAGCTGCCTGTAACTCCAGTTCCAGAGAATCTGATGCCCTCTTCTGGCACATATACTCATGCAGGCTCACACACATAAACAGATAAATAAAAAATAAATGTTAGAAAGGATGGAAGGAACCCTTCTCTACGTTTCCTAAGACTGTAGTAGTTTAGATTTACCCTGGGCCAGGGAGAGCCACTTCTTTAAGTGTCTGAAATTCAGCCAGGCAAGGAACCACAGGAAAGCATTTTATAATCAACTGCTCCACGTGGCAAGATAAGAAAGCCAGATAATTCCGTGTGCAGTTCAGCTCCACTGATATGCCAAGCTGAAATCTTGATTGTGGATTTTAAAATAGCAACAATTTAGATTTCTGTTTTTAAGAAAAAACACAATTAATCGTGAACAACGTGAACCAGGGCATATCCCACTTACTAAGGTCATGCAACCTTACCCAAAGGGCTGGAATCAGGTAAGTTTGTGAAACTCAGAGCATGTCCCAAACCCCGACGGTGGAAACCGAGGCGGGGAAGGATTAGCGTTGTATGAGAACAGCAGAGCTGGGGAAAGTCCAAGCCTCCCTTGTGTGGCAGCTTAGAGACACCATGAGAACAGCTGTTTTCCTGGTGTTCTGGTTTCCACTGGCTTTCATAACTAAATGCGCATGGAAATAAAACCCGAGGAGGAGAAAACGCTCAGCACAAAAGCCCTACAGTTTTCTGTCCTTTGAGCTGAGATGTAGGTCAGCTTGCCCATTACTCACTCTCGAGTGCGTGTGAGCATGTACACAGCCACGTGCGGGCACACACACACACACACACACGCACACACACACACACTGACTCTTTCCTCCTGGCCCACACCAATCACTTCCCATGGCACCCTCTAGAAACACAGCAGGCAGGGAGTATATTGGCATCAAAACAAAACAACTATTATCCTTACTTTATAATGTATCGTTACTTACAAAGAGGCATGAGAAAGAGGCACAAACACTAGCTGAAACTGCATTATCAGAACTCAAGCATTTGCTTTGCATTTTAATTAGAAGGATTCCAGTTAACATGGAACTGGAAGGATTCCTTTCTCAGCTGGACACAAAGCAGAGCTTGGGAAGCAGGGTCTGAGCCCTTGCATGGGGGCCAGCACGGAACCTTAGGTTTCCGGTCCTTAACCTGTCAGCTTTAGGGTGTTGTCTTACCGGATCTTTCAGAGTATTATAAATGTGCGTGAGAATGACTCTTGGGATCCTTGTCACAGTGATTAAAAACGACCCTTTCGCTGCAGTTCCTTGATGGTAGCAGAAAACTATGGAGAGAGACGAAAGGATTGGATGGGCAGGAGGGTCGTTTTGATTCCTGGGAACAGGGGAAAAGAACAT
This sequence comes from Bramus lutescens, assembly GCA_001685075.1. NCBI lineage: Eukaryota > Metazoa > Chordata > Mammalia > Rodentia > Cricetidae > Bramus > Bramus lutescens. The sequence continues at coordinate 120,043 of LOEQ01000002.1, forward strand.
TTAAAACTCACTATTAAAAAAGCAACAAGAAACTTCTCTCTGGTTCAGATCTCACTGGCATTATGCCGTAAGCACTTGGCAAGATTTTTATCCTCCTTGGTAGCCAAGGTTACCTTATATCTCGGGCTAGTTCACATTTTTTGGTGGCATTCATGTGTAAACGAATGCAAAACAGAAAAAAATATCAATGAGCCAAAATACACACCCTTCTTTCTTCCGTTCTCGGCCCTTCCACCCAGCCTTCCAGTTGCCTGTTGGTAATATTTTCATTTGCAATAGACTGAGTCCTTCACAGTGTTCACCGTTTAAATGGCTGGGAGACGCGTGTAATTTTTTGCCGGTATTAACCTGGTGATTAGAGCTATCCTCAAGTCACATGATCAGGACCGGGGCCAGCAAAGGTAACCCAGAGCTTAGGTTGGAAGGGAAGCTGAAACAACACTGAGCCTTTTAGCTTCTGCACAGTTTTGGGCTCCCTAAACCAGCTGATTTCTTCTGTGTTCCCTAAAGATCACCTCAGTGTGAATCATTTACTGGACTTGTAATGACGCAGCTCCCAAGAATGTGTGTAAGTCAGCTTCACAGAGAGAAAGAGAGACCAGAACAGGAATGGTCCTCCCTCGCCCTCAAACCTGAAAGCTGAAAGAAAAGAGAGCCAATGTCACCCTTCTAGTGACCTTCTGATTGACCCTGAGTTCTCAAGGATGCCATTCTAGAAAAGGAGGCCGACTTTCCCAGAAACAACTTCACGGGGCTCCAAGCGAGGCTTGCTTTCTTTAGAAAAGATTCCTATACAACTGACTTGGCCTGCTAAGTCACTATGAATTAAAGTTTTGACAATGGCCTGGGATCAGAGGGAGGAGGAGACCCACAGCCAGCAAGGTCTCAAGAGTTGGCAACCGTAGCGTTTTCTTCTTAAATCATCCTAGAAGAGAAAGGAACAACAGGGAAGCAAGACTGAGGCAGAACTACAACCTGGCTGCCTACCCAAGGGGGCTGTGTGTGTCGGCGTTGCCCACCTGTGCTTGTCTAGCACCAGCAACGCCACGGGTTCAATCCCCAGTGCTGTCTGTAGTTCCAGCACTTAAGAGGAGGTAGAGGCAAGAGAACTAGAAGTTCATTGTCATTCTCCCCTATAAGGCGAATCTGAAGCCAGCCTAGGAGATCCTCCAGCAGATCCAGGGGGTGGAGCGTGGTATTGGAGGATGGACCAGGGCTTTCGCAGATGGGAATGCATTTTGTCATTTTGATCGATACTGGAAGAGTAGACCAGGCCAGGAAATTCTGACACATTTTCCTCACCCCCCCACCCCAAAGAAGGATGTTTACTTTTCCATTGAGATTTATAAGCCTTAGAACTTACTCTACAGCATAAGACAGAGATGCAGAGGGAACACCTGCTTCCCATCTGGTTGGGAAAGAAATGACTCACAGGCCATTGTGAAGGGGCCTCCAGATCTGGTCCTCCAGGTACTGAAGTCTGGTTTAGGCATCAGGTTTCTGAGCAGGTTTCACTACCATTTGGGACAGAGGAGCGCCTGCCCCACCTCCCTCCCAAATCACAATGCTTGGCTCTGCAGGGCTTGGCTGGAGGAAGATGCCGAGGCTCCAGAAGCTAGGTTATCACATGACAGGAGAGGGAACTTAAAAAGGCCCTTTTAACCCAAGCCAAGAGTCACTCAATACCTGCTTTCAAACTAGAGACCATCCTGCAAAAGAAGGACCGAGTAGAGTGTCATTGAAGTCACTGTCCTTTCCTACGGTCACCAGGGACATCAATCAGCCTGCCATTCCTTCCACTGCACAAGTGGCTAGGGCCATCAGCTCTGCTCCCTCACAGCCAGCACAACCTGCCTTTAGGGAGAAGATCTGATTGTTTCTCCAGGAAACTGAAAACAACACTAATCTCTGTACCTAACCATGGTTTGAGAACCGACATTGTGGGGCTAGGCATGCTGGGTAACCAGTGATAACTTGAATTTTTGTTTTTTCTATACAGGGTTTCTCTGTAGCTTTTGGAGCCTGTCCTGGAACTAGCTCTGTAAATCAGACTGGCCTTGAACTCACAGAGATCCTCCTGCCTTTGCCTCCTGTGTGCCAGGATTAAAAACAGTGACACCACCACCCGGTGAATGCCTTTAAGTCAAGGTACACACAAGGTTTTCCAGCCACACAAGCAACTTCAGGGCCACAAGAACAACAGTTTGATTCAGCCCACCACTCTCTAGAAACTCCTCCAACATTATGCAAAATCAATTTTGTGCTGCAGTCCCTGAGTAAAGTCTGGGCTGCATGGGGAGCCTGGCTCCCAACAAATCTCTTAGTGTGGGGGAACCAGTGTGGCCCCTGCAGAGGCCTCATCTCTCTTTGTGTTTCTCTAGCAAAATCTGCAGGATAGAATGGGAGGCTGTGAGGCGTCGGTAAAGGTTGTCCATTCAATTACACAAGAAATACAAACTGTCTTTATTATGGGTGTGTACGCATGCATGTGTGAGCATGTGTGTGTGTGTGTGTGTGTGTGTGTGTGTGTGCTCCTATACATGGAATCCAGAGGTCAACCTGAGGTGACAGGGGTGGGATGTTGTTTCTTAGGTGTCATCCAAACCTTGTTTTCTGACTCAGGACGATCAGCGGCTTGACTGGTTGACCAGCAAGCCAAGGAAGAATCTGCCTGTCTGTACCTCCCTAGCACTGGGGTTACTAGTCTACACCACAGGACTAGAGAGAAGGTCAGTGGGTAAAGCCAAGCCTGATGACCCAAGTTCCACCCTTGGAACCCACAGTGAAAGAAGAAAACTACAGCAAGTTGTCAACTGACCTTCACAGTTGTGTGAACATGCCCCCATCCCCAACAAATGTAAACAACATTAAAATTAAAAACAAATGTGGCACACCATGTCTGTTTTTTGTTTTTTTTTTTTTAAGTGAGTTCTAGGACTCCAGCTCAGGTTCTCATACTGGCCTGGCAAGCACTTTATCAGCTGAGCCATCTCCCTAGCTCCCCACCACCCCCACCCACTGCCTTTGCTGAGACAGGGTCTCCTGTGCTCAGGTTAGCCTCAAACTTCGCAGCCTCAAGCTCATTCTAAGGGTGACTTTTAAATTCCTGACCCTCCCCAGTGCTGAGATTCCAGGCACGTGTTCTTGGCTTCCAAAAGAGAGTTTCTGTAGATGCCCTCTTCAAGTGAATGTTTGTTTGTATCTTAAAGATATATTTATTTTTTGTTTTATGTATGAGTGTTTACCTGCATGTCTATATGCATATCAAATGTGTGCTCAGAGGCCAGAAGAGCTCATAGGATCCCCTGGAACTGGAGTCACAATTGAGAACTGCTGTGTGGGTGCTGGGACCCAAACCTGGGTCCTCTGCAAGCTTAACAAGTGCTCGTAACTGCTGAGCCATTTCTACAGCTCCACAAAACGGTCTTTAAAGGTGAGATTTAAGGTTGGTACATAGTGGTCTCTTCATAAACTCTTCAGTCTTCTAGAAGCTTAAAAAGTGACAACAGTCAATGTGAGCGTTTACATCAGTCAAGGTAAGGCCTGGAGGAACTGTAAACTGTAGAAAACCTGGCGATTGCTCAGTGAAGCAGGCAGTCCAAAGCAAAGTCCGTTCTTTCTGTTTTGAAACAGGCTTTCTCTATGTAGTCCATGTTGGCCTAGAACTTGTGTAAACCAGGTTAGCCTCAGATATGATAATCCTCCTGCCTCTGCCTTCTGAGTATGCCACCATGCCTGGCTAAGAAGACTTTTTTTTGATTTTTCGAGACAGGGTTTCTCTACAAGAGCCTGTCCTGGAACTAGCTCTTATAGACCAGGCTGGTCTCATCTCGAATTCACAGAGAATTGCCTGCCTCTGCCTCCCGAGTGCAGGGATTAAAGGCGTGTGCCACCACCGCCTGGCCAAAAAAACCCGCTTTAATAATTAAATAACTGTAGTACTAAAAAAAAAACCCATTATTTTATTTTATAATTTTATCTTTAATTCATGCACATGTCTACGTATGCTTGTCACATGCATGTAGTTGCCTACTGGAGAACAAAAGAGGGGCTCCCTGGAGTTATTGTAGCAGGCTGTTGCGAGTTTCTCGATGTGAGTTTGGGGAACCAAAGCTTGGTCCTCTGCAGGAGCAGCAAATGCTTGTAAGCACTGAGCAGTGCCTGCCTTCGGTTCCCTCACGTATTAGTGCTGGTAGGTCTAAGCGAAACAGCCATTTGTTTCACCTATCCTAAATTCTCCCTCTCTAGAGATGTTAGTTTGGCTGTTTCTTCTGGGACGTTCCTCCAGGCTTTACAACTGTAGGTTCTTATGACTTGTTTTTTTTTGTTTTGTTTTGTTTTGTTTTTCCCCTGCGGCATACTGTCTGTTTTCTTCTCTGGTATCGAGGCAGTGTGTTACCATCTCCGCTTCGGGTGTTGCCGACCAACGTCCCATGCAGAAGATTCAGGTTGCTTTCTCCTGTTCATCTTCACCTCCCCACTCTAGGCCCTCATCTTCCCAATCTTTCTCAGTCACACTAACTTTTTAGTTAATGTTTAGCATCATATCATCAGTCCACAAATAAAATAAATGTACTGTGAAGAATATTGCCAACTGATCCAAGTAGCCCTGTCCAATTATATTTTTCCTCTGTACTCTAGGGTTTCCCAGGCATTTGTACTTGTACCACAATTTTTTATTTGCTCTGTTTCCCTTGGGCTTCTCTCAACACCGAGCTGAAGCATAAATCTCCATATGTTCAAGCACATCCGTTCCTCTCCGTTCTGTCTTTGCCCGGAGACAGCCTCTTGCAGGTCACTGTTCTCCCACTTAGCCTTAGGCTCACGTCTTGTTTTAACACTTGCAACACAGCTTCCTTCCCGGGAGCTGCCCTCTCTTCTTTCCGCAGGCTGCTCACGTCCTGAAACTCCTTATCCTCCCTAGCTTACTCATAGCATTCAGTGGAGACATCCTTCCCAGCAAGGACGTGCCCCGGAAATCTTGGGGGGATTTTCTGACCTTTGATCGATCAATGGTGGGAATGGGTACAGAACTCTCGGCCAGGGACCTGGGAGCCCTCACATTTGGACAGTTCTGCCCTGCTGTTTCTTGGGTTCAGAGTTGCTGCTGAATGTCAGAATGTCAGATTTGATTCTGATGCTCAAGCCTGGTTGGATCTTTTTTTTTTTTTTTCATTTGAGAAGCTTCTGGGGACATCTAACTTGCCCTCAGCTCTCATGAAATTTCTTTGAAAATTTCATCCTTTAATTTTTGTTGTTGTTGTTTTCTCTAGACAGGGTTTCTCTGTGTAGCCCTGATTGTCCTGGAACTTGCTCTGTAGACCAGGCTGGCCTTGAACTCAGAGATTTTCATGCCTCTGCCTCCTGAATGCTGGGATTAAAGGCATGCACCACCACACCTGGCACACACTACCATTCAGTGTGGTACCATAAGCTACTGAGTGGTAGTGTATACCTGAAAATCTCAGCCCTTCAGGGGAGGAGGCAAGAGGAGCCGGAGATCATGGCAGCCCTCAGCAGCACAGCAAATTGGATGCTTGGGCAAATTGCTGTGCCTCAAAAAAAAAATTATTTTTTTGTTTGCTCTTTCTAAAACGGTATCAGTCAGATGATGGGTTTCCTAAATAGCGCTGACATTTTATCCTTCCTCCTGTCTTCCCATTTGCCTTTTTGTTCAACTTTTTAGAAATGTTCTTCAGCGTCACGGTTTAAGCATTCATCAGACAATTCCTACTTTTGAAAATTCCTACTTTTGAAGCAGCTGATTATTAAAGGGTCTTTCTCATTCTCTCAATACCCATTCTGCTGCATGGAGGCTTAGACAATGAGTTCGAAATGTCTTTGTTCTCTGGGATAGGATCATAGGTGCTCCCCTTCACTGTCACCAGCTTCCTCTGCAGCTGGCTTTGTGTCTGCTGCCCCTCAACTCCTTTTGTTTGGTCTCTAATCTCTCTCACTTTCTTCAGACACACAGTACTAACAGTTCAGACACACTTGGATGCTCTGTGCGAGAGAGACTGCTTGTGGCCTTTGGAGTGTCACTGCTGGCATAGGCGTCTGGAAGGGAATCTCACTCGGGGATCATGTGGCACCTGACTTGGATTAGATAGCTTCTCCAACCCTGCCTCTCTTTAGAGGACCAGCCTGGCTGCCAGCATCCTGGGAACTGAGCTATGGGACATGGGGTGGGATGGTGACAGGGTCCTCACCAATCAGTGCTTAGCCTTCCACTTGTTCTCACTGCTTCAGCACATGGCATTGCCCCAGCCTCAGCTGTGCCCGATACCCCATGAACAGACCTCTCTGGACTATAGTCTGGGTTATAGAAAGATTGAGAGGTTGAAGACTTAGAGCATCTTTGGAAGCACATATCATTTTATATTTATTTGTTTTTAAATGTGTACTTATTATTGTGTGTCTATGTAAATGCAGTGTGTGTGTGTGTGTGTGTATGTGTGTACACGCGCGCCCGCATGTAAACAGGAGGGCACAGGAATGCCCTGGTGAAAGGTGGAGGACAGCACCTGGAAGTCAGGTCTCTTCTTAGCGTGGGATCTGGGGATCAAACTGAGGTCAGCAGGCCTTCATGGCAAGGACTTTCACCTGCTGAGCCATCTGGCCGGCCTAGAAGCACATTTTATACTTGAATTCCTGCCTCTGGCTTCTGTGTCCAGCCAGATCTTCCTTGCATGTCTGCACACAGCTAACACTCGCAAGCCGACCTTTCTAGCTTTTCCCGCTGTGGCAGATCCTGTCTTCAGCTTTCATCATCTGGCTGAATTTTATTTTTTGACATTAGCATCCAAAGGCACACATTTCAAGGCTGCTAGTTCTCATCTGCCGTTGTTGCTTGTCTATTTCTCACAGTTTGTGTATGGATTCCTTTGTAGTTTTTTAGTAATGAGTGTGGACAGAATGAAGGGCTGAGATGAATGCCATGAGCCACTGAACCTTCACATCTGAGCCTTTGCTGAAAATGCTTTGGTCTGGTTATGCTAAGATAACATGTTACCTGCTGGCCAATTTGGCTGGACAGATATGTGTTCCTTGCTGGAGACCAAGCAACTCCCACCTCCAGCTGCTGGAAAGTTCTCAATGACAACCAAGGGCAGTGTTCCCTTTGTGAGTCCTCCAGAGTCCCTAATGATGAGGTTCCCAAAGGGTACCACTGTATTAAAAGCCCACAGTGCTCTTTGTTGTCCAGAGGCAACTGTTCAATGGCATGAATCACAGCTGCTTGGCTTTCTTACCCCAGAAAGGTCATGTTTATGTACTCATTTGGTCCGAGAGACTAGAAGAGGATTAGCTCTGCCAGGAGTAAACTTCCTCTCCTAACTCCAACCCTGTCATTGTCCTGAGCCTGTTCTTCTGGCTACAATCCCTGGAGAGTTACACACAAGAGACTCAAAGAGCTCAGGTATATGGGAGTGGGGGTGGGGTGGGAGTGAGGAGGAACAGTAGTCCTCAGTTATTTTCATAAGGAAATGGGCTATAGATACAGAAGTAAGTAATTAACTCCCTAGTACTTAACTCTAAGGAAATGAGTTATAGTTTACAGTTCTTGTAGGATGGAAAATTATTTTCCAAGTAAATATTCTTCTGACTTCACAGAGATAAAAATAGTTGATATACCTACTGGAGTGTATTTAAAATAGATCCATGATGTTTAATGTCTGAAGTCAGTTAAGAATGGGCATTCATAGGAGACTATAACCCTTTCTTTTAGGTATTTGTCAATTCTAGGCAATAAGATGATTTCCATGTTTCTTTCTTTTTACATTTCTAGTTTAAGCAAAAGTGCGTGGAAATGCATGAGATTTAAGGCTGACTGCTTCTTCTGACCCATAAACAAGCTTTCAGGCCAAATTTTAGCTCCGTCTTTTTGTTGGTTTGCTTTCCTAATTCTTGTTACTCTCTTTCCAAGAGCTGAGTGAAAACCCTCACATATCTTCAGAGATGCGTAGACAGCCCAGAGCACACAGACACATCCCAGGGGTCAGGGCTGGACCCACCTGTTGAAGTAGCAAGCAATCACTGCTCCTGCTACAGTCATCCTCTGGCATGCAAGGATGAACTCGCTAGTCCAGACGAGGCCAATTAAATGGTACCACCACATAAACCGAATGCCCGAAAGAGGCTTGTATTCCACTTGGCCACCTTCCATCACCTGGGCAGTGCCTACAATTGAAAATACAAACATGCTTTACACCAGTATTTCCCTCACCTTGGAAGATGGTTCAACAGGCCACGTTTCTTCATGCTTGGTCTTTGACACTGTGCAAAACACGGATGTCAATGCAAAATTTAAATTCATAGAGCAAACACTAAGATTTGAGAATTTGAAGAATACGAACAACAATATTGGCAATGACTGTAGGGAAAGACAGCTGATATAGTAGGTAATCTGAGCATGGAGTGATATAATCTGGCTGGCGTTTGAAATGAAGCCTGGGCCACAGAAGTATCCCTCCATGGATGACAACAATTATCATTATCTTTATCGTTACCGTAGTATTGTTATCTTGCATTTCAGGAGCACAATACTGCATTAAATTAAGGTCAGTAAGGGTTATTAAAAATGTTCCACTGCTGTGTGCTCCACTCTCCTTTCTCCTCCAACCTAAAGAATCCTTTGGATTAGCTCTGTAGATACCGGGAAAACCAGCTCCCAGCTCACAAGCTCTTCAAATAAATTACTGTAAGGAAGAGAGCAGGCACTTTGAGCTTTGGTGAAACCTACAACCTGCCTATGATTTGAACATATGTTTGTATTTCTTGTCACAGCTACACATGGATGCTCAGTTCATCCACTCATTCGCTTTTAGACATTCACAGTAGAGTTCCTGCACAAAGGGAAAGGATGAAGATAATCACGTGTAAAGCAAAACAGATTCCACCGATGAAGGCTGATCCTCCTTCCTTCCTGTCTAAGTTCTGCCTAACAAGATTCCCATCGTGGGAGGTAGTCGGGTAGCTTGCTTTACAGACAGACGGCAACATTGGTCTACTGAATGCTGAACCTGTTTTAGCTTGGAAGGAGATGTATTTCAAGTGAGGCATATATTCAGAAATCTCCCTGTGTTCTTCCAAAGCTGCTGTGCTTCAGAAAAAGCATTCCCAAGTGCAAGCAAGTGGCCCCTCATGATGACAACCCTGTTTAGAAAAATGAGGTCAGCAGGCTTTGAGAAGAACACTCTGAACCATGTGAAGTACACAGGGCCTGAGAACAAGCAGGCAGTTCCTTTTGCAAGACCATGAGTCCTGACAAATTATGTCTGGTGATATTTTGGTTGTGTTTTAACAAATAAAGCTTGCCTGAAGATCAGAGTGCAGAACTAAGCCACTAGAGGCCAGGCAGTGGTGGCACACACCTTGAATCCCAGGACTCAGGAGACAGAGGCAGAGGGATCTCTGTTAGTTCAAGACCACCCTGGGCTACAAGAAATTGATCCAGTCTAAAAGAAACAGAGCTCACACAAAGGTGATCCCAGCACTTGGGATCCCAGGCCTTTAATCCCAGCATTAGGGAGGTGGAGACAGGAGTGATACGGCTGGGTGGAGAGAGGAATGTAAGGCGGTAAGAGACAGGAGCTCAGAGCAGTCTGAGGCAACAGTCAATCTGAGGATGCACAGGACACAGTCTGAAGACAGGGCCACCTTTTTTGGTCTGAACATTGGTAGAGGTAAGAAGTCTAGTGACTGGCCACTCTGCTTCTCTGATCTTAAGCATTAACCCCTATATCTGACTCTGGGTTCTTCTTATTAAGTAAACAATTAGAATTCGTGTTACAATTACGTTTCGGAGGTGGATAATATTTACAAACAGTGTTGTGGCATCTCTTTTCTCATACAGACAGAGGCCGGTATGGATGTTGAGAGGTCAATCTGCCCTCTTGGCTGCCCTCCATGGCCATTGCTGCACATTTCCTAGCTTGTCACGCTGGTGACAATAGTCAGCAAGCGGAGCCTCTGAAGTGGTAAATCAAGATCCACTTGGTCCTCAAAGACTTGTCATCCTCCAAAGAAGCAAAACCCAGAGGCTATTTTTGACAGATTTCTATGGGTTGACGTGCTGAATCTCCCCTACTTAACCCATGTGCCATGTTTACAGGCAATTGGATGTGCTTATGTGTGTGGGTGGGGGGCACACATGCATGTGGTATTCAGAGGACAACCTTCAGGTTTTGGTCCTTGCCTTTCCATTTTGTTTGATACAATCTCTTTATTGCCACATAAACCAGGTTAGCTGGCTCACAAACTTCAGGAGCTTCGTCTGTCTCCTCCCTTTTCCTATAGCATGTTGGGATTATAGAGATTTGCACTACCATACCCAGCTTTTATGTAGATTCCAGGGATCCAAATGCAGGTTATAAGGTCGCACAGCAAGTGCTTTTACCCACGGAGCCATCTCTCCATCTCCTGAAGCCGCCTTTTATTTGTTTCTCTGTATCAGCTTTATTGAGCTGTTTACAGATGTTCACTGAGAGAGGATTATCTAGCTTCTCAATGCATTTGTTGGCACTTTGGAGCGGATTCCGTGTAGAGTATAGTGATTGTTTGATCCATTTGTGGGCGTTTAGGAGTATGCTTTGCCTCGACCTGACATTTATGATGATTCAAAAATACATCCATATGATGCCAAATGCCACCCAGGAGGAAATCACGGCAAGAGGACCACTGCTTTAAGCATGTCTCTTAAAGGATCAGGCATTGTGGCTGGAGGGTGAAAGCCTGGGAGCAGAAGGACCTTCGCAGTGTTCCTGAGCCTGAGGGTGGGGCAAGCCTGTTTAGGCATGCAGGACTGCCCTCTGCTGGATGGGCCCTGTTGGTGCAGGCAAGATCCCCTAGAGTAGCTGACCAAATGCAAGCAAACCATGGAACTCTTCTAAAAGGTTCTTATCTGAGGATGGTAATGGCTACTTCTCACACTCCTACAACTCCATCTCATCCTGACTCTAAATGCGACACAAGTAGCCACCACTGGCAAATGTAATAAATGGATAAGGTGCTAAGAAAGGTAATATGATTCCAAGGCTGAAATCAAACACTTATGGAACACCTACGGCACACTGGCATTTTGATGGATATTGGCTATTAGGAGGGAAAATGGAAGCTGCGCAGGACAACCAGAAGATACTGCCTCTGAGACTCTGAGGGACTTACAGGTGACCGTGCTGGATTTTTCATCTCGTCTTCTAGACAACTAACTGCTTTATAATCTCTCTGCCAACCACAGAGCCAAGAGCTTCACTTCCTGATGCTCTAAGAAAAGCGAGGAAATCGGAAGACCTCCATGCATGCCTGCCCCCACCCATACTTACCAATGTGACCAGAATTTCACCTTGGCCCTTGAGAGGGTAAAGCTGCCTCTGAGTCTGAGGCCAACCCTGTCATTAGATCCCACACACTTGAGAATGTGTCCTCACGAGTCTGTTCTTCTCCATCAAAATACTCCCTTTCCTGAGCCATTCTTAGCTCTTCTCCATTAAAAAAAAAATCTATTCTGGACCATTTCCTTGGACCATTTCACAGTCAAATCCCTCCAGATTAACCATCCACACTAGATCCTTCCAATTCCTTTCCTTTGACTTTTCTGCTTAGAGTCTCCAGTCATGCCACCCCCTTATCTACAACCACAATAGCCTGACCTCCAAGGTTCTGTACGACATCAGTGCTGAGTTCCGTGTCCTTAGCTTAGACATGAAATCACTCCTATGCCCCGGAAACCCTTTCTCAGAATGCCACTCTTGTCACCCACCCCCAGTCTTCACTGTCAGCCCCCTTTGCTCCCCTTCTTTATCTCCAGAGCCCATTAAGTTATTGTCCAGAGCTAATCTAGGCAAGTGTTCTACTACTGAGCTAACCCTCAGCATTCTAGGGCATCTTCACATCGAAATGTTCCAAAGCACAATCCTTTATCTACTCCCAAAAACTGTTTATATGTTCCTTCTGAACTTCAGACTCATTGCTCCTTAGAAATATACACCGAGTTGCTAAAACATAACTCTCCTAGTTAATTTCTACTCGGAAAATGCCCCTCTCAACTTTCTGCCCCATCTTGGTTAATGCCCATCTCTTCTTCCAGCTGCTGAAGTTAGAGAAGACACAAAACACCCAAAGCTGTGGCCGACTCTTCCACCTCCCCCTTTTGTCTAGTCCATCGGCAAATATCGCTCACTCTGGAGGAGTTGCGGAACCTAGTGTGTGACTCTGCACCACAAACACCTGGTAGCCATGCACCCGCTGTCTCTCCCCATCCTGCATTAAGATGAACATGGGGTCATGTTTCTGTCCTCCAAACTTCTCATATCACATCCCCAGGATTTGACACCATTTCTTCTCTGACTTCAGTCTGCTCCCTTAATGACACTATTCTAGATGAATGTGCTTACGTCTTGTACCCCAGAACCCTGTCTTCTTTATGGTCCTCGACTTGGGACGTTCTTCCTTCCCTAAGTTAGCCTTGTGACCCTGTCTACACCTCTGTCAAATCCCTGTTCAAGAATCTTTCACTCGACCCTAACCCTAACTTTAACCCTACAACCAAATTAAAAATTGAGTTTCTGTCTCCTCAGGCATATGCTGTTCCTGTTCTCTGATTTGATTACATATCTCTCACCAATTATTATGGTCATTTGCTTACTTTACTTAATACATGTTTCCCTCCATCTTCTGAAAAAATGCATTGTTCACGTGTTATAATAGGATTTTTTTTTCATTTTTCAAGACAAGTTTTCTCTCTGTATAGTCCTGAATGTCCTGGAACCTACCATGTAGACTCAAAAATTTGCGTGTTGTGCCTCCCAAGTGCTGGGATTAAAGGAGTGTGCCACCACTGCTTGGCTCAGGATTTGTAGCTCACAGTAAATGTTGAATAAGTGAATGGAGATAGAGATCACTGGATATTCTTCAAAGGACACATTTTAATCTTTAATTTTAATTTTATGTGTATGGGTGTCTTGCCTGCATTTATGTCTGTGCACTGGTGCCTACGGAGGCCAGAATATGATATCATATCCCCTGGAACTGGAATTACATATGGTTGTAAGTTGCCACCTGGGTGCTAGGAATTGAACCTGGGTCCTCTGAAAGAGCAGCGATATGGTTCCTGTTCTGTGTTATTGATTATTTAATATTCTATTAAATATTCTGTGTTATTTAATATTCTATTAAAGATGTTTGAAGCAACTTTCTAGATCCCTCTGGAATGCACTAGAATAACCTGGGTTGAATTCATTATACTCCCAGCTGTAGCCTTGATGTTACTGACAACTTTCATAGCATTCTGAGAGGCTATAGTGGTATACTGATAATCGTAAATGGCTGGTTTGTAAGGAAGACAGACCAGCCAGATAGGACAGTTTCCCAAAGGGAGCAGACACAACTCAAAAAGACTCGGTTTCCTACAATGTTCTGTGTATTTTCTTGGAGCTTTTCTAGAAAAATGGCTCATGGGTCCTACTGACTCTGCGGCCTTCTGACCCCCAACTTGGCTTCTGTCTCTGCTCTGGTTACAGCACAATTAGTGAAAACAAGAGGAAAACGTCATCGTCTTTAATATCCAGCAGACAGCTACCCATTCAGCTGTAGCACCCTGAGCCAAGAGACAGAGAAAGAGCAAACATGCCCCTCTACTCAGTGGATAATAGCTGTGCTGGCTAGTTTGACGTCAGTGTGGCACAAGCTAGACTCATCTTAACTGGGGAATCTTGCCATGGGCTGTCCAGAGGAGCAGCAAGTTGCTATTGAAGTTCAGGTGTCAGCTCAGCAGAAGGGAATCCTCTGATGGGTCAGTATCTTTTAGGCAAGGCCACGGGACTGCAGACCCCGGAATGTCTTTTGCTTCTGCTGTGCCCTTACATGTTTGCTGCGGTTCTCTTTCTCTGGTGTCTAGCATGGTGTGAGTGGATGTGGGGAGATCCCCACTGTCTGTAATGTAGTGTATTTATCTCTTGGAAACAGCCCGTTCTATTGGGCATGTTTACCTGTGGATTGTTAAGAAGATGACCCCTCCCTAAGCTGTACTGTCTAATTTGATAATAATAATGATTGCCTATACAGAGTTTTGATGCATAAAACTAAATACAAGGATATTATTCATATCCAAGGTCTGTGAGTCTCACCTAAGGAGCTGCATGTATTGTAGCTCAAGTTAATGATTAACAATTGAATCCCAATAGCCCGGCTAGTTTAAAATCTTTTAACCTTAATGTTGGGAGATGTGCTCACAGGTCTCAGAGTGCATCACAGCTGAAACAAAGCTTTAAAAACAACAAAGTTAGACTAAGATGTTTTTGTCAAATAGCTTTGAGGTGAAAAACCCAAGAAGACAATCTAAAGTCTTAGAAAGGCACACAATCAAATGCGAAACTCTTTATGGTCAGGCACCAAGAACAAAGCAGCCCGATTATTATTGGCTGACGTACTTTCCTTGCTAGATTTGATTGATGATTAAAGGTGATGATTAATTCCTTATACCCATTTATGTCCTCAATCGCCTGGTGTAAAAAACTATTAACGAATAGGTATGTACCCTAAAGATTTAAAGTAGAGCTGACTGATTCTTTTTCATAAAAAATATTTAGGTTTGTGATTTCTTTAAGATTCCTTTCAAGATAAGTAATAAAGTAATTGACTCTTTCTCTGTAACTGCAAAATGCAACCTGCCCGTAAAACACCTGACAAAAATACCTTGTTTACCACACGGTTAATCTATAACAAGTTGCTTGGGCATGAATGAATGTGGGTTCTTGGGATAATTTGTTTTTCACCTGTAATACATAAAACATTTGATCATGTGAGGGAGATAAAAAACATGTTTTTCCCTATAATCATTTGCTTGAGAAATGGAATGCAACTGTTTTGACTCCTGGACCACCTGGGAGATTCTGTTGGGGCAGAGAAACTGTAAAAGAACATGAGATAGGGAGAGAGAATAAAGAGATAGAGAAAAGAAAGAGGAGGAATAAAGAAGGAGAGCATCAAAAGAGTTTGTGAGCACCTTTTCCCCTAACCCCACTCAGAGAGAAAAGTTTAGCCTCCCCAACTCCATGGATTCCTGCCAAAGCCCTGTGCAGCTGGAGTCTGGTCCCCCAGGCAGCGGTAGAATCTCAACTGAGAAAACACTCCCACCAGATTTGCCTGTGGGTGCAGTTTCTTGATTGATGATTGATGTGTGAGATCCCACCTCACCATGGGAGGTACCACTCCTGGCCTGGTGCTATAGGTAAGCAGGCTGAGCAAGCCAGTAAGCAACACTCCTCCATGGCTCCTGCATCAACTTCTGCCTCCAGGTTCCTGCCCTGTTAGAATTCCTGACAGACTTCAATATTGGACTGTGGTGTGGAAGCATACACTAAATAAGCCCTTTCCTCCTTAAGTTGATTTTGGTTATGGTATTTTATCACAGCAATAGACTCCTTAACTAAAACGACAACACATTGTTTTTTCCTGCCATACTGAGAACCTTGAGACATATGACATATACCCCTCTTGCTGGGGAACGGGACTACTGACTTGCTTACTGCTGTATTTCAAGTACTCAAAGCACATAATAGGCATACATAATACGTCTCCAGAGATGAGCACATAATAGGCAGATAATAAGTACATGTTGAAAGAAGGAAGGATATGAAAACAATACCCAAGACATATTTAAGTGTACATGACCAAGGAATTTGTAGACAATCATCCAAGAAATAGAATACTGAAAACAATTTTTAAGGATTTCTAACTTCTGAAGCAGTTTGCAGTGGAGAGCTAGGGCGAGAGTTGGGAATGGGAGTGGATTATGGGTCAGATCACATTGGAGCAAGGCACAGAGTGATGCATGAAGTTATCTTTTCTCTGCAGCAGTGAAATGACCTGAACTTCTGGAAGACAAGGGCCGCTGTGGTCTCTTGTTGTGGAATATTCCTTTACACCATGTGGATATGTGTCACTGTGTTTGGTTCAATAAAAAGCTAAACAGCCAATAGGTAGGCAGGATTTTCATGGCAGAGAGGATTCTGGGAAGAAGAAGAAGAAGGAGGAGGAGGAGGAGGAAGAAGATGGAGTTATAGGAGATGCCATGAGACACAGAGTGACAAGGATGAGCACTATGGAGGTGAGGTAATAAAACCACGAGAAAGTAAATTAATAGAAATTGGTTAATTTAAGTCATAAAAGCTAGTTAGAATCAAGCCTATCAAGCTATTAGCCGAGCTTTTATAATTAATGATAAGTCTCCATGTGGTTATTTGGGAGTGGGCTGGCGGGACAGAAAAAAATCCACCTGTAGTCTCTCTTCACTTTCTCATTCTGTTCCCAAGACAAGGTTGAATATCAGCAGGCTCAGAAAAATAACTTCACTTACCTTCTGGATCCCTGATAATTTTCTTTGCTATAAGTTCTCAAATCCAGCAGGCACAGCAGAGGGGTAGCAAATACTGCACATGGCTGAGGCTGGTGTGAGGTATTCCTTAGCCAGTGCTAATTCTAACATCAACAACATATGGTCCTTCATTTGAAAAGGCAAAGCTCTCCTCCAGCCCAGCCTCCCACGGACAGCAAGAGGGAAGCACAGAGAACTGATTCCTCAGGAAACCTGAAGCAGCCAGGACCCTAGGTCTGTGGATGGGAAGCCCTGTCTAAGCCCGCTGCCTCCTCTCCAAGTCTAGCTCAGTGCCTGTTTCAAGTGCACTGTGTACACAGTTGGGACTGTCCTTTCTGCTACCAGATGGCCTGGAAGTAGATACCCTCCACCCTCCAAATGGGCCTTTTCTACTCTTCTCCACACTGGGCTTCTAGACCACCTTAGTGACCATGCTCCGCCTAGAACATCTGGTCTCTTTTCTACTCACTGACCGCACATGCTGGATTCCTAAGTAACTACAGTTTTTGCTTTTTGTTTTGTTTTGTTTTGACTTTGGTTTTTAAAGACAGAGTCTCTCTTTGTAGCCCAGACCTTGCACTCCTGATTCTCTAGCTGTAGCCTCCCAGGTACTGGAGTGACATGTGTACACCACCACGTCAGGCTCTTTATTTCACTGGATTAGAGTTAATAGACAGGTCCCAAGGGGCTAAGAGATGGTCATATGCACTGCTGGGATGCTCCTCAAAACTTGGAGACTAGTTAACAGATGAATGAAGTCACTAGAGAAACAGTTAATGTGAGAAAACATGAACCACCAAAGTTCACTATAATTTTGCACACTAAATTATTAACTTATTCAATCATTAGTCCCCAAAGAAAACTCACAGATCTTTACCTGCTGAGGATACCCCCTCACAACACCCACACAACTTCACTCGAGGTCACAGAGATCCTGTCCTCTTATATCACGGCCCGAGAGGACATTAAATGACACCAAGAGTCACTGTGCATAGTCCACCTGCATCCTCTGACAAGCATCCTTTCCCAAGATGTGGAAGCCACTCCCCCTTCTCACAGGCACAGCTGGGCCATCTTCCTAGAGTCAAGAATC
>LOEQ01000002.1:137554-153422 GCA_001685075.1 Bramus lutescens
GATGAAGAGGCTTTGGGGACCATAGGGGACTCTGTGCTCTTGGGCAGCCCGTGAGTGTGTGAAGAGGAGGGTCAGGTGACCCGAGGGAGTCCATTGACCCTGGACGACAGCTGGGAGGGATGGGGCAGCTCTTTGTGGTACCCGCTCCACTGTGAAGGCAAATGTAGCACTGGAGAGCTACATTCACTTCTAGACACCCAGCTTTCTTTTCCTTCCCTGAGGTTCCTCTCACCTGTGCCCACTGGGCTCTTACACTAACAGAGAACGATCATACCCTGACACACGGTCCTATCAGGTGGCTGCAGAAAAACAGGCTACCTTCAACCAAAGAAAGACCTGCCTACCTGCCTGAACTCTGGGTCCTTGTGGCTGGGGCTGTCAATGTTATGTTGTTGGGCCCATGAAGGAGAATGTCACAGGGTACCAGGTTAGCAGTTCAATCCCAAGTCAGCTTTGGGGCCATAACCCCATGATATCACCTTCAACTCTCAGGCTTTTTATTCTTGCCCAAGACCAGACCCTCTCCTGGTATTCTCTTGTGACCTGCACTGGGTTTACTTTCGCCCCGGCTGTTTCTGATGTTCTGGCAATTTCCAGCCTTTCTGCTCACACAGTGAGGTCGTTGCTGCACCCGGAAAGTGGAGTAGGTAGTGGCAAGTATGTACGAGGCATTCAAGAAAGCTCTGCAGTCAGCGAGCTGTGGTTCATCCTCGCTGCATGATTATCAGCCAGTGACTTACGGCATCTCTCGTTTTCTGGCTTAAAATTTGAGAATGGCAGGCCAGTTACAAGGGGATTGTGGTCCTGGAGGAGAATGTAGGAAATTACCTGGTGCCTCTTAGCAGAAACCTTTGCAGCACAGGGTTGGCTCCTCCCCTTGGCACATAGCCCTGCCCTCATCCCTTGCTCTTCCTTCTCAGGACGCTGAGCCTACTTTGAGCTAGCAAGCTAGAGGAAGTATGCATTCCTTCCAAGTGCCACTGTAGCAGAGACTCTGCTCCCTTCTGGGTAAGAGGCCCTGTAAGTTTTTAACTATGCATGGCTGGTCAAATGGGAACTTCATTTCCCAGCCTCCTTAGCAGATGGGTATCACCATGTCCCCTGGGATCTGGCCACTGGGGGTAGGTAGAATTCTGCGTGCTGCCTGACTTTGGAGGAAGGGTGCTCATCTTCCACCCTGTCACTTCCCAGAAGGCTGAAGTGAGACACCATGGTTCAAGCCCAAGTGGCCCTTTCAGCTATGAAGTGGCAAGAAAGAGCAGGGCTTGTGGAACAAGAAGGCTTTGGGGTCTTGTTTATGTTACCTTACATCTTTCACTTTTCATTCCTTTTCTAGACAAAGCTCATTACTATTACAGTATATCTCTGTTGGGACCTCTGGATAAGGCAGGCGTAACCTCAGAAGATTGGTTCCCAAAGCACTTTGGCAGATGGATGTCACCCATTATGCCCCCCTTTGGTGAGTTTAAATACATATATGTAATTATTGACACCCATTCCTCTTTTGTGTATGCTTTAGCCCAAACATGGGAGAAGGTAACACAAGCTATCAAGGCACTAAAGACAGCTATGTTCGTTATGGACGAACCCTGGGCAATAAAAATAGACAAAGATCCAGCTTATGTCTCTCAAACCTTTAAGGATTTCTTACTTTACAGAGCTCGAAAATCAAATACTCAACAGGGATTCCCTATATTCCCCAAGGCCAGGCTATTGTGGAAAGAATAAACCACTCCCTAAAAAGAGAGCTGGCCAAGGTCTCCTCAGGAAATAAAAAGGATCCTCGCCAAGCCTTGATGGAGGTATTTAAAAAAAAAATTCTTGGTCTTTGATTAGGAGGGCTTATAAACACTGTTTATAAACACTGGGCTTCCCTCCCCAGGGGAATTCCACTTCTACTAGTAAGATGGAGGGATCCCCTATCTAATGTCTGGCAACCACCCACCCCCCTGTTAACTAGAGGGCGAGATTATGCTTGTGTGTTTCCACAGAGCCAACCAGACCAATACAGGTGCCGAGTGGAGATATCCGGCCAGCCATAGACCATCCATCTGGGAAACATCCCAGACAACTCCTCACTATACTAATGCTACTACCCTACAATAATAGAACTACCCATATTCTGAAATTATTGTATTTCTCATATCTGGCCGTTTGCTGTAAGGGGAAAAAGGAATTTATTCATTTGGATGAGAACATCCTAACAACTTTTCCTACAAAATCCTGCTCAGGTCAATAGGCCCATGTTTGGCAATTGGCCCCTCTGTGGAAATTAAGCTTGCATAGACTTTAGACCCCCGGCCCCATTCTTACGAGGAGGCAGTTACCGTAATGGAACCTTTAAGGGCAATGTATCATTTGAGGACTCTGTCCAGATAACACCAGACCGCTAGAATAAAGAGAGACTTTGGAATAACTACAGCAATCCCCGTAGCCATCTTGCTTTTGGTAGCTGGAGGAGCAGTTGTTATGGCCTCTCTTATTGAAACGGGAGCCATGGCCAATGCCTTAAACACAGCCACAGAACAATCATCTGCAACCCTTGCACACAACAGTTAATTAATGCTCACTCTCATACAGCCATTATAAATTTACAACAACAAATTGATTTATTAAATAAAAAAACACAAACCTTTAACTATTTGGTATGGGCCAACTGTGGTCCTTGATTTCAGTTCCTTTGCTTAACTCCATATCGAGTTTCTAACATGTCTTTGGCCAGACAGCAACTAAGAGATAGCTTGTTAGGACCATGAAATCAAAAGTTTGTTAATTCCATACAACTTAACTCAACACGGGTCCATCCATTGGACCTATCTACTACATTCTTTGGCCAAGTATGGGATCACATAAAATCCCTGCTAGATCCTTCTAAGCTTGTTGCATGGTGTCTTATGAGAAGGGTGATGGTGGCTCTAATATTTCTGTTAAGTGTCTCCTACAGCTAAGATCCTGACAACAGTGGGTGAACAAGGCAACACTCTAGGTGTTAATGGCTATGGAGCATGCTGGACCTAAACCTCCAAGGGAGATCGTCCATGCTTAGCTAATGCAAATACAGGAGGCCATTTAAAGCCCCAATTCTCCTAAAAAGTCTCCCCTTGCTTCTGACTTATTGGGACCTTCTGGGAAGCCAACTCTTTGAGGACTGGTAGTCAAACATGGGTACAAGCCTGTCCAGCAGGCCAACATAAGACAGGCACAGACCAAAATGCTGGGGGTCCCCGAGGTGGGGGTTATAAAACTTCATAACTCCCACTAGGTTGCCCAATAAAAATAAAAAATAAAAAGGGTGATATGAGGCAAAAGCGCAAGCATAAGCACAGGCAAGCTCACAATGAGTAAGCAAAGTTGGCCAAGACAACCTGTCAGCAGACCAAAAGCGCGGTAACTAATGATGCATGCTCCTAGCCAATCACAGCATGCAGTGACCGCCAGTTTCAAAAGCACCAATCAGAAATGTTCCTGATGCAGCTTAATCCTCCTAACCCCATAAAAACCTCCAACCTGTTTACAAGGAAGAATTTCTGTATTAGAATCTCCCGGAGTCTGTGCAGTTGCCTCCACGTCTTCTCACCCACTGCCTCCTGGGAAATGGGGAATGCACAACAGGCAGCAGCAACAAGCCTGCAAAAACTACAACCAAGACTCCTCTCTGGGTGGTTATTGGACATTCACTGGAGGCCTTCAGAAAGCCTGCAGAGACCTCCAGCTGAAGAGGCTGCACAACAGCATCCCCAAGGCTGGACACGTGGGTCCTGAAGGGCTGTGGCTTCCCAGGAGCCTGTGAGCATCCTAATTCTGTAAGATCACTTAATTCCAGTGGAGAGGGAAGGGAGCCAAGTTCACGAAGAATCTACTACACTGGAGTTGTTCTGTGACATGGGCCTATGTCTATATTATAGACATTATGCAAGCGCATGCTTTTTTTTTGCTTCACCAACTGGAATAAATAAGGGAGAAGAAACTCTTGCTAACATATTAGGGAATTGCACTAGCCTCTTGATGTGGCATCTGATCTTGCTCCTGTCTGCCTGGGAACAGTCTTATAAAGTGACTCACTGCTTGTACTTGACACAGAGTGTGAGTTTGGGCCATCACCAAATTAAAGAGTGGAGTCAAAGCATTTTCAGGACAGTCTCACTCAAAGTGTGGCCCACCAACCAGTTGCTTGTCCTGACACTGGTTGGTACCAGTCTGCAAGGATGCAGGGCTTCAGCTGAATGAAGGTTACCCCTGAGCACATTGTTTCTTCCAGCTGACATGTGTATTGTGTGTGTGTGTTTGCATGTATGTGTGTATTTGTCTATCTGTGTATGCACATGTTTATGTAGGAGCACATGCGTGCAGTGTATGTAGAGACCAGATGACAACCTCAGTGTTACTTTTCAGGCACCATCTAAT
This sequence comes from Bramus lutescens, assembly GCA_001685075.1. NCBI lineage: Eukaryota > Metazoa > Chordata > Mammalia > Rodentia > Cricetidae > Bramus > Bramus lutescens. The sequence goes on from LOEQ01000002.1 coordinate 141,959, forward strand.
TCATCATTGAGACAGTGCCTCTCACTGCTCTGGAACTGACCAGTAGAACTTGACTAGTAGGCCAGGCTATCCCTGACCCCTTAACCTGACTGTCTCTGCCTCTCCACTTGGGCTCTGATGATCAAAGTCAGGTCCTTGAGGTTGCAAGAGAACCCTTTATAGACTGCACTATCTCCCCAGGCCCCTACATTTTCTTTTCATAGCAGGAATTTCTCAGTGAGGGCAACAACAGAGTGATGTGTCTAGACATGAACGCATAGAATGATACCAATGTAGAATATTAATGCCCTATTAGGGAGCATGATAACAAATACATATTTTGTTTACATATCTACATATATTTATTTGTTTTCAAGACAGTGTTTCTCTGTGTAGCCCTAACCATCCTGGAACTCACTCTGTAGACCAGCCTGGCCTCAAATGGAGATCTACCTGCCTGCCTCCCAAGTGGTGGGATTAAGGGCATGCACCATGACCACCTGGCAATACACACACATAAACACACACCCACACACACATACACCCATACCAAATCCATCCATCCATCCATCCATCCATCCATCCATCCATCCATCCATCCATCCATCCGCCCACCCACCCATCTTTGTCCTACCCAAATCAGATCAAATCAGACTCCCTGAAGGTGGGGCCCACACATTGGGGCAGTGAAGCAGTGAGGCTGATTCTGAGGAAGACCTGGTGGAGAAGCAGCCTTGGGATCTGACAGAAGAGTGGAGACTACAGAGCTGCCCTTTCAAAACCAAAGCAACTTGAACTTCCGTATGTACTTCTTTCAAACTTAAGCTGATCTTGCTGGAATCAGCCCATGTAACTGAGACTTTGTTCTGGGTCATCTGTGATATATTGATTTGCTAGGAGCTGGCAAATTACCTTGGAAAAGATTTAAACCTGAAGACTTTTGGTTGGTTGTTTTCTTTGAGATGGGGGTTTCCTGCAGTCAAGGCTGGCTCAAACTTGCTAGGTAGCCAAGGATGACCTTGAACATCTTATTTTCCTGCTTCTGCTTCCGGAATGCTTATTTTTACAAGCACGTGCCACTTCGCTCAATTTGTCAGGTGCTGGGGGATGAAACCCAGGGTTTTGTGCCTGATAGGGAAGCGCTCTGCTCACTGAGCTATAGTCTCCAGCCGTAAACCTGAGGACATCTAACAGTAGCCTTCCTATGGGCTTTGGTTCATAATTAGTTTCACCGAAGTTTCCAACCCTGACTGAAATTACTAACTCATGAAACCCAGCTTCCCCAAAGCCAATATAAAAGAGACAATGACAGAGCCGCTGTCTCCACCACTGTCATCCCCAGACACCCCTGGTCGCACAAGAGATTTGGCGCTCACAGGAATGGCTGACAGGTCTAAAATGGTGACACCTACCAGCAGTTCCCAGGCTCAGCAGCACAGCCACCCAGAGGACCCAGAAGAAGACGAGGGTGGCAAATGTCCACAGTGGCTGGAACAGCAGGGACGGACAGCTGCTGATGGCTTGATTTGTGACTTGGAGAAGCTCGACTGCCGATTTCATTCTCTTTCTGAGGGTGAAAATCAAGACGAGGAGAACTGTCTGTGGAGGAAGAAGTCAGAGTGAACCACTGCAGGGCAGAGAGGCACTGGGTGGGGCCGAGAGCAAACTCTTTAGCTGGCACTGAGGAGCTCTCTTTGAAGATATCCATTACTTCTGTTATAACTGGATAGATAAGTTCCTAATCACTAACTGAGCCCCTGCTATGTACTGGCCCCCGTGTGAGATCCTGAGGTCACAATAGCGAACAAGGCCTAATCCCTTCCTAAAGGAGACAGTCTGAGTTCAAAGGTGAGAATAGGCTCTTTAAAGGTCAGGGGGAAAATCTTCTATTTTTACTTCCTCCATGCCACATACCCAGAGATGGGATGCAAATAAGCAAGAGAATATGAATGTGACATAAAAGGAGTGTTACTTGCTATGCCCTCTTGACTGGGTCTCCCCTCTCTAGATAGAAATAGTTTTAAGTCTCCGATATTAAGGAAACGATGGCCCTTCACCCCTGCATCATTCAGCCTTCTGTATTATTCTTTTCCTGGTCCAGCTTCTTGGTTTTCTTTGTCATTGCCTGTCTCCCATCTCTAACCCCTGTGTCTTCATCCACCGCAAGTTCCTTGACCTCAACACTCTCCTTAAACCATTTTCCCTTAGGTCACATCCTGTGACCTCTGGAGTAGTAAGTCTTCTGGAATATCCGAGTTGTTTTTGGCTGGAATTCAGTACCTTGGATTCAGAGCTGATGGCGGTTACTCAATTAGCTTTTGGAAGGGCTTGTCTTACCGTCACGACTGTCGTAATGATGGCAAAGGCCAGCATGCACTTCATATTCTCCCTTTCTGTGTCCAATTCTGTGCTGAGGTCGTTGGTGTAGTCGTAATACAACCACCATAAGACTCCGCAGACAACTGGAAAACAAAGTGATGGCAGGCTTGGCATGTGTACTGAGATTATCCACTCCTCTACACCACACACACACACACACACACACACACACACACACACACACACACACGCACACAGAGTGATACCCACACCAAATCCAGCCATTTCTGACCCAGTGATCCTGTTCACACAGTAGGTTCTAATTCCCCAGATGCTTTGGAGCCTGTCACTTCTCTCCGGGTGATCTGGGCAAAGCCAGGTTAGCCTGCAGAGAACCTGTTAATTCCGGGTAGCTACTGGTCTTTAGCAGACACAGGGACCTAGTCTACAGGATGAGTCTGAGCATAATCAGGAAGGCATGGTACCGAACAGAATGGGGAAAAGAAGAGCATTAGAGTCTAAAGTCTATAGTATTCACATAGGGTCTGCTGGTGAAAGCTCCTGAATGTAGGGGACTGGATGTTGGTTCCTTACCCACAAAGGTGTGCTATTTACACAGCCCAGGGAAATCATGTTATTGGAGAGACACTGACACTATAAACACTCTGCATCTAGATAAAAGCATGACCTTATATCATCACGATTATAACTCCAGGGAGGTCAGAGTTGTCTACTTATCATAAATGGGGCGATGGATGATATAGCCTTCTCTAGTCACAATGGCCAGAACTTGCTGTGATTTAGAACTGAAATGCCCCCACCCCCAAGCTCATGTGTTGAAGGCTAGAATCCCGGCTGGATCTAGCCTTGGCATTACCGGGAGCCAGAAGAAACATTAGGCAGGATCTACTTGAAGGAAGTGGGTTATTTGAGGCATGTTCTTGGGAGGCATAGGGGGACCCTAACTCTATATCTTAGTGACCATGAGGTAATACCCAGCTTTAGGCTGTTACACACCTCCACCAGGAGAGTATTGCTATAGGCTCGGAACAAGGGAAGCCAGTGGCTGTGGATTGAAACCTCCAAAACTGTGAGCCCAAGCCAATCTCTCTTTAAGTGATTTGCTCAGGTGTCTTGTCACAGACTTGGAAAGGCTGACACAGGAATCCAGGGCCCTGTGTGGCTGCCTGAGAGAAGAATGAAATATTCAAAGCAATAAAACACTGCCGTCATATTGGTCATTCAAAATGAAAATGCCCTATATCTGTTGGAAAATAGGACCTCTATGTTCTTCCTCAAAACTCCTGGAGACAGTTACAACCCATTGTAAGGAAAGGAGGGGCCAACAAGGGTCCCCTGGTCTCTGCTCCTTCTCAGCCTTGCTCTTCAGATGGACCAGAGCCTTTGTGTGATACTCATGGGTTCTCATGGGCACACAGAGTAAGTGTAGCACAGAATAAATCCTTCAAAATGAAAGAAAAGAAGGATTGAGACAGCGTCTCTCTATGTAGCCCTGGACATCATGGAACTTTCTATGTGGACCAGGCTGGCTTCGAACTCGCAGATATTCATTCACCTGCCTCTGCCTCCCCAGTGGTAGGACTAAAGGTGTGCACCAACACGACCAGTGGGAGTTCTTCCTTACAATGTATGTAAGTACTAGGAAAATATATCTTTGTTTTGTTGTTTGTTTATCTGCAGTGCAGGGGATTGAATATAGGGCCATGTGCAAGACTCAAGCACTGAGCTCTGACCTCATCCCAATATTATGGGTTCCAGGGTCACTCAGCTGGTAGGCTTGTCTTAGAACTACACAATAGATAGAATCAAGAAATGATGGGACTAGACTGTATCCCCATCTAAGACTCTTGTTAATTAAAAACCATAACAAAACAGTCAAAAACCCCCAAACTTTAAATCCTATACTTACTGGAAAGATGTTCTGTTTACTCAAAAAGAGTCGAAATACTTACACAGCAATCCCAAAATAACCAACGAAACGATGATATGGACCAGAAGCATGGAGATGAATCGGAAAGTGAGCATCATGGCCAGAGACAAGGCTGGAAAGGGAAGCATAGCACGTGAGGCTGGGTGCAGCAAGGCCGCAGGGGAGGGAGGGGGTAGGAAGGGCGCTAAACATAAAATTGTGATGGCAGAGCCCAGAAAAGTGAGAACTGACAGGCTTACTCAATAACCAAGTAGCTTGGGCAAACTACCAAATACAGACACAAATGGCAAGCTAAACCCAGGGTCCCCTCCTAGGCCTGTGACACAGTCAGCTATGGTAATTAGGGTCTGAAAATGCTTTCTTCTCAAGTTTAAATAAAGATAAATAAGTAATGAATAAATAAATGTGTTGTTCCACAATACCTGAAAACATATTTTTGTCTTACAAGTCCAAATTAACTATTTAAAATTTTACCATACGTCAGTCTTTTGTCTTTTATGCTAGGATGTGTAAAGTTCTAACTTGTTTTTCCTTTTACTTGGGTTTTTCGAGATAGAGTTTCTTTGTGTAGCCCTGGCTATCCCAGAACTCACTCTATAGACCAGGCTGGCCTTGAACTCACAGAGATCCACCTGTCTCTGCCTCCTAAGTGCTGGTGTTAAAGGCTTGCACCACCACCGCCCAGCTAATAAGCAACTTTTCTAAACATTGTTTAGAAATACATTGATGACTGACCAAGAAGTCTCTTCAGCTTGGAGGTGGGAGGCCTGCTCCCGGAAAGGGTGGAGGTAGTGACCTACGACATTCGTCCCATACAGCGTGGCTTAACCTCTTCAGATAGGAAATTGGCTCTTAGCCTCAGCAAGATGAAACACAGCATGGAAGCCACAGGGCCAAGTGTGGGCAACTGCTTCCCCAAACAAACAAGGGAACAGGCCTTTGCTCAAAGCAGGTGGGGCTCCATCAGAGCTAGGCATCCTGAACATTGCATCTGACACTACCACGGACACACACTTCTTCCTTCTGATCTCCTAGACTGTCAAGTGGAAAGCACACTGGTCAGCAGAATTGGTGTCTGGCACCCCTGATGCTTGTAGTTTACATGGCCAATGCAGAAAGTGGCCATATTTTATTTGCCTATCTCATGGGCAGCTAACAAAAGGAGCCAGGCCAATACATTAACTCAGTTCTACGCAGGGCAGCTTCCTGGCTGACAGCCAACTACTCCTCCTTCCTACTGCCCCCCGTCCACACTTGGACCTTTGAACAAATCTGTAAAGAAATGAACAAGCTCTATATTTAAGTCAGAGACGCTGGTTCTCATTACACAATGCACTGGAGTGCTAGAAAATTCAGCATTCCTTATACAGTTACTAAATAAGATGAACGGAGAATTACCGAACATGAAGACACACAGGCCGAGGATGGTGTCTCTTCCCGCCATTATTCCACTTATAATTCGATGGAGGGGGTCAGCATCATTTATCAAGACTGATGCAAATAAGGAATAGCACTCAGGGGTCTGAGGGATGCACCGGTTAAGCAGGGGAAAGGGCTTGCTGGAAACAAAAGGTAGATCCAGTGGTAAAAAGATCAATTATTCGTCTTTAAAAAATATTTACATTCAAAATTTCCACGTCCCCAAACCAGAATCTCAGCATTTATAAAAATGATTTTACGACTAATGAGATGGGCCAGCAGGTAAAGGCACCTGCTTCTGACGCCTGATGACCCGAGTTCAATCAGGATGCTGTCCCCTGACCTCCACATATGTGTGATAGCATCTGCCCCTGACCCGATTATGCATACTTAAACACACACGTGCATGCACACACACATTGATGATCTAAACAATAAAGTTTTGTATCCTGCTTGTAAAGCACACCTTAGAAAGATAGGCAACTCTGCTCTGCCATGGTGATTAGTTGGTACTCATGTTAGGAAAATGATTAAGGGAAACACTAGACTCCTGAAAACTGCTCTTTATTTTGGTTTTTTGGAGGCTGAATGATAGCCCATAGGATATTTACATATAACTTTTTAAAAAAATAAATGGAAACATTTGGATTCTCATGTTTTGGTCCTTAAACTATCAACTCCAGCGCAAGAATAAAATCAATCTCTCTCACTGTCTGTCTGTCTGTTTCTCCCTCTCTCTCTCTCTCTGTGCTATATGTAGATGGTTGTGTGTATATTCACACATATATGTGTATGTGCACATGTGTGTACATGTATGTGTAGGTCTTACTTGTCTCCTCCCACTCCACCTTGTTTTTGAACAGGGTCTCTTCACTGAACCTGGAGCTCACCCATTGTCTTGACTGGCTGGCCAGTGAGTGCAGGACCTTTATTTCCTGGCTCAGGATCATATGCGCACACCCCTGTGGCCTGCCTTTATGTGGGTGTTGGGGATTTGAACTCAGGTCCTCATGCTGGAGCAACAAGTGTTTTACTCCCTGAGCCCTCCCGCCCCAAGAATTACATTTCTTTAAGGAATAGTTAGGGGGGTGGACTGGGTTAAGCAGAAGCTGCATGAAGGACAGCAATAGCTTTCTTTGGTCTTCTTCAGAAAGTGAAGCTCAGCTTGTGTGACTGATGCCTTCAGTCCATGTAAAAGCTAATCTCTTTTGGGCCCCTCTCTAAAATGTCATGGGCCACAGATATCATCACAGGGTCTCCCACCACTCCACGGACTCCAAACAGTGAGATAAAACGTCCAGTTTAAGAAGTGCTGGATTATCTAACAGACGGGTGAGAACCAGGCAGCTGCCGTTTTGTGAAATGTCTAGAGAAAACCAGGGAGAAGAAAGAAGATGGCTTCTGAACTCCTACTGAAGTCCAACATGGATGTGTGGTCGCATTATTATATAAAAGAGTCCCCGAGTCACCCCATAGTGATTTAATGGAAATTTAAGAGAAAAATTAAATTTAAATTGGAGTTTTGGAGGAGTAAAACATTCATATGATCGAGTCTAGAAGGTGCAGTGGACCAAATCTTCACAGAGTCCATTCTTCACAGGCGACCGTTGTTTTCAGAGACGTCAGTAAGCAGCTAATGAAACCACAGCTTTCACGTGGACTCTATCATATTCCACCAGTGTCCTTTCTCTGTTCCAGGACATCAGGTCACATCTGGGTGGCACGATCCTCTTTGGTCTGTAACAATTTCTTGTTTCTCATGACAGCCATCTCTGAAGATTCCCAGTGGATGATTTGCAAACTTTCCCTCCACTTGTAGAATTTTCCTCTCCTTCTTTCGAGACTAGACTGCAGTTCTGGGTTTGGGGGAAGGCGGCACTGAAAGACCGCCTGTCCTTTTCATAGAATTCTATCAGGGAACTTAACTGAAAAGGCGATGTTACTATGACTTGACCTCGATGGTTTCGTTAAGGTTGTCATTTTCCTCTTCCCACCCTCTAGTCTTTGGAAATCAGTCAGTAAGCCTTGCTCATTCTCAAGGGAAGGGAACTCACGTCCTAAAGTATTTATCTTGTTTAGCTGACAAGCACTTATACCAGCCTACCTTCTTCTCCTCTCTTCTCCCTCCTCCATCATTTCTTTGTTTTAAATTTATTTATCTATTATGTATACAGTGGTCTGCCTGCATCTATGCCTGCACACCAGAAGAGGGTATCAGATCTCATTACAGAGGGTTGTGAGCCACCATGTGGTTGCTGGGAATTGAACTCAGGACCTCTGGAAGGGCAATCAGTGCTCTTAACCTCTGAGCCATCTCTCTAGCCCTCCATCATTTCTTTATATTCTGGCTCTACAAGAGGATTCCAGAATCAGCTGACATTCTCCTCATCCAAGACCTCATCCAATCAGCTATTTGTCCAAGAATCCTTTGTAAAATGGCAATTAGAAGTCAAGAGCCATTTGTTGGATTTGTTCTTTGCCGTTGGAGTGTCGCTCACTTAGACCCTCTCATCATCAGCCCTAGGGCAAAGCTTCAGGATTGCTAGTCAAGCCAGGACCCAGCATGGGGGAGGCAGAGGCAGGCAGTCTCTCTGAATTAGAAAGCAGCCTGCTACACAGAAAGCTCCAGGACCCTGCCTCAAAAAAAATCCAAATGAAGCAATGCAAAAAAAAAAAACAAAAAAACAAAAAACAAGAAAAACAAAAAATTAATAATTGCTTGTCAATTTTGGTCCAAAGCCCCCCCCCCAAATGGTAGTGTTGGTGACGATGCTCTATCCAGAAGGACTTGGTTGGGATAAACAGAAGGATTGTTATTGGGTAAACAGAGGCCTAAAGGGGGTTTCTGTTTACCAGGAACCCCCCATCAATCCACTCCCCACAAAGATTAACTAACTACCTTGGGAAAGGGTATCTAACTCCTGCTTAAACCAAGCAGCCTGTACCAGATCAAAGAGATCCAATCCTGCCAACTGTCATAAAAAATTCTCTTGCTTTTCTGCTTTTTGGCTCTTCTCTCTGCCCCATTCCCACCCTCCAGAGAAAGCTTTGGCAGTTCAATTCCCAATAAAACTTCCTTTCAACACACGAAATAGTTTATATCAATGGTTTCACTCCATCTTTGCAGTGGTATCAAGACCCTTGTGGTCACAAATCCCAGCATGCTCTTTATGTCCAACCCTTCTTGCCTTTAGCCTACAAAGTGTTTCCTAGAGTTACTTAGGGCAGCTCTTTTTCTTTCTACCTGCTCAGTCAGACTGTCATTTACTTATTTATTTATAGACAGAGTCTCACTCTATAGCCCTGGCTGTCATGGCACTCCTTCTGTAGACCAGACTGGCCTCAAATTCCCTGAAATCTGGCTGCCTCTGCCTTCCCAGTGCTGGAATTCAAGGCTTGTGTCACCATGCCCTACTGACTTACATTTGAATATAGTCAGATCCTTTATCTGTACAGTCTATCCTGAGATGGCCTACCTCTTTGGCTGATTTGTTTTGTTTTTCATTTGCTTACACTGAATTTCAGTCCTGTTCATTGTTGATGATAAGGCGGTCATCGTCAGAACAGTGGCAGAGTTTGTTTAGGTTTTGAGAATTGTCATGAGACTTCATCCATATCCCCAAGGCAAAGAAGATGAGAAGCACCTCTCCTAATTCTCATAAGTCAGACAAAGAGGACATCATAGAGAACAGTTTAAAGAATCCCAAGTCTAAGGTGAACCACCTTATAACATCTGAAGGGAGCGTGGCTTTGATTAGGGAGTATATGCCACCATGGCCTTTTTTAGGGACAAGGGATGTATGAGGGCTTTTTGAGGTTCAGATATGCTACACGTGCTGGGTCCACATTGTTAGATATTGCTGACTGTATCTAAGGCAGCCACATGGAAGGCAGTGGGGACCTCAGCAGAATGAGACTACATGCTGCCCCACTCAGCACTGAAGAGGACCTCCCAAATGATCAGCCAGAGTGGGGAACACAGAACACTTAGTACCTAGAAGTAACCAGAGAAGAAGCCTGAACTGCCTGTGTTTAATTTGAGAGCAAGGGGTGGGGAGATGCACCAGTTTCACCGAATAAATTTAAAGAAACAGAGCAGGGAAACCCAAGTTATTTCTGGCTATATCCTATGTTCTGCTTGTACGATGTAATGGTTATGGAATGACGTATACATGAGTATAGATTTGTGCATTATCTAACTGAAAACATATAAATCGCATCACATTTCCCCCTTTTAAACAAAAGGCAGTACACTACATGCTGAGCTATTGGTTGTTTATTTAATGAGGTGAGTAGTGTACCTTACAGCTCTGTACATATCAGAATGAGGGATTTCCTATTTTTCTTTTTAGAATTACTTTATTTTTATTTATGCATATGTGTGCAGGTGAGTACAGGTGCCCGGGGAAGCTGGAGTTATTATAGTCAGTTGTGCGCCACTCAATGTGGGTCCTGGGGACTGAACTCAGGTCCTCTGCAAGAGCAATATACACTTTTAACCTCTGAGTCATCTCTCCAGCCTCTGGGATTTTCTGTGTTTATTGTTGTAAAATATGCATGTTACTGCATAATGCTCAGATCTTAAACATGCAACCAGACTTTTGGCAAATACATACATTCACATAACGCCTACCCCTTTCAAGATACAATAGGAATACTGCCCCCAACACACTAACCTGCCACCCTGCTTCATTATCTCATTATGTAACCAATGCTAGCCTTAAATGTAGAATGTTCGTGCCTGCATCTTCCAGGGCCTGGGATGATAGGCATGAACCACCAGGGCCTGATTAGGACATGGAACATTTTTATAGCTGCAGTAAGTCCCCTTATTCTCCTGCAGATATGACTGTTCATTTTCGGTTGCTTGTTTATTTTGAGAGGCTGTTGTCAAACTCATTATGCAGCCAAGGGTGATTTTGAGCTCCTGATTCTTCTGCTGGGTTATTAATGCACCATCATGCTGTGTTCATACAGTGCTGGGGATTTGAACCCAGGGCTTTATGCATGCTAAGCAAGTACTCTACTAAACTGCATTCTTAGCTCAAAAGATCTGATTTCTACAACTATTACAAGGGTTTGATCCTGGTACCATGGGACATGCACCTTAGTGTTCCACTCCTTCCACTTGGGTGTTGCACAGGTCAGCATATTAACCCTTTGTGCCTAGCACTACACACTCAGTGGACATAAAACTTGCCCTTCTGTCTTCCTGCTGATTGCCATTTGGATTGTTTCCAAATACCAAACATAAGGATGACATAAACATTCACATACATATCTTATACTTTTGGTTATGTATAATTTTCATTCTCTTGGGTAATGACTTAAATGTGGAATTTAAGTTACGGGCTATGTAGTATGTGTATGCTTATATATAAGAAGCTAACTTATTTTTCCTGGAGACTGACCTCACCATTCACACTCTTCCTGAACACACACGTATGTGTATATATGTATATGTGTGTGTGAGCAGATATATATTATGGATGCTCTGATTTTATGTCCTCAGCAGTTCTTAATTTTGCTTTCCAAATAACTAGCCCTTCTAGTAAGGGTGTGCTGTCCCATTAGAGATCATGTCTGCTTGTGTCTTTTTCATGATTCTACTGAGCTGTTTGTCCTTTTGCTAGTACTCGAAAGTGGGGTTCAGCTAGATGAGGCTAACTGCCTTTTTTTTTTAATCTCTAAAGTTGAAACACATCTCAGTCCATTTGTTCATGTATTTAAAAATGTTAATTCGGGCTGGAGAGATGGCTCAGTGGTTAAGGGCATTGCCTGCTCTTCCAAAGGTCC
>LOEQ01000002.1:153483-167116 GCA_001685075.1 Bramus lutescens
GGCATACACACAGACAGAATATTGTATACATAATAAACAAATAAATATAAAAAATGTTTATTCTCTAAAAACTTGTGTGTGTGTGTGTGTGTGTGTGCACATGCATGTGATGTGTAGAGGCTAGGGGGACAGCCTCAGGTTTTGATCCCTGCCTTCCCCCTTGTCTTAAACATGGTCTCTTAGTTTTATTCACCAAGTTATCTGGCCAAAAGTTCCTGGGGATTCTCCTGTCTCTACCTCCATCTCCTCAGAGAAGCACTAGAATCACAGACGGATGCTCTACTGCATCCAGATGTACATAGATCCTTAAGATTCAAACTCACCTTCATGCTTGTGCAGCAAGCACTTTATCCACTGACTCCTCCCCTCAGCCCTGTCATTTCCTATGACTGCATCTGCACTGATCCAGAACACTAAACACATACACACCACTCGAGGGAAGAATGTTTTATTCTGACTCATGATCTCAGGGAGTTCAGTCCATGTTTGCTTGGCCCCATGTACTTGAGACTATCATATTTTTTGTGGTGGAGGACATTCTTCACCTTGTGATGGACAGGAAGCAGCAAGGGGAGCAGAGGTAAGAGACCCTGTAAGATGCCACATCTGGTGACCCACTTCCTCTGGCTAGGTCTCACCTGCTGAAGTTTCCATAACCTCCCAAAACAGCCTTGTCACCTGAGGGCAAGTGCATCACACACGAGCCCATGGAAGACAGGTCACAGCATGACTCCATAAGCTATAGCACCGATAACTCTATCTTCTCCGGTTTTTAGAATAATCTTATCAGTTTCCGTAAAACTCATATTGGAATGTGCTAGACATATAAACAATGTTAAGAGAGATGACATTCTAACTGTATTTATTGTGTGAACAGAGTGCGTTCAACCTTATACACAGGCTCTTTCATTTCTCTCAACAAGATCTTAAAATGTTCAGCTAAGGTCAAGGATTTGTCTGTCAAGTTTATTTCTAAGCTTCTTTCGTTTTAAAAATTCTGGTAAAGATGGACTTTGAAAACTGCTGAACTGTTTGCTATTAGGATCCGAAAGGTATTTATTAAAAAAAATTGAAACAGGGTCTCTGTGTGTAGACATTACTGTTCTGGAACTTACGATGTAGATCAGGCTGGCCTTAAACACACAGACATCCACCTGCCTCTGCCCCCTGAGTGCTGGGATAAAAGCGTGCACCACCATGGTCAGTTCAGAAAGAGAACTGACCTGTGTCTAGCTTCTTTACTCGATTTGCTTAATATTTTATAGGTCTGTTGGTTATAGACCACTGTTACACATCTTTAGGGAAACCTGGTTGACCGCTTCCCTTCTCTTCCTCTTTACCACTCCTAAGCTGTCCATTTCAGAATGGAATAAAATTGCTCGGAATAGACCTCTGCCTTGCTTGTTTCTTTTTCTTTTTTCCTTTTATCTTGAGACAGGATTTCTTTGTTTAACAGCTCTGGCTGTCCTGGATCTCACTCTGTAGATCAAGCTGGCCTTGAACTCACAGAGCTCTGCCTACCTCTGTCTCCCAAGTGCTGGGATTAATGGTGTGAGCCACCACCTCCCAGCTGCCTTGCTTGTTTCTAATCTTAGCTATAAAGCGCCAACTGCTCATCATCGAGTATAGTATTAACTAGATTTCTTAGATTTTTTTTTCAAGTTACATTTTTATCTAATTTGTGCTGGTCTCAGTTTCATAGTAACTCTCCTGCCTCAGCCTTCTGTGTGCTAAGATTACAGGTATGGGCTACCACACATGGCTTGCCTTAGGGGTTTTCAGCTGAAGTTAGAAGCCACTCTTACTTTCAGGGTGTGAAAGAACCCTAGAAGCTTCTATTCTATAACAGGGTTTTCTTTTCATTTTCTATATGAAAACTATCCACTTGATGTTTCCCCATTGATTCACAATGCCAGTTTTATCATGCAATAAAAATCCCATATTTAGATTTAATCCTGTTAATCTGTCCATTGCCATAACAATAAATGAATGGACTGAAAGAGAGGAATAAAATCTTTTCATGTTGAATTGTATGATTAATATAGAGCACCTTTTCATTTGTTTTTGCTTTTTTCACTGTACCAAAAATGGTGCTGATGTTTCTCTCCTATGGTTTCATATATTTCTTGTTAAATTGATTTCTAGGCATTTTGGTGCCTTTGTATGTGATTGTTATTCCTGCTATAGTAAATAAGCATTTTTCTTTTTTAAAGAAAAGTCACATGTGCAGATTTCAGTATACTAGCTGATCCCACGCCACCTACATGAGTTCTTTTATTGTACGCAGGGACTTTCCAGTTAGTTATCCTAGCTCCCCAGGTCCATAAACATACCCTCTGCAGACCAGCAATTATCTCCTGATTTCCGATTTCTAAACCTCTAATTTCTTTTGCTTTTCTGACCCTGAATAGTTTCACAACGCCAATAAATTGGAAATGTTTTTAAAAGCAAATATATTCTGAAGTTTCATCAGGGTTTCAAAAACCTAAGAATAAACACAGACTTAATGCTATTTTACTCTTTTGATCTAAACATTATTCTTCATCAGACCTTAATTTTATGCATGTAGCTTTAACATGTGTGTGAGAGTATGTGTGTGTGAATGTGTGTATGTGAATGTGTGTGTGAGTGTGTGTGTGTGTGTGAATGTGTGTGCGTGATTCCCTAATCCTGTACTGACAAAGAATGACAAGAATGATTCATTTTGCCCTGAAAGGGACACAGAGAAAAGTGTACAGTTTGGATCTCTTATGAGTGACCTACATAGGCTCACACTGAGCTAGGAAGGGAAAATATGCCATATTGTATGTCCTGGGGTCACCACCTATTCTGCCTCTGAAGCCAGCTCCAGTCTTTCCACCCTCAAGTGCAGACCTTGCCAATACTAACTCCCCACATACAGACAGGCCGCCTAGCTGTCCACTGAAAACGCCCATCACTGACTTGGCCGAAGATGCATTAGCTCACAGCCTGAGGTTTCTTCCACATGGCTGCCTTTCATCGCCACTAGCAAAACCACTCCAACTTGCAGGAAGTAGCCCGGAGGGCCGCCCAGATAGATGTATGGACATCTGTATGCGGATTTCACCCAAGCGAACAACACAGTGTCAAGCAGGAGGCCAGAAAAGAATTGAGTGGGAGGCGAGAGTGTGGGGGAGAAATCCAAACCTTTTAGATTTCAAATGCACAGGAGACTCGAAATGAAGTAGTATGTTAAGCACCAAAGGGGAAAGGGTTGTTCTTCTTTTGCTTGTTTTCTTCCATAGTACTTTTTCATTGCCTGTCAAAGCTCATGCACAGGTGCCTATGCCTCCTTGAAATTCAGAACCACTGCCCTGAAAGGGTGTGTTACACCTTACACGCTCGACACAAGCAGAAGAAACAATTGATACAGTCAGAAGTGTTTAGAAAACGGCCTTTGGCTCTATAGCCACACTTCTCATGTTTTTCAGCTTTTAAGGCTTGGCACAGCTCTTCCACGATAAATATGATAATTTCTACCTTAAACAAACTCTTGCTTGTGCAGGAAAAGGAAACGGTGCCCTCAAGCCTAGTTCTGTCTCCTTCACTTTGTCCGAAAAAGGGCTAATCAATCAGAACTTCTTTCTGCACTCGGAAAGTTAGTATTGGCAAGGTCTGCACTTGAGGGTGGAAAGGCTGGAGCTGGCTTCAGAGGCAGAAGACGTGGTGACACCAGGACATGGGATGTGGCATATTTTTCCTTCCTAGTTTGCCATGAGCCTAAAGAAGCATTCAAAGGTTGTGCAGTCTAGCCTTGACTGCATATGCTGAGTAATGGAACCCAATATGGACGCTGCTTGCTTTTGAATGCCCGTTTTTCTCTGTGCTCATTGCATGGGCTCAACCTTTCTCTGAACAGTCTTCTCATCTATAAAATCATATCTACAGCACAGACACTCTGTGAGGCCCCCGTGGGCTAGCACTTGTCAGGAGCGTAGAAAAGGAACCAAGCAGGAGGAAGAGCTCCACAGACATGCAGTTGTTCAGTAGCACCATGTAAGTTTCCCATGGAGTCATGGCTGTCATCCCAGCTAAAGAAAGAGGATGGCAGATCGGACTCTGTTTAAATGAAAAGCTTAACAAATTTTATTCTCGGAGTTGATTGGGAGGAGGCAGCTTAGTCTATAGGAAAGAGCTTGCCTTATAAGTAAGAGGGCTGGGTTCCCCGATATTTGTGCAAAAATGCTGGGTGTTTTGGTACACACTTGTAATCCCAGTATGGAAAAGACGGAGACAGTGCCTAACAGGTGAGCTCCAGGCCAACAAGACCCTGTCTCTAAAAGGTGGATGGTGTTTCAGAGTACGACCCCTGAGGGTGTGCTCTGGCCTCCCCATGCTCACGTGCACACACACACATGCACACACACATGCACACACACACACTTCACGCACAAACACACGTCATACATGGTGCACACACTTCACACACACATGCACACACGTCACACATGATGCACACATGCACATACACTTTCCACATGCATGCACACACGTCATGCATGATGCACGCACACACACATGCACCCCCACACACTTTTCTTCCGATTTTTTATGCAAGTATACTCACATTGCTCCTAACACCAATATCTTTCTGTCTAAGCATTATATAATTTTAGTTCAGCCCACTAAAATGTTCTAGTTGTTTTTCCTGGTTCAGTTATGTTTTATCAAGATAAGCAACAATAACCATAATTAAAAAAATAAGATACCATGGGAAAGTGGTTTGCATAAGCTTCTCTGCAAAATTTAGAAGAGAGTACTCCAATGGCGGATTCCATCCTGACTCCTATGCATTCCATCCTGCTTATCGCCTTTAGGACTTGCAAGATCGGTGTTTTTCAAATTGTTTGTGCAAGCAGTTAGAGGATTTGCTGATTGTCTTTTTTCCTGAGACAGGATTTCTCTGTATAGCTCTGGATGTCCTGAAACTTGCTCTGTAGACCAGGTTGGCCTCGAACTAAGAGATGTACATCTAACTGCCTCTGCCTCCCAAATGTTGGGATTAAAAACATTTGCCACCACGACCCAGCAGTGATTATTTTTAATACAATATTTTTATTAATTCTGTGAGGATTTCACACAATGTATTTTGGTCTTATTCACCCCAACTCCTCCCCCCAATCCCAGATCCATTCCCCACCTCAATACTTAAGTTTGTATTCATTTTAAAAAAAAAATCCGTTGAGCCCAATTTATACTGACTACGTATTTCTAGATGAGGGACCACCCACTGAAGTGTACTTCATCTGCCAGGACCCACACCCTTAAAGCAAACGGATTTTCCCTCCTCCAGAAGCTGTCAGCGGTCAATAGCTGCTCAGCTAGGAGTGGGAGCTTTTGAGTCCCTCGCCTCTGCATGCTAGAATGTTTACTGGCTGTCCATACAAATATACGTATTTTTAAAACCTTCACTGGAATAGGAACCATCCCATGACTCATATGCAATAAGAGGAGGTCTTTCTGTGACCTTTCTATTTGTTTTACACACCAACATATGAAGGTATGTGTGTGCCAGGCTGTGACAGAATATACTTTATTTTGTGGCTCCCAAGCCAAAGTTTCATCAACACTGTACGAGTTGGCCAAGGCAATGTCTTGTTTTACTTAAATTATTGTTACTCAGGGACTTTTTTCAGAAGTACTTATTTATTGTACACACATTATATTTTCCAAAAGAACGGCTGTGCAAACTCAACAAGCTTTCTTTAGCACACCAGAGCATCCTGCCCAGGGCCTTAGCCTTTGCCAAGGGGCAGATGGGAGCCACTCTCGCCAGCCCTGCTCCCTTATGGCTCAGTAAGTGCTCACTAGCTGCCCGCAGCATGCGGGGTGAGAGTAAGACCCTGGCGAGCAAGAGGAGTCCCCAGGATGTTCAGAAGGACCTGTGCTTGTGTGTTCACTGAAAGACAAGTGTGGAGCCTGCTTGACCTTCCCCTTCCAGGACTATTTCTTGCTTTTGAAAATGCACAATCAGCTTTTTAAATCTTAATGTACAACTTTATGTAAAATTCTGATAAATTTAACCTGAACACACTGAATTTTCTAAAGAATTGTTTTATGAGTGTTTTGCCTGCGTGTATGTATACATGTATGTGCACCACATGTGTGCCTGGTGGGAGTCCACACCAGAAGGGCATGTTGGATCTCCTGGGACTGGAGTTACAGATGGTTATGAGACATGATGTGAATCCTGGGAACAGAATCCAGGTCCTCTGCAAGAGGAACAAGTACCCTTAACCTCTGAGCCATCTCGCCAAACCCCCAGGGTTATTTCTTATGGCACAGTCTTGAACAATAAAGACTAACAATTTTGGTTATAAAGAAAAAATGAATGTCAATGATTCTCCTTAATGATAACAAAGAACTGGAGGAGGAAAGATGTACACTAGCCCATTCATAAAAATCATTCGTTTGGTAATAATGCATAATATCATTTATACTATAATATAAACGCATATATTATAACAATGTACACATTTGTTTTCGCTGCCTTTAAAGAATTATTACATTTTATTGTTTGTAATGTGTATGCCCATGCACCATGGTATATGTATGTATGTATGTATGTATATATATATATGGAGAGAGAGAGAGAGAGAGAGAGAGGTGGGGTGATTTTCAGGAGTGGGGTCTCTCCTCACATCATGCGGGTCCTGGGCATGAAACTCGGGTCACCAGGCTTTGGGGCAAGTGACTTCAGGTGAGTCACCTCTCCAGTCCAGTACTGGTGTGTGAAGACCTCATGTGCTCTTATTGTCTGCTGATTTCCCCTTATTTAGCCATTGTCTATTATATATATTAAAGAGTCCCGTTTGTCTGTCCCTGATTATGAGCCACACCTTGCATCTCCTTAACGTTTTTAATAGTGTTTAAAGGAGGATCAGACAGCACCAAATCCCGAATGCCTTTGTACATAAGCTCTTACCTTGGAGGAACAGGGAGCCTGGGACACAGTGTATCTGCGTTTGGACTCTGAGTATAGTTGAAGGAGTTCAAGCTATAGACACACAGGAAAGACCCTGAAATCAGAACACACATACACTAGGCTATTTTTTTTTTTATTGCATTGCATCCATCTTCCTTGGGAAGCCAGAAAAGAAGCCATGGCCACTTTACCAAATCAGGAAGGAATTGAAATGCATTACCCAGACTTGGAAAAGAGATGAGCTGCACACAGAAAGAACAGGTGTGCCATCTGAGGTGGTCTCGGGGTCTCTTCCCCTCCAAACCCCCAAATTCAGTACTCTAAATCACAGGTTTGGCATTACAATGATTTGAAGGTTATTTGAAGATGATTTATTGTAGGAGGTTGAGATTTTTAAGCCAGCTTTGAAAATATTTTTTAAGATCTCACACTCCATTTTTTTCAGACAGATAAAGTTCACAATTAAGTTGCCTCAATTTTATTTGTTTGGTTTTTGCTTTCCTTTTAAAATTAACGTTAAGTCTGAACTGTCTGGCCCAAGTGGTTTTAGTTCAACTTCTGACTCCTTCTGTCAATGAAAGCACTCAACGACTCTGACAACTTCATGAAAACAAAAACAAAAACAAAACAAAACAAAAAACAAAAACAAAAAACCTCCACGTGGGTGATCTAAACAAGAATCTCAGGGCCCTGTGTCTGCTGTCCCCTTCTAAGTCTCTAAGGTTGACCTTTTACTGTCTTGGGCAGTGACCATACCCAGGGGGTTCAAATAAGTGCAGAAAGCCTTAGATGACATTGAACGAGTTCCTGAAGAAACACTTCTGGTCCTTTCCACAGAAGAGGCGCCTGCAGAGGTGTATAATTCCTACCTTTTCAGAGAAAGTAGCTTCAGGGTAAACTGCACTATCTATCTGGGACCCTACAGGTTGCTTCGGGTAAATTACACTATCTATCTGGGACCCTACAGGACCCTACAGCTACACAGGGTGATATGGGGAAGAGTGGCTGTCAGAACCTACCATTGATGTCGGCGAAGAGCTGGACCTCTTCCAGGGTGTCCAGCTGCTTCTCAGGACAGCTGGACACACAGAGGGCTGTGGGACCAAGCCACCGGTCTTTGACTTCCAGGTCGCAGGAATTCATGAAGAAGACATGTCTACACATGGAGGAAACAAAGCATGTCTCAGACCACGGAGACCCGTTGGTTTAACGGCTGGCTTCGAAAATGTAGCCTGTACCATCGCAGGGGGAATGACTAAGGCAAACTTTTGTAGCCAAATGCTCCCTAATAACAACATTATCACACCAACTGGAGGCATCTTGTGAACCATATCCAAGAGTAACAAAGCTCTCCTTTTCTAGGCTCTGCATCTGAGAAGCTGGGGAGATAGCAGGAGTCACCTGAGATGTCATCGAGGAAGAGAAAGGAGGTCAAACTGCTCACGGTGTGTTAGAAACAGACACATAAACGACTTAACAGAAACCACTCTAAAGTGTTCAAATGTTTCAGAGAAGAGCGGAGCTCAGGGAAGCGATGGTGGGAAGGAAGGAGCTGAGGCTGGGGAATTAAAGAGGCAGAAGGGCCAGCAGAGCCAGGTGGCCTTCAGCTTCTGGGCCCAGAGTCGGCTGTGGCCATCAGTGCGTCATGTGCAGTTGGTGGCAGCTTGCTGCCCGCGGCCTGCAAACCAAGGCTGATATAGGCAGCTAAAGCCACAGGAACGCAGGGGAAGAGCTCCTGGGGTCTGACCGTGAGGTGGACACCTAACGAAGGGGTCTAGAAGTCACTCTCCCTTCACTGACCGTGGGTGGAAGGAAGATCGTACCAGAGAAACAGTGGGACGGATTTCATGCGTGAACAACATGCAAAGACTTTATTTTGTTTAAAAATATAAAATAGTGTTGAAATATACATCCAGTTTGCCTCCTTGATCATTTCCAGCACACAGTTGGGGGCACGAAGCGCACAGATGGGTCTGTGCGACCGTTTCCATCAGCAGCTGGTGGAAACTGTTCCGAGAGACAAGCTCCTCATTCCCCCTCCTTTCCCAAGCCAGGAAACCACCGGTTCACCTGCCCTCCCCCACCCCCAAGCAGAATGCAAAAATGCACAGCTGCCTGTCTGCTGCTGGGCCCTTGGCATGGGCACAGTGAACATCTGCTTTAGTTCATGCAGTCTCAGGGGAGCATTAACACAAACTGGAAAGATAGGCATAATTACCAATGTGAAAAGATTGGCCTCAGAGAGGCTAAGGACTCTGCCCCAGGTCACAGAGCCGAGAAATAGTAGAGGCTGAATGTGAACCCAGAACTGGGGGATTCTAGGACGGCTTGCTCCCTCACTTGCACGTGCGCCTCCTTTCCAAATAGGGATAGTTTCCCACGCTCTTAAACAAACGCGAAGTTTTGGAGTACAGCCCCTCTCTAGGTAGGAGACCTAGCTAACACACAAGACTTACTTTTTGAGAGTCATGTCCTGCCCTGAGAGGGGGGCCCCTTCCACTGGGGAGTTCCTCTTGCCACACACATTGCCGAAGCTGTCATAGCCGAAGAGGAGTCTTCCCGCTGCTCCAGCCACCACAGAGTAGCCCATGATAAACACCTGGCAAAACCCAAGGGCATACGATGACTGCCTGGCCACAGGGAGGAAACCACAGCCCCTCACATCCCTGCAGATGCTGGTGTGAAACCCAAGCCGGCAAGGGAGGAGCCACTACAGCTCCTCAGCCCTTCCAGCCCTTAGCAGCGATTCCGTCCACCAAGGTAGGGTCCAGCATTGCAAACGCTGGTATAACCGATGAGCAGGGAGGACGCCCTGAAGCACACAGACTTTGCCCCCTTTAGCTCTTTCTTCTCTCGCCTCCTCTTTGGCTTCTTCAAGAGGTCATCACTCTGTGAATTTTTTTCAACCAAACTTGACTGGGATAGTTTCCATTTTATCCCTTCAGCCTGTCTGGGTTGTGGAAGTTCATCGAGACTGTGCTAATATTTTCCCGTGTATATATGTGTGGGAATGGGTGTGCTTGCATGTGTGGGTGCCCATGCATGCATGCATGCTATGTGTGGAAGTCAGAGGACAACTTTAGCTGTTGTTCTGCAGACGGCATCCACTTTGGTCCCTTGAGACACAATTTGGCTAGCTTGAAACTCACCAAGTAGGTTAGGCTGGCTAGCCAGCGAGTCCTAAGCGGCTGTCTTCATCTGTCTCCTCCCCTGATCAAATTCAGGTCCCCTAACTCGCAATGCCAACACTTACTGCCTGAGCTATCAGGTATCCCGCCTTTCCTTAAAAATGTTTTTTTTTATCTTACTTTTTAAAACATTTTAGCGAACTCTATCAACACACATCAGCTCACAAGGCTGAAGGCATATTTGGGTTATTTGCTTAAAATTCACCAAATAAAGAACTTAGGAGAAAAAAAGGAATCTCAGGATTCTGTTTGGCAAGGGCATCTTGCAATCAACAGGTGGTTTTCGTTATTTTGTTGTCATTGTTGCTGTTATTCTGTAAATCCACTTTTATAGGAAACATGGAATATCTGAAACTTCAGACCAAACCACTGCAGTATCCGTACCTACCTGTTTGTCCACTGCCAAGGTTTCTTCTCACAATACAAACTCAGAGCGGGGGTAAGTTTCCTGATCTACTATATATAGAAAGCCACCTAAAAGTACGTGATACTCACAGGCTTATTGAGGCCCAGAGGCTGTAGGACACTATCTACTAACATAAGGGATGACCACAAGTTCCAAAGTGACACTGCCTTAAAGCTAACATACTTCAGAGGTTCTGCATGCACTGTCAGCTTTGATATAAAATAATAACAGGTGAACAGATGGTGCATGCCTGAAACCCCACCTCTCAGGAGGCAGAGGATGGAGGATGGGGAATTCAAGACCAGCAGCCTTCGTGACAGAATGAGTTCAAGGCCAACCCCAGGCTACGTGAGACCCTGTCTCAAAACAACAACAACAAAAACAACAACCAATAGTATTAAATAGTCCTCAAGTGCTCAGCCATGCCAGAGACTGTTACTAGAGGACACAAAGATAAACAAAGCCTGGTGCCTACCCTCAAAATTCAGCCCCCAGGATTGTTATTACTGATGGCACTGCCCTTGGCGACGGTTGGGCAAACAGGCTTAGGGGAAGTACTTTGCAACCCCCAAAGGCACAGGACTTATCAACTGTACCCCATGTGAGGGAGGGGACCCTTGTCCCTTCTTACTTCTCGAGTTCCTCCTTAGTTTAGCTAGTGAGATTTTTGGGATGTACAGGTCACCTCTGCTAAGAGTTAGGGTCACCCGGAAGTACACGGAAGTGTGGTTCGGTGTGCCTAAATGCCCTTGGCATGTCCATCTTCTGTCCACTTCCCTTCACCACTCCCGTGGCCTGATTTTCTTTGCTAAGGTGAGGCTGGCGAGCTCCCAGCCTCAGAGCCCAGACTCCAGTATCAGCAGTGTAGGAAGTGTGTGTGTTAGTGGTGCTGTGGCTTCAAATGAAGTCACTCTAAGCTGGGTTTGGGAAGTGGGAGTCTCGAAAGGGAACTAGGAAAGGGCGATGTGGGAGAGGACACTGGATGGTAAGCAGAGGCCAGACTCGGTCAGAGCTTCCGGCTTGTTTTCTGGTTGTGGGCATAAGCACAGACTGGTGCTCTTTCTGGGGGGACCATCGCTGCTTGCAAGTCTGGCAACCCCTCCCCCCACTCCACTTCTTTGACCAGCCCTGGCTGAGGGCAGTAACATCAATAACAATCCACTTGGTCAGCTGGTATATCCATCACGAGACCCAGAGGTGGAAAAGTGAATGAGCACACACACACACACACACACACACACACACACCTTGTTCCGCTTTAAATAGGTATCTGTAGCTAAAAACTTTGCAAAAGCTGGAAACAGCCAGTCACCTAGGAAAGAACTCTTAGGACTAAACACAATAAAGAGAATCCAGGCATACGGAAACCTTTAGATTTATCCTGTGAACAGAGTGTACTTTCTCTGCAGTTTCCAGCTTAGTGCGTGCAATGTCTCAGCCAGCTCATAATTCTTGAGGTCGTGAAGGGCGATCTATGATTTTCTCCCTAGGCAGCTGCTCGCCTGAGAGCCAGAGTGGTGGAAGATCATTAAATAACATTAACAGCCCAAGGTCAAAGGCAGAGCCCAGAGAGACAGCTGCTCCCTATATTTACATAAAGTGGGGGAGACCAGCAACCGCTGACGGGGAAGGTAATAAGACTTGGTAGACACAGCCTTGTCAGGCTCCTCTAGGAGAGTTCCAAGGGCTTCAGTAAGAGCAACAGCAGCAGTGCCTCTAGGCCCAGCCTTTTACTGTGTGACTAACCAAGTCTAGCTACGCAAAACCAGTTGGAAAATTAAAAACTGAATAAATGCCTTCTTTACTTGGGAAGAACAAATGCATTTCAGGGTGAACTCAAACAGTCTTTCCAAAGGAGACAGTTGCTATTAGGTAGATAATATAGGACACCGTGAGTTAATCATTTACTGGGCGGCACATAGCATGCCCCGACCTGGCACGGGTGACTCCATTAGCACAGCCTCTGAAAAAGGTGACTGAGGCTCTAAGACCAAGAGACCCAAGATTCAGCTCCAAGAGGCTCTCAGGATTGGCGTGACAGGGTCTGATGAGGTCCACCACCAATCATGTGTACCTGACAGGATGTGATGGTGTGCATCAAATTGCTGAGCACAGTAGGCCAAGGACGTGCACATGTGGTCGTGTGTGTCACTGTATGTACACAGTTAAAAAAAATCCCTAGGCTTTTCTTGATTTTTCCCTTTGTAAGAAAACAGCAAACATTAAGGAATATTTGACTGCAGGACACGGAGGGTGTTGACGGACTTCCACTCTGAGAGCTTGGAGAGCAAAGGAATTCACCTCGTCCTCACCAAGAAAAAGACACCGCTGCAAACGGATTCTCCATTTCCTGCTGGAGACCGAAACATCCCTGTCTACTGCGAGAAGACAGCCTCCTCAGACAGTTTAGGAGCTTGTGAAATCCCAGAATAAGGATTTCCTAACTCCTGGTCATTCTGGGCACAAGTTTGTCCTTGCAGCATGAACATTTAAGAGACATTTGCGTCTGGACACACACAAGGGGGCCTTATGCCTGCCAGGCAGCTGTACTTACCAAACCAGTCCAAAAGAGAAAGAACAGGCCCAGCCACGCCGTATCTGTGCATTTTCTATAAATCTGGGGTCGCCACTCGCGCTGCCCGGGTGTTTTTCCTGAGGAAACCTGCCAGAAGAATGGGGAGTTGAGAAAAGGAAGAGAAGCAGGTGGAATCAACCGAATCCAAACCTTTCCAAAGAAGACTGCTTAAAGTAACTCAACTTTGTCACCTGACTCTTTCTCTTGGGGAGACATGCAGGGTGGATGTGAAGTTCTCTGGGTGCCAAATTCAACTGGAGGTAAGGGCACCCTTCTCCCCCTAGTCCCTTGTGTCTTCCTGACCTCGGCCAGATTATTTGTGAGTACTGGGTCCTCCGGGCCAGGTGTCCTTAAAGGAGCAGTGTCGCAAAGAAGAGACTTGATCCCCAGGGGACATGGGAGGCGGAAGTGTCCTGCTTGTGCAGGTGCCCGCAGAGGCCGTTTCCCTAGGGCCCAGGTTGTCGCCCTTACCAAGTACTCGGCGCCCAGACACTGCATGGTACACTCGGTAGCTAGGT
>LOEQ01000002.1:178413-198971 GCA_001685075.1 Bramus lutescens
AAAGGGGCCAAGGCAGTTTCTTTATTAACCAATGAAAGTAACACATAGACAGATGACCCTCCTACATCATCTGTGAGTTTGAGGCTGGCCTGGGTCTACAGAGTGAGTTCCAGAACAGCCAGAGGTACACAAGGAAACCCTGTCTCAAAAAACCAAAACCAGCCAACCAACCAACCAACCAACCAAACAACAAACAAAAACCCTCTTAGATCAGTCTGCCTCTTCCTCCTGAGTGCTGGGATTAAAACAAAACAAAACAAAACAAAAACCCTTACTCCTGGATTACTGCCCCCTCCCCACCTTTTAAAGACAGCATCTTGCAACAAAGCTCAGGTTAGCTTTGAACTCACTTTGTTGCTCAGGTTAAACACATGCTATCGTTTGCCTCAGTGTCTCAAAGTTCTTGAGTTACAATCATGAGTTGCATTCATGGCCAAAGGTGAGAAAAACCATTCTAGATAGTTATTGTAAATTAGAGATTTGTGTAATGCTTACATTACAAAAGAACTTTGATTAGATATGCTTTCAAATTTGACAGTTATTTTAAAATTTCCTTGAGAAGCATCTAAATAAACAAACGAAGTGGATGTTCCATGCATCTTTGCACAGTTGTCAGAGTTCTGATTTTAAGCTCATGTTACTTCCAGGAGTCACTCTGTTTAGCTTTAATGTTTTTCAGAAGTCTACTGTGTGGAACGTGCAATCCTGATCTGTGGAACTGGAGAGGGAGCCAGCAGTTGACCCTGCAGTAGGCACCCTAGTTCATGTATGTATAGTAGCACACCAGGAACCCTGGTCAGCACATGATCACATGACTGGGAAGGCAGTCCACGCTAGCACTCTTGCTTCTGGGTTCTCCACCACATGATTCTTTCATAACAATTTATTGTTTGTTAGGAACATTTATTGTTTATACCAAAAATAACAAGAGAGTTTAGAAACTCCTAACTGGATTTTAATAGACTGTTTGTTTAAGCACCCTGTTCAAAACAATTGTAGTTATCTGAAGGTCAGTTTAGGGTCAAGTAATAAATTCTGGCCTATAAACTGTTAACTACACTAATCAAAGCTCCTGAAGTCCATTGCTTGTTTCTGTCCATCTTTGTAATAAGATATGGGCATCTTTCTATTACTGATGCTCATTCCTCATAGAAATCCATCATTTGCTGTCCCAAACCACTCTGGGGGAAGCTTAGGGAAAATGGGAGGGGAGAGGCAGTGGTCTGCCGGCCTGACTTGTGAGACTTCTGCCCCCAAAGCTCAAGAAGACCAACCTGAAATAAAGTGTTTTCCCCTCCTCTCTCTTTTGCTTCTCTGTCGTGTGTGTACAGGAGGAACAGCCCCCAGTGGTTCTCCGGGTATTACCATCTGTCACAGGACTGTCCTGGAGAAGCAAAGCTAGCATCCAGCGATTATCTCAAGCACCAGGAGAGCTGGCAGATGGAAATGAGTTCCAGGACACAGACAAATGACGTGTGATGCATGCCTCAGTGGGGTTAGCGCTGAGCTGAAGGGGGCTAGCCTCGCCTTCCCGTTGCACTTCTAAACTTGAGTCAGCCGTTGGCCATCCCTGGCAATTTCCTAGCCTCCAGGTTCCTCTGCCGCTGTTCCTTAGGATGTGTGATGAGGAAGAAAAGGCTTTGACCCTAAGCCAGTGAACTAGCCTCTTACAACTCTGCCAACTCTAGCGAAAACACCAGCATTATCATAGACGTGAAGTGGAGTGCACAGCGGGGTCCTGAGCCGGCTTTGTGTATAAGACAGAGCTGTTAGAAAGAGGACACCCTCACATATCCATGAGGACCAACACCCAAGACCTCCAGAGACCCAGCAGATATGCTGTGAGGGCATGGGCCTGGGCTCCCTGCCACCTATACACTGTAAAGGGCTCACTTGGCAGAGACGTAAGACAGATCTGCTATTAGGCTCCACTTCTCACTGGACCTACCTGTCAAAGGGAAGGACACTAGCATGCTCTTCAGAAAGCATGGGAAGCCTAGCCAACACAGAGGCTTTTTCGGCTCAAGTCACTGAATTTTCCTCTTGCCATCTGTGCTCGCTAGACCGAGGTCAACGATCAAGTCATCAAACTCAGACATCAGTCTTTCAGAGCAGAAAACAAGGGAGTTTTATATCCTGTTGGGTCACATCCTGTTCACAGTGGCAGGAAGTGGGGGCCAAAGCCCAAGAGAGTTGGGAAAACATGATGTTTGCACGAAATATGTAATGAGTTCTGGTGTACAGTTCTGAACAACGCTGTAAATAAACCGTGGTTAGGGAAGCCCTAAAATTCTTGTCCAATGAAACTCATTACAAGTTATTCGTCTGTGTTGAACCTAACATTATGCAAATCTTAAAAACAAGAGAGTCTTATTGGCCATCTGAAAATGTATCATGTAAGCCATGAATGAGTGTTGTCCCTAAAAATAGAAGTGTAATGTTGGGAATTCTTGAGGGACAGACAGTCCTTGGGACCATGGCACAGACAGTCCTTGGAATCACGGCATTACAGACCTTGTACAGAACTGAGGATGTTGTGGTTCTTCTTGATGGGAAGGGATGTGTGTCAGGAGTCATGATGTAGGCCAAAGAACACTGCCTAGAAGGCAGTAGGCTTGTGCAGAATTGGGGGCACGTCTCATGGCGTAACTTGTCTTTCCTTTGTTTGGCAGTTGTCTCCTCTGACAGAAGAGCTTTTGAAGCCTTGGCTTCACCTTCATGGCTCTCCTGCCTTCTCGTTTTCAGTTTCCTGTAGCTGGGGCAGGATGATGGCTCTGGAAGCTCCCACGAGGTGTGATACAAGGGATTAGGTGGATAAATAGCATCCTAAGGATGCTACCTGAGTGGCCCCTCTAGTTCTGGGCTTTCTAGTAACTCAGAACTGCTGTGCTTCTTCTGAGTCTAGCTAGTAGGACTCAGAGTTTTGGTTGTTGGTCCTAAGAATCACTCTTTAAAGTTTAAGAACTATGTGCTCAGAAAATGTCACTTGATGGTCCTTTCGACATTTCCCCCAGCTTTTTTTTTTCATCTATGTGAAGTAGGTGCTGGACGTGGACCACAGTCGGTGGGAATTTATCTCTTAGGATCATCCACGTGTTTTGAGTGGAAGGGAAGCTCACAGGTAGATGGGGTAAAGGCTTCATCTGTCATCAGAGAGTTTAGCCGGTAATATTAAAGAAGAGAGAGAGATAGAAAAAAAGATCTGAGATTGACATAGAAATAGGTTTTAAATTAGAAGTACTTTACTATTACAACACCGTGGCATTTCAGCCTGAACGCTGAAAGAAATGAAGGTTATATGTATATAGCGAGCCGCCTAATGAAGACCTTGGGTAGAAAACCAACTGATGCATGAGTTCAGAATCACTCAGATGTGTTCTCAAGTGCTGTATACGTCTAAAAGGCCGGGTCAGCAGGCAAAACTATGTGCTTCTGTTGTGTATGCATGGCCTCTTTTCTCTTTTCACCTCACTGTTCCATCCTTTGGGAAGTGTGGGAGCGAAGATTCCCCCTTGCTGATCTCCATAGTGCTTGCTGTAGGGCAGACAACACGTTAAACTCTGGGCTCGCACCTCCTTGGATCCTGCTATCTGGAAGCAGGGGATATCATTGCTCTATTATGCTGGAGAAAGGCTGGAGCAGCTGAGCCGTGCCTTGTCTTACTCCGGGTTGCACTTTCAGGACATGAAACAGCTTGACCTTCCTAGAGCTTCTTGGATCTTTCTTTCCTCTTGCAGCTCAAGTTCTCTGCTGCCCATCACTGCTTTCCAACGCAGTTCCTCAGACAGATAGGAGTGCGAAAAGACAATGTGTTCTAAAGTAGACCGCGTATTCATCAGGCGGTGTGATCTCTGTCTTCTTTTATTTGTAGTCTGGCTTGGAAGCTTCAGTTGATGGTCACTGGTTTCCACAAGCTGGGACACTCATTACTGGACACCCCTGGTTACAGAATATAGGTTTATGTAATAGGAAAAGGTCTTTCAAAAATGTAATCTGGAGGAAGAGAAATGTCAGCAATTTCCGGATGTTTGGGTTCCCCTTTTCCCCCCATGAACTATTTGGTTTCATGTGGGACTAAAATAAAACTGCCTAAGAGGACAAAAATAATGTCCTTTGTAGCTTTACCTCATAAAGCGACGACACATTGTGTTTTTTTTCATGGAAAGTCTATTTCTAGAAAGAATGCGGGCCATCATCAGGCTCATGAGTAATAACTATTTGGCAAGATGATGCTTGCCACAGACAATCACTCTGAGCCCTTCTTTGGAAAGTTTAGGCTTCTGTTTTCTTTTCATCACTTGTACAGGCTAGTCTGCAGTACACAAAACCCAATTTATTAGAAAACCCAAAAGATACGTGTATAGGGCTATGGGATCTCCTTTTATTTCCTAGATGATGATGACTCAGCAATTTATATGTAGCAAGTGGAGTAGAGAGAGTATCCCTCCTGACTTTACAAAAATCTAAAGCACCGGGAACTACAGACCTTTGCACGCTCAGGCGTCTTCCCCCATGCAAAGGTTTGTAGTTCCCTGTGCTTTAGGAGACAGAAATTGGGGTTCACCCTGAAGGTCAGAAAAGCAAAACAATCAGCCACTGGCTCTTACTTCTACCTTAGCCCCCCAAAATGGCAATCCTGCCTCCAGGAATCTCAGAATGAGACTGAGAATGAAAGCTGTCTCCTGTCATTTTATAATCCTCTCTAGTTCTGGGATTAAGGGCATGCACCGCTACCGCCTGGTTTCTATAGCAAGCTAGTGTGGCTATTGGTATTAATATTAAAGGTGTGTCACCAGTGCCTGGTCTGTAAGGCTGGCCAGTGTGGCTGTTTTACTCTGAACTTCAGGCAAGCTTTATTAAGATACAAATGAGAGGCTGCTGCAAGATTTGGCACCTGGTGCTTTTCGGAGCTGTGAGTGTTCTGCTCAGAATTTCCTTGTGCAAACAACGCATGGTTTGGCTCAGATTGCCTCCCGTTTATTTGAAATAGTAATTTAACTGGCAGCTAAAGTAAGTTGAAGTTTACAGATCTGGAAAACAGCCATGATCGTGTCTTGATTTGGGCTATACATTTTGTGAAAATAAATGAAAATGCAATGAACCGCATATAACTTCCTCGTAGGACGAAAGAAGAATGTGTGATGTGTCCAAATGGTCCATACACACATGTACCTGAGATTCCATAGCACTGCCCCGATATGAAAGAATTACAGAAGGGGCTCCAAGTGAGGCTGGATGCAAGCTTTATTTAATTTAGGGGAATGAGACTCAGATAGAAATGAGAAGATGTGCCACAAACTCCAGTCTTCGAAGTGCAGTGGTCTTGGATTTAAGTCATCATTGCTACAGGTTTAGAAGCAAGATAACATGCCAGATAGAATACTTTCTGTCCCGAGATTCCTGTGGATTCTTCCATTCTGATCTAATGCCTGAGCCAAATGAAACAATCACAAACCAGCAATGGCTTTGAAGCGAGGGAGTCAAAGGCACACCATGGAGGCCTGTGTGCCTACCCAAAGTTGCTTTGGTCCCAGGTCTCGAAATAAGAATGATTCATGCATTGACAAGTCCAAGCTTATAGAAGAGGCCTCCATATAACACTAAAAGCCAAGTCCCAAAGGATGAGTTCAGTTTTGTTTTTATTTTTTAAACATTCTCTCTCTCTATCTATCATCTATCTATCATCTATCTATCNTAGACCAGGCTGGCCTTGAACTCACAGAGATCCACCTGCCTCTGCCTCCCCAGCACTGAGATTAATGGTGTGAGTCTCAGTAAATGCTCCCAACGGCTGAGTCATCTGTCTGGCCCGTTTGTTACTTTTTGTTGGGTTATTCTTCTTATGTTGTAAAAATCCGGATGAGTTCTTTATTGAATACATGATTTGCAAACACCTGCCCATAGGTTTTGGCTTGTCTTTTAAATTTTCTTCTCAAAGTTTATTTTAAGTGACTTATCAAACATAAAAATTATACATGTCATTGGAGGAATTTTGTGTTTGTTTTGATATACATACATAGTATAATGTTTATATATGTATGTGCAGTATGTACTATATACAGCATAGATACTATATGTTATATACACATATATGCAAACATCATACTTTATAATATGTAATTATATATAATACTATATATAGTGTAATGTTTAAATCTGGTTAACCATATTTATCCCCTCAAACATTTACCATTTCTTTAAAGTGAATTTTTTTGAAAGGTGTAATTCATCTTTTAATTTTCTTTTTTTTTAAAATATTTATTATGTATACAGTGTTCCTCTGCATGTATGTCTGCAGGCCAGAAGAAGGCATCAGGTCTCATTACAGATGGCTGTGAGCCACTGTGTAGTTGCTGGGAACTGAACTCAGGACCGCTGGAAGAGCAGCCAGTGCTCTTAACCACTGAGCCATCTCTCCAGCCCTCTTTTAATTTTCTTAATGGCTCCTTTGGAAGAGTAAAACTTGATTTTGATATAGCCCAACGTAACTCTTAGAAGTTTATTGATCATGCCTTTGGTGTCACATCTAACAAACGTTTATATAACTCAAGATGACAGAGTCTATTTTTTTTTCTAGAAGTTTTTTTAGTTTTACAGTTTAAATTTTGGTTATGATCCATCTTGAATTGTATATGGTGTGGGGCAAGGGCTTCCTCTTTCTTCTTCTCCTCCTTCTCCTCTTTCTCCTTCTCTTCCTTCACCTCCTCCTCCTTTTCTCTTGTGAATGTATAATTATTCCATTCATTGCACGATTGAGACAGTGGTATGGGGCACGTGCTGACTGGCAATGAAACCGCATCTTGAGCATCAGCTACAACGGCGTCATAACCTGGCTAAAGTTGTACAGTCCCCTGCCATTCTCTACTATGCCCTCGGCATCAGCTAAACAGGCAGGCTGAAGGCGGGTCGGGATCTATGGCCCTGCGCCTTTCTCTTCTTCCACAGCGGCACTGCACTCTGCTGCCCCCTAGGGACGCAGTGTTGCCTCCTCCTGCAGGGAAATTACCAGGTTGCCTGGGCTGCAGAGTGACTTCAAGGTCCTCTCAGATAACATAATGAAACCCTTGTTCTCAAATAAAAGATTTCAAAAGGGCTAGAGGAGTACAAAGCTTGCCTAGCATGTGGGGGGGCCAGAGGTATGATCTCCAGTACTGAAACAAAAAAGAAAGAAAAAAGTAAGGAAATACAGAGTTCTGACATGAAAACTACCTTTCCTTCTTGGTGCACGTTTTTGCAGACCATCCTTCCAGAGCCTTTTCTGTCTCACCAAGCCACAGCACTAAATCCAGAATCTCGGCTTAGTGGACACTGACAGAAAATGCGGCTTTGTCTAACTTCATCCCATATTCTTAATGTCCATTCCCAAACACAGTTCCTAGAATCCTGTCTGTACAGGTTGGAAAAGTCATGTACTTCTTTTGGGGTATAAATTCACCTTAACACGGGTCACGCTTTGTACCTCATCTTTGGGACTTGAATTTAGGAATTTAGCAGCAATGAAGGTAGGAGGAACATGAGGAGACTCAGAAGCATCTAAACCAGGTAACAACCTTAGGGTACTCTATTATGATTTCCTAAGGCGACATAGGCCTGAGTTCTCTCTGTGGGGCTGAGAGGAGGGGCTGCTCTTACTGGCAAATAACACTCATTTAGTCCCTAGTTTGTCTAGGAGGAAATTCCAGCTCAGCCATCTGAAGGACTGTCTTGCCCCAGAGTTGTATGTACAAAGTCATTGAGAGTCTCATTGAGTGCAGAGTTGTCTCTAAGAACTGTCTAGGTTGCCTAATCACCCACTGGCCTCAGCAACTGGTAGCACCCCTCCGTATTCCCTTAGGTCTCAGTTCTGGCTCCAGGGCACCTGGGTGAGCATGGAGCCAGTTTCCAGAAGTCCCAGTTCCTAACTCACTGCTCCTGCCCATACCTCTGGTTTCTGTTGCTCTAGGATTGACATCTGCTCTCTACCAAAGCTTCTGAGGAGAAATACAAAGCTTGGTGTCCTGGGAAATAAGGGGCTGGAGAAGATGCAGGAACATCATACAGATAAGTTTCAGTCCCTGATCACACTGTTGTGGTGATGAGGTGATTATATGGCTGGAATGCCCTTTCTTCAAATGTGTAAACACACAAGGCATCTAGAATTTCCCCCAGGCATCTAGATATTCCTCCCTCCACGTCCTTGCCAGCCATGGATGCAAAGGCTGGTGTTTGGAAGTTCATAAGTGTTTCAGTCTATGTGACTCCGCTTCTGGCGCTAGACCTTGTGTGTGACTTGTGGATTTGGGCTGGCGTCCAAAGGAAACAGGGATTGGTGGTGAAAAGCTGTATGGGCGGCTTGCTGACTCTGCTCCCGCTGCTGGGCCACCTCCTCAGCCAAGCTGCCAGGCGACTTTAGGTTTCCCTGGGCCTGCTTTCCAAAAAGAGTTCTTTCTCACCATTTTCCTTGCTGGTCGATTAGCAGCAATTCTGCCCTTCCCACGAGGGCTCATAGGCATTGGATGACTGAGGGGTGCACACCAGTCTGTGGTCCACGTGAGAGAGACGGCCGTGAGCTGGGAGGGTCCCACACACTCCATCTTTGAAAAGGATCTTTCTATCAGTCCAGCGCCCCAGGCTGTATTTGCTGAGCTCAGAAGAAAGAAGAAAGCGGTTCTCTGCAATCTACTAGAGAAAAAAGCCCAGGCTACAGCGAAGCCTCACCCTGCAGTCAGTCACTCCATTCTTTCCTTTGATATTCTGCCTGGAATGTCTGTCTGGTCTACTCTGTCCTCCTGACAAAATCCCACTTACTCACGGAAGCCATCCCATCTTCTAGGAATCGATTCATGCTTTGTCCCCAACCCTTGTTCCTACAGCTTTGTGGTCCTATTTTATCCTAGTGTATCCGACTGAGTTGTTTAACTGCTTAAGTGCAGGAGTTAAAAATGAAGAAAACCATCCTACAGTCCACAACCCCAGAGAATCGAGACAACGAAGAGGACCCTAAGAGAGACATACATGGATCTACACAGGCAGGAGAAAAGACAAGATCTCCTGAGTGAATTAGGAGTGTGGAGGTCACAAGAGAGGGTAGAAGGGGAGGGGAAGAAAGCGTGGGGAGTAGAGAGATATGTATAGGTCAATAAAAACAATAGAAAAGGGAAAATCAAGACAAAACCCTTTAACCTTGGCATATGGGGTTGTGCTTTGAATGCAGGAATAAGAGTGGTATCTTGATATATTATTACTCAATATCTAGTTAGCAGGTGCCAGGCATAATGCTGGGAGCTCCTGTTCATGACGTCATTAAATCCCCACCACACTTTCATGGGAAACTATTGGTCTCATCGTAGGTGTTGGGTGGGGCGTATTGAGCTTTTATTACCTGCTTGAATTCCCATGGGTAGTCAGGGTGGAGCTAAGATTTAACCCAGATTGCACCACATTTAAAAGACCACCACTTTCACCATAAAGCTATAGTGTTTCAGGAAAGTTTTTGAATGCATGACTAGATCTCTGATGATGTAGAGTCAATCCTTCTCCTACCCGAGCCCTGTATCTCAGGCAGGAGGGCTTCATTCTATGGACATCAGATAGCATGATGGTGACTTTGGACCAGCTTCCTCTCTTGTTCATGGTATCTTTTTTTCTATTTGGGAAGACGGGGTCGGGGGTGGGGGTCAAAAGGTCTTCATGGTATGCTTAGATATACATAGAAAAACACCAGTCTCACATCACTACTACCTTCTTCTTCTTTCTCGTCATCACAACCAACCATCAAAGATGTGGGTTTGGCTTGCATTTCCCTCATGGCTAAGGATGTCAAGAACATTTTTCATTTGTCTATTTTCTAGATTACTTCAGGCCAGCACACCCTTCCCAAGAAGCTACTGTGGTAAGATACAGGGGCTAGCGGAGCACGGCTCATGATACATTGACATTTATCCTTACATAAAAGCAGAAACAGACTCACTGCCCTGGGGCCATGAGGGCTAAAAACTCTGAAGTTTCCACAAAAGCCTCAGAGAGAAGAGATTCTGATGGGCACATCACAATAGTAGTGGCTTTTGAGCTAATGTATGAATGAGGTATAGTTATTTTAAGGAATTTCCTGGGTGGGAAGCTGTGGGGGTCCCTGCTGGTGGCAGTCAGGGAAGTGAACCTTGTGAGGAGAGGAGAATGAAAACCAGTGTAGACTAACTTTGCCAGCCTGGGTCAGACTTTGTAGAGTCTAATGCCAGGCAGTTCATTGTCAGCACGTTTAAAACACAGTACAATGTGAGAAAAGGTTTCCAGGCAAATGTATCCAATCAGTGCAATGCCAGGTGCTCCATAAAGTTTGAAGTGTGACTACATAGAGACTCTTTTACAAGGTACACGTGGGGGTGGGTTTTGTAGGTAAAAGGCCTAGGATCTAGTGTGGTCTCTGGCTTATAGCAGAGAGGTCAGGAGGCCATAAAGTACCCGTGACATCTCCCCTAAGGATGAGTAATGATCTAGGCAGGGAAAAGTCTGACACAATCATTCTGGGGAATTAGGGGTGAGGTCTGCCTCTATAGTAAAAGGTGGGCGAGGTTTGCTTCCACAGAGAGCAAAAAGGTCACCAGGTCAAAATCCGTTCTCAGCTTTCTGGATGGGTTGCAGGTATTTGATCTGTATCTCCTCCGTTGAAGAGACACCCCTATGCGATTAACATTCCTGGTGTCTTAGTGTTTCTCTGTGAGCAAAAGGACCCCTGTGCCCCCAACAGGAAGCATGGTCTGCTCAGGGCTGGATGCCTAGTTCTGGAGGAAAGTTTTATATATCTCTATATACACACAGATGAGCTGTATCCACACGCCACACTGTCGGAGCTCCCTGAGAGACTAAAGCCCCATGTATTTGGTGGGTTGTAGGAGTCCAGCGGAGGTTGGGGAGGAAAGCGGAGCATGAGCTGAGCTGAAGCCCTTGGGAAGCTCTGAGAGTGACCCATGGGAGGCCCTCAGGCTTTACATATCTTCTGACTGTTTGCTTGAAATGTGGCACCCTGGTAGAGGCTGGGGCCAGAACTAAAGACCCAGCCAGAGCCAGGCCTGTGGGTACCGCAATCACTCAAGCAGGCAACACTGAAGTGGAGGTGCCACTGTAGACGTATGTACCCCACTCAGCGGGTAACCAAAGCAAGGGAGGGGGTTGCGGGGCCTCAGAGACATCAGGAAAGCTTTCCTCACAGAGGTGGCATTGAGCTGAGAACTATTTGCTGGGAGAGAAAGAGGTGGGGGTGCGGAAGTCGCCCGGAGGAATGATGCCCGGGGCACCTGTAGCGGGACTTTCAGCAGGACCAGCTCTGTTCCGTTTGATTTGGTTTTGTATAATCTCATTTGGCTTAAGGTAATGCTTCTCATTTGCAGAAAATGGATAAGGAAATACAGAAGAACAAAAAAGAAAAGGATCTACAAGCCATTACCTAGACGTAATAATTCTGAAAAACAGGGTGGGCGTTTGTGATGGCTGGTCTTGGTGCAGAGTCACCCAGACACCCAGAAGTGTGAATGTGAGGATGCTTCTCAACAAGGCAAGGCTGGCACCATCATGGGCGGGGGACCCAGGCTGAGTAAAAACGAAAACTAGGAGGGCAGATGAGAGCAGGCTTTCACTGTCCTCTGCTGTCTGTTCCAGGATGTGAGGAGGGAAGGGGTGCCAGTCTCGTGCCCACAACATCCGGGAGATGTTGCCACGGTGCCTTCCGTAGTAGAACTGCATCCCATATACTGTGAGCCAAGGTAAGTCTGCTCTCCTATAAGTTGCTGCTTGTCAGACGTTTGAGGTAAGAAACAAACAGCATCTTTCCACCTTTATGTGCCTGTTTGTGTATGCTTGAATAACAAATGAGCTTATGTATGTGCATAGAACACTGTGTTTGTATAGAGGTGTGTGTGTGTGTGTGTGTGTGTGTGTGTGCATACACATAGCATAAGCAGACCTGTATAAGCAGTCTGCTGGTACATGCCCGTTTACCTCTTTCTAGATGGGATAGCCTGCTTCCCTGGCTTTAAGAATGAAATAAGTTTTCATTTCTTCAATGTCCAAACAGTGTTAACTCAGAACACATTCAACCTAGCCCAATAGGACAGTCCAGCCTTCCCTTGGGACTCCCCAATAATTTCTAGGGATTTTCAAGAAACCCCTATATATTCTTGGGTCTAAGCTAATGTTGGTTGCTTCCCAATCCGCTTATTGACAATGTATGCATTTAACTAGGAAAGGGAAATACGGGTAGAAAATTCATTCCAGCTAGACAGTAAATACGTCCTGGGCTAGTAACCTCATCTCTCAGCCATTGCTCTGTCCCTAGTGCTCCAGATAATGCTCACCAAACAATGTTAAGTATTTCCTGGCCAACAAATCTCTCTGCTGATGCAAATAATCCCAATCAGACCAAATCAGACCGAATTAAAAGATACCTAGGTTTAATGGGTGCCAGCACTCCCTGGTGGTCCTGTGAAAACATGGAGGTGGAGGCAAGAAAACTGAAAAGACCATGGGAGAGGTAAGAGGGGAGACCATGGGGAACTGGGAGACCATGTGTTCATTTTCTGAGGGGAAGTTTAAATAGCCTGTGGGAGTGGTCTTGACCTTCCCCGGGGAGGGGTCACTGTTTGGTGGGCTTTCTCAGAGGTGGAGTTTGGACTGGAGGGAGCTTCTGCCAGGAGCTGGGGTGAAGCCCCCAGCTAAATATTCCAGACTTTTTGTAGAAAGGGGTGTCAGGGAACTGAGGTGACACTTCCGACCAAACATTCCCGGCTCTCTTTGGATAAAGGGGCGCTGGCTCAAGTCTGGGTACTTCCTGCAGTCATGGGGCAATGTGGGAAAGGAGAGAGCTGGGAGTTGGCGGGCTCACTCTCAGTGAGAGGTGTGGCTGGAGAGGCATCTGGTTTACTGTCATTTTGGAGACGTTAGACGTCTGTTCCTTGAGAGAGATGAGAAGGCAGGTTTCAAGGAGAAAAAATATATTGTTATTATTGGCCTTATGAATGGGGCTAGTCATGGGAAGGGTCATTAACTGCCAGAAAGAATGGGACAGAGAAGAGCCCTGGTTGTATAGATGAGGTTTGGGTGTATAAGTGAGACACAGGAGCAGATATGCCCTTTTAAAACCAGATTTTAGTTGGTAAGTGTCCTTGAGCCAGGAGAGTTTATACCAGTGGTGAAGTCCCAGGAGCTGATACAGGAGTTGATGTTGACTGTAGGGCCCTTTGTACAGCAGGAGTGACCTATAAGATATCCTTAAAATGGGTGGGGTTAAAACATGCTTTGGAGACTGTTAGTTTTTACCAGACCAGATTTTTTGATAAAGCAGCAGAACTTTTTTTTTGGGGGGGGGGAACATGCAGGTATCTGTAAGACAACTGGAACAGGAACATTTTAGAATTTTGGATTGTTTAAAATACACCTGAAACATGTTAATCCTGGACTATGAAGCCTGTTAAAGAGGCACACCTGTCTGTATTTTAGCAGGACACTTAACAAATGAGATACCTTAAGTCATCAAATGCCATTAAATCTGAGAGGGATAAATGAGCAGAAATGAGACAGCTTTTTAGTTACACAGGCAATCCCAAGTCTCTCAGTCCCTGGAGAACACCAGCCTTAGAAGCAGTGCTTGCCGTTAGCTGCTGAGTACAAGAGGCCGGAAGATTTTCCTGTGGGGGGAAGATTTATTCTACCTGTCTTGGCAGGATGAGATGATTGATCCCTGGGGTAGCATCCAGAAAGCTGAAGAGGGGGAAGGTAGTTTTTTGTTGCGCAGGTGGCTTTACCATATCCAAAAGGCAAGCCTCGAGGCGGAAGGTCTTCTGTAACCATGAATCTTTTTGGAGGAGCTATGAGATGCTTACAGGAGCTGGCGTGTCTCTGTGTTAGAGGCTCATTTATTAAATACCATACTCTCAGGTCTGTAAAGGCACTTGAGAATTGGGTACCATTACCTGTTAGTTATATTTAAACTAGACATAAGAGCCAAATTTAGACATGCACTTTACCCAGTTATTACAGCTTATCAATGGTAGTAAATATAAGAGTAAAAGAAATATTTTAATAAGTCAAAGAATACTAGCACACGTGGGTACTCTTACTCAAGATGGTGGTAAGGTCAAAATGGAGGTTACCCATGTGTTTGTATCTTTTCAGAACTGTTGTAATCTGGAGTGATAAGACTTATTTACAGATCTTAAAACACGCACACATACACACACAGACATAAAGCAAGCATACTGTGGGAACGATCCCACATACTCACACAGACATAAAACAAGCATACTGTGGCCACATCATTTTAACGGACAGGCAGACAAAGCTCTTTTAGGAACCTGTGCCAGCTGACCAACTTAAAAATCCCCGGAGAAGGTATGTGGCAGGAGTAGGAAGTGCACAGGTGGTCCCATTAAGGACAGGATTAGCATATGCTGCAAGAGGAAACAAAAACAAAGAACACCTATCGAGTTTTAGAGTGGAAGCACCGCATCCAGAAACCATGGGCTTTTGGAGCCTTGCTTTTACTGTTTTTACGTTAGGTATTAGCCCCAATTTAAAAGGATTTTTATAAAAGGCAGCCCGATGCTGTTTGGAGATCAGGTTTTGAATTGCAAGAGCCTATTTTACAAGTGTATGCTAAATCTTAGGACTCAAACCTGTCACAAAGCATCCACCGTGACAAGATCTTGAGTCAAAAACGGGGTCATGAGAAATGAGTGGGCAGACATCTCTATGGACTCAGTCCCAAGAACTGTCTCGCCTCTCCTGTCGGGCGCCTGGCACTGACCATGTCTCCAACAGGACAACCAGGAAAATCGTATAGGTCCCGGACCCTAGAGGCATGTATGCAAAAAGGGGAATTCCCCGAGATGAAGCCAATCTTAGCCTGGTGGAGAGCACATGGGAGAAGGGCGTTTTCCAACACATGGCGCTGGGCCTGTGGGAAAAACAGCCCCCCCCATGGGACCTCCAAATATTAAGTATTTATCTAGCCTACAAACCACTCCCAATCAGACCAAATCAGACTGAATTAGAAGATGCCCATGTTTAATGGCTGCCAGCACTCCCAAGAGGCCTGTGCAGGGAACACAGAAAGGGGAAGAGGGAAAAACGGAGACCACAGGAACCGGGAGACCATGTGTTCATTCTCTGGGGGGCAGTTTAAATAGCCTGTGGGAGTGGTCTTGACCTTCCCTGGGGAGGGGGTTACCATTTGGCGGGCTTTCTTGACTCTTCCTGGGGAGGTCTCACTGTTTGGCTGGCTTTCTCAGAGGTGGAGTTTAGACTGAGGCAACTCCCAGGGGAGGGAGCTTCTGCCAGGAGCTGGGGTGAAGCCCCCACCTAAATATTCCAGACTCTTTGTATAAAGGGGTGCCAGGGAGCTGAGGTGACACTTCTGACCAAACACGGTAGGTGTTAAAAACTACTAAGTGAATGAGTGAAGTAGAATTTCTACTTCTTCAGACAAAGAAAGTTTTTTGAACATTTTTTTATGTGCTCAATAGGAATGCACATATATTAGAAGGAAACCTTCATCTGTGGTAGATTTAAAGATAAGACCCTTTGAAAAAACAAAATTTCCACGAAATTCAGTAAGCTCCCCAACATCTGAGGCGTTCAAGCAGACAGCAGAAGGCTACTGGCCAAGGCTTGCAAGGGATTCCTGGTTTGGGAGAGATGTTAGACCAAGTGATCACTCCCAACTCTTCCAGCGTAAAATTCTGCCACTGAAAACTTTTTATTCACCACTTCTAACTTATTAGCTGCAATAACTAAGCAAATTGCAGAAGAGTCCAGAGTAGACATAGTTATAAATAAAAACCATATTCTGATGGGATCCAAATATCTGTGGATAAGTGAGATTTCTTGAGAAGCCTGCAC
Source organism: Bramus lutescens (assembly GCA_001685075.1). Classification (NCBI taxonomy): domain Eukaryota; kingdom Metazoa; phylum Chordata; class Mammalia; order Rodentia; family Cricetidae; genus Bramus; species Bramus lutescens. The sequence continues at coordinate 194,284 of LOEQ01000002.1, forward strand.
GATGTTATTTGATGAAAGGCAGATAACTTTTAAACAATGGAATTTTGAGAAATATTAAATGTCAGGATGTGTTTAGGCATTTATTTTTTAATTTAATCTACCACACCTAAAGTTCACATCAATAAACAAAATAACTAAGAATTAAGATAAATAAAATGAACTCATTTTTCTTTTCTTTTTTCTTTCTCTTTTTCTTTTTTGTTGAGTCTCATTGTATAACCCAAATTGACATTCAAGCCTCAGCCCTCAAAGGCATATGTCACATATCTGGCTAATAGATCTTTTTTCAGACCCTCCAAACAGAGGTGAAGAGATGACTCAGTGGATAAGGGCACTGACTGCTCTTCCAGAGGCCCCTGATGTGATTCCCAGCACCCACATTATGACTCACAACTATCTATAACTCCAGTTTCAGAGCTGATGCCCTCTCCCGGCCTCTGCAGGCACCAAGCATACATGTGGGGCACAGACATACATTCAGTCAAAATACCCAATGTATAAAATAAAACAATAAAAAACCTTTAAAATTAAAAATCTTAAACAAAGAAAGCCCAAATGTTTTCAGTTTGATATTTGGTTGGGAAATCCAAGCTCAACACAAACATTTCATTAGTGAGTCTTATTACGGTTCAGAGTTTTTGTCTACTCATTCATTCAGGAAATATATATGTACATGTAGGGAGAGAAAAAGAGGTCACAGTGAACATCCACAAAGAATAAGACCGTAGGCCTAAATAATACCCTGAGGAAAACAAGATTGTTGCATATTTGAACAGATGTTTTAAAATTTTTATTACAAAATAGGTATCTATTAAATAAAATTTAAATGTGGAAATTGTAAAAAGCATCAGCTATAATTATCATCTAAATAACTACTGCCATATTTTAATGTTTGTTTCTTCTAGAATTTTTATGCATATATATTTAAGTTTTAAAACTTTGTTGTGTGTGTGTATGTATCTCTCTCTCTTTCTGTGTGTGTGTATGTGTGTGTGTGTTTGTGTGTGCACTACCACACAGATGAGGTCATTACTGTTATGGTTTTTGTCTCTTTAAGAGGCAAGCCACACCCACTCCCAGTGACCTTGCCCTCCCCCACCATCTTGGATCTCAGTTCTCTCTCAGCACACATGTGTCTCTTGGGGCCCCACTCTGTCCCTGTCTCTCTTCTTCTCTCTTCCATCCCCCTTCTTCTTTCCCCCCTTCTTTAAGTAATAAATATCCAATAGATAAGGTATGTTACACAGACGGGTGCAGTCTCCCACCCACGTGCCCGCTGCTTGCTGCTGGGAATCTGCATCTTCCGGGGACTCACTGCCGCCTGAGACCCACCGGCAAATGCCGGTGACCATGGCCCGGGCCACTGCTCTGATATTTCTGCCTGTCGCAAGCCTCCAGAGATTTTTAAACATTTTTAAAAATTACAGCACAGCTTGTGGATGCAGGTTATTCCCTTCTATCATGTGGATTCCAGAGATTAAACTTGGGTCACCAGGCTTGGCAGCAAGCACCCCTACCCACTGAGTCATCTTGCCAGCTCCATGTAAATGTTACATAATTGTGATATTTCTGTAGGAGCTGCTTTGAGCTTTCAGCATTCATATTTAGATAGGCTGGTGGGAATATCTTGCTTTGTTGGGCCAGAAACTTTGTTACCTGTGTCTTTGCTATTTTTATTTTCTTTTAACGTGTTAAAAGTAACTCCTAAATTGAAAAAAGTTTCAACATATAGGTTGCGGTTAGAAACAACACCAAAGTCTATTTTGACTTATTTGAATTTGGTCAATATAATGTCCAGATTTTAAAATTAGACTACAGCTTGCCAATTGGGTACCCAAGCTGATACCAGACACCCTACCGTTGGTCATTGTCTGTAACACCACACCTAACCTTACCATGACTCATTATTTGCCTGCTGTTTCTTTGATGACCCATTCCCTGGTTAGTCTCTGTTTCAGTCCCAGTGGTATCTCCAGGGGCTAGCTTATTGTCATCTGGTACAGTCTTGGTTCTCATGAATACGACTTAAGTAAGTGACTTTTTTATTGGGAGACTTTGTTAGGGAAGTTGTTGGGATCAGGGCCTGAGCCTTGACACTCTTAGAACCTGGGCTGGGCCACCCATCCTCAGCATGCCAATTAAACAGACAGTGTGACATGAAGAGCAGAAAAAGGTTTATCCAATGTGGCCACATGAGAAGGGACAAAGCATGACTAACTCCATTCAGTAGTTTGAAAAGGCAAAGTATGTGAATGCCGATTTCACATTAAGTTGAGAAGCTGCTGGTACTGGAAGAGGAAGGTTCTAAGTGCCCGTCTTCTATCTCTGGGTTCTTTGTGTCCTAAACAGAGGACAGAGTGAGACAGGAGATACATACTTGTTGTAAAGGCAAAGATCTATTTAAATCGAGGGAAAGCCAAGAATCCACTTTGCAGGTGGGAGCAGGCTCGAGCAAGCGTTTGGCCCGAGAGATTTTCCACTCCACAGGGAAGGGAGGAAGTCACAAATGTGCTGAACCTTTCTTCATAGGTGATTATGCTGGAGGGTGTTTATACAATCCTTGTGACAGTCCAAATGACAGCCTTTCTTGGTTGCTGAGTCCCAGAGTTGACTTTGTGTGTTTCAATCACGGGGCGTATATTATGCGTGTCTCCCCTCCTCAGGGCATTTCTGACAATGAACAAAGGAGGGTTTCGGCAAGACCCCGGGCTTCTTTCTGTGGGGCCTTTCCAATCCTCCATCCGAGGGCAGTGGGGGGAAAAATAGCCAAGTCTGAGCATGTGCGGTTTTCCAGCACTAGTTAGTAAATGCTGCCACTCGGCCTCTCCCAGAGGAGACAATCCTCAGAGCCAGAATCATAGTCTCTTCTCAAACACTTAACCGTCTCATGTCTGTTCTACCCACACTCACTTCTTGATCACAGGAACCAAATCTATTTTGTTCACCTCTTTGTGTGGCTCACAAAGTACCTGGAGCCCTGAAGCCACTTCCCCATAAGCATGAGGCTAGTGACTGACAAATAAAAACAAAACAAAACAGGCTTTTTATCAAGGACGGTTACTGTCTCTTAGTGGGGAAATGCTCTCTAGTGGAAAAAACTCCCTTTCCCAAGGGTGTGGATCAGCTCTCCCGGCTGCTTCCTCTGCCCCAGGCAGTCCATGCTCTTTCCTCACCTGTGAGCTGATGGGAAGGAGGATGTCACCTTTCCAAGTCCTAGCAAAGAGATCCTTGGCTCACTCATTATCTTCTCTGAAATCTTCTGTCAGCCTCTTCCTTTGTCTCATTGACACTTGGGACACACTGGAGGCCCATTGCATGTGGGCGGGACACACAGGAGTAGGAGGACACAGTGGGCGTCTGCACAGGAAGGAGGTCAGTCCCCAGAGAGGTGTTCTGACCCCCAGCCGTCTCAAGGAGGTGAACAAATTAACCAGCAAAGGTAGTGCTGTAGGTTGGAGGACTCCAATAATGAAGGCCAAGAACACTTGAGAGCTGCTGTCAGATTCGGAATCCACGCTGGTGTGTTTGCTTAGGGTGTGGGCCTGGTTTCCGGGTTACTGCTTGTTCTTCATCACAGGCTAGAGCGTGTGATGACATTTGTTTTAGGTGAAACTACACTTTCTCTGCTCCACTGTGACCTTGGAGTGTCTGCAAAAGCAGTCACTCAGAATGCCTATGTGAAACCCCACTCCTGCTCAGGGAGGGGACGAGAAGTCATTCAAGGCATCCAGCCACTTCCTGGAAGGGGTCTCTACAAGCACCCTCTAACTCCCATTTGAAATTCATCTTGTTTTCTGTTTTTTTTAGATCACTTTCCATGGCCTGGTGAAGCAAGGCGAGAACAGAATGGAGCACCCATGACCTGGACGAGGTAAGTTGGCTGAACCACCGTTCAGATCTAACACCTCACAATCGAGAGAATTGGAAATGGGTAGTTTGGATAGTCTCCCAAAAGACATAAAAATACCTGGTGAGACGATTGAGCATCCTTTGGGAATGTGCCCAAGAGTGGTATAACTGGGTGTTGAGGTAAACTGATTCCCAGTTTTCCGAGAAAGAACTATACTGATTTCCAAAGCTGTATCAGTTTGCACTCCCACCAGCAGTGGAGGAGTGTTCCCCTTACTCCACATTCTCTCTAGCGTAAGCTGCCATCAGTGTGCTTGATCTTGGCCATTCTTACAAGTGTAAGACAGAATCTCAGAGTTGTTCTGATTTGCATTTCCTTGATGACTAAGGGTTTTGAACATTTCTTTAGGTGTTTTTCTGCCATTTGAGATTCTTCTATTGAAAATTATCTAATGTAGGATTCCCCTCTGAATGCTGTGAATACCACTGGTTAATAAAGAAGCTGCTTTGGGCCTATTGCAGTGCAGAATAGGACAAAGCAGGAATTCCAAGCAGATAGAGGAGGAGAGAGAAGGTGGATGGAGAGAGAAGTCATGTAGCTGCAGCGGGAGACAGACACCAGAACCTTACCTAGGCCACAACTACATGGCAATACACAGATTAATACAAATGAGATAATTTAAGATGTAGGAGATAGCTAGGAATATGCTAGAGTTATCGGACAAGCAGTGTTGCAATTAATATAGTTTCTTTTTTATTCAGTTCTAGAGTATTTTTTATTGATATTTACTGAGTTCTACATTTTTCTCTGCTCCCCTCCCTGCCTCTCCCCTCCCCTT
>LOEQ01000002.1:206827-217080 GCA_001685075.1 Bramus lutescens
CAGGTATATCAGGGCAGCTGGCTGACATGAATTGACCATATCTAAGTTCGTTCCCTGGTTTGAGCCTCTCCAATCTTATAGAGGTTTCTGAAACAAAAATAGAACCTAAATCCTCTGTCCCCACGGCATAACAGGCTCTTACCTTCCTACCGATTTCCCTATTGGGTAAATATTTTCCCTTATGCTAGGCCTTTGCCTTGTTCTTCCTTCTCACAGCCAATGTCCATTATCCTTTGAACAGGATTTCTTACCCTGCTCAACATTTTCAGTCCCTACCTCTGTCAGAGTTTGTATCTTCCAGAATTTAACACACCTGGCCAGGACAACTCCTGAGTCACCTCTCCAGATGGCTTTAGACTGCCTTGGTTCCTAAAGCCCCTTTCTTTTTAATTCTGCTTTGTTTTTGGCTCTTGCTTTGGCTCTGTTGGTACTATTGATGGCCTCCAAATTGCAAGCCATTGAGTTCCAGATGGTATCATCTCATGGATAATAATCACCAGGACCTGTCGCCTACCACCGAGGACCTCTCAGTTTCCAAATGGTGTCACAGTGTGGCCTTAGACACCTTGTGGTAAGGAACCCCTCCCATTTCTAAAATGCCCTTTAAGCCATCTATGCGTTATGGCTCTGAAACCACTATGATGAATCAGCAATGCTTCCTCCTCCCCCTACTCAGCCCTGAAGCACCTCCAGAAGTGAAATTTTGTCCCTTGTCAATGATTTGACCCTGTTGGTCCACAAGGGGCAAGAGTGGGGACAGGGTATGTAGAGACAAAAGGCCCAGCATAAAAATACCACACTTTAACAATCAGATCATGACTACCTGGAGCCTAACCCGTTATGGTAAAAATGAAATGCTGCAGGTCTCGGGGGACCCACGGGCCATGAGGGGCAGCGAGTCCTAGGCAGGGAGCTGCATGGCAGGTAAGAGACCGAGAATAGGCATGCCATGCAGAGTGAGGTTGGTGGGTTATGGAGGGGAAAGGGAAAGGGGGGGAAGGGGAGAAGGAAGAAGAGCAGAGAGCGAGGCAGAGAGAGAGACAGAGAGAGACACACAGAGAGAGACAGAGAGGGGGAGAGGAGAGGAGCTACTGCAGCAGCTACCTCTTTGGGAGGGAAAAGGAAAAGAAAAGACTCAGACTGGAAGCAGAAGATCAGCTTGCCTCTGCAGATGAGGAGGGGGGAGTGGGCGGGGCTTGTCTCTTAAAGGGACAGGAGAGACCATGACATCTTACACAAATGAGGAGTCACAAGAGAAACAACATGTATTGTAAAATCCACGTTTATTTATTTATTTATTTATTTTTTCTGAGACAAGGGTTCTCTCTGTAGTCCTGGATGTCCTGGAACTTGCTCTGTAGATCAGGCTGACCTCAACATCATAGAGATCCGTCTGCCTCTGCCTCCAAAGTTTTGGGATTGAAGGTGTGTGCCACCACCACCCGATGTAAAATCCACCAAGAAAACAAGAGTTTTGCCTGATGCCTCAGATACAGGCTCAAGTGAACCCCAAGATAATAAGACGAGTAACTTCCCTCAACTGCCACGGAGAAGCCTCAGCCCCTCCCTGAAGCAATATTCTCTTGGGGAAGGCGCCTCCTATTCTCTCGCTGCATAGTCCAATAAATTCTGTGTTTTGCTAGACTTGTTCACCACCAGCGTTGCTGGCCTCCCACGTGCTGGTTTACACAGTAAATGGTTGTGTCTCCTGTGTCGAGCTCCTGGTGCTCACCTGACAATGCCCAAACGAAGTGGCCCTTGTAGCCCGTATGAGGAGGGTGGAATGGGGTGGGGGCTGGGTAAAGCTCTGACCAGCCTGAGCAGAAACACCAGCTGTAGGAGGGATGACCACTGAAGTATAGCAGAGAGGAATGCTTTGACCCCCAAGCTCATCTCCTTCCAGATTTGTTAGCAAAGAATGGAAGAAAGTTACACGGCAGGCTAAGGGCTAAGGAATCATTACCATGACCTTGACTGGCCTGGTCAGAAGCAAGTGAGCACTCTTGAGCCCTAGGACTGACATTGAGAGAAAGGTGCACCCTTCCTGCTTAAGTGGAGTCAATTCCTGGTTTACAGAGGAGGGCATGTGTGCTGAGCAACAAACACGTCACATTTCCACACTTCCTGACCCCAACCTATGAGAATGGGCGTGAGTCAAAGCTGGATCTCACTGAGGAACCAATCATCTGGGGCCTTCACATAGAGAATAATGTTCTTAGAAAGTGAGGGGACTTTCCCCAGGTCTGTTCTAGAACATTAAGTAAAATACCCTCAAGCACGTGATTTACCAATATATGAATGAGAAAATTGGGGAAGAGAGGCAGGATGCTGAGAGGGAAGTCCAGGCCAGCATCACAAATATAAAAGGTGTCACTTAGCATAAAGGAGGAAATGAGGCAAGAATCCAAACGAAGTAGGTATTTCTGTGAGTATGGGCACTGAAAAGCAATGGTGATGTATCATCAGCGTTAGCTAACATAACGTAATCACCTAAACCACAGGCTCTTTCCTTTATTGTGATATTAGATGCAGTAACATTTTTATTTGTTCTTCATCCCCTTCTATGCCTTGCGTTAATCTAATCTTATGACTCTTTTCCATGAAGCCAAGTCTCTTCCATTCTTCGAGGGTGCCTCTTTGGCTCCTTTTCGTCCTCCTTAGCCTCTCGCAGCCTTCTGAACCTATCATCATGGAACACTTGGCTCTGTGCTTTTTCATCCTTTCAAGAGGTTCTTTCTGGTAAAAGCTGTGGGATTTGAGAGGTGTCTCTCAGCTTCTCCCACTGGGAAACTGCCAATTATTTCCCAGAGGGTGCTGGAGGAATTAAATGCCATGAATGGATGCAAGGAGAGGACCCAGTAGGAGGCCTGCACACAGTGAGCATTCAGAGCATCGAGGTACCTAATGGGTCTGGCATTTATTCTCATTAAGATGCCGCTGATCTGAGAGTCGCAGGATATCTACAGCTCCGGAGGCAGTGTCAGAAAGAAAGCCCATCTCTCTGTCTGAGTGAGTGAAGGTCCTCAGAAGTGAAAGTTAATAGTGAGGCTTGGCGGAGCTTGGAAGAGGAAGTAGCAATGAACGTGAAACAAGAGAGACAATTTGGGTGTTTGAACATCTGTAACTCATCCTTCCCCCAGGGAGCGTGACCTAATATGCATTTTGTCCATTGCATTATATCCTAGGCACGGTCATGTGTCCTCAGTAAGAATTCACACCCTCGGGCAGAAAGACAATGTTCTAGGAAGCTCGCACTCCATGCCTCTTCTAGACTTTTCTGTGAACATTGTTTCTAGCAACAGCAGAGCCTTTGCTGGTTGGCATCAATGAAATCAGCGGCTTTGGAATCAGCAGGAGGGCTGCTGCCGTTCCTGAGTGGACTAGATGGTGCTAAAGATGCACAGATCATCTAAAAGCCGTAGAATGGGTCCTGCCTTTGCTTGAGGAGAGTCTACGATTGTAGTCAGTACTGTCGCTCCGAGCTGTATAATCCCACATCTGGACATGGGTTTAGAAGAGTCTAGCATCTTGATGCCTATTATAAAAACAGTTGAATTCTGCCCCAACGCCATATATTTATCTAAATGGTGAAACTTAGGCACCATCGTAGCCACTCCTTACCCACGAAGGGACAGACCCAAGGACCACAGGCTGCCTAACAAATTAATCCCCAAACCTAGTGGCTCAGAACAACACTAGTTGTTTATTATCTCCTTGGTTTCTATGAGTCAGGACTCTGAGAGCAGTTTTTGGCTGGAAGATCTTCCCATGGGGTCATAGTCACATGTTGGCTAGAGCAGTAAACTATCTGGAGCCTGGCATGGGACCCAATTCCAAGAGTTGTCTTTGAGAGGGCAGCAAGCTGGTGCTGCCTGGTGGAGGGAGCCTTTACTGTTCAGAAAGTTGGCATCTTTATGGCTTAAACACAACTTGGTGGCTGATCTCCAAAGGTGAGCACCCTGACAGAGAAAGCCGAGGCAGCTGTTGAACACCTAAGCAAGGGGACCATTGCCCTCCACAGCACTGCTGTGAGCATCTGTGAAAGTAAATGGCCTAGGTTGGGTTTTGGTTTTGTGAAAGAGAGGTATTTTGACCTTTCTGTCTTAATAGATTGTCTTCCATCCAAATAGTTATATGAAATTTAAGAAGAAAAAAAGAACAAAACAACAGATGGACAGAAATGTGAGTCCCAGTGCCCTTTAAAAACACCTTTATGGTTTTCATAGAACTTTTTGTTTTTTAGCCAAGGAAAGCAAGTTAGTCATCTTTTTTTCTGGCTGCCTCAAACTATCCAGTTTTTAATTCCTAAAGGAGTCTTCTAACTCAGTGAAGAGAGATTCTACCAAATGCCTGCTCTCTGGCTTGGAACTGGGGGAGCCTTTTGTGGAGACTGGTGTACCTAGCTCCTGCTGGCTGCAGAGGGGGTTGAAGAGAATTCATCCACAGACATCAGAAGGGAGAGAGAGCAGTCCTGGGCCCATCATTGTGATCGGCTTTCCTCTGTGGCTTCCTTTCCCCTAAAGCACCGAGTCTCCTTGCCAAGAGATCGGCCAGGCTTGTGCAGATGCAAGAAGCAAGGCAGAAAGACAGTGATTTGCTTTTCCTTGGATATGCACCTTGAACCCTGAAAGCAGCACTTAATACTATGTAGAAACATCCTCCTCCAAAGCCAATGGCTGCCAATCCCGGGGTTAGACTGCTCCTGACCTCAGCCTCCCTGGCCTGGGAAGTTTCCAGAAGAGCAAGCCAGTCAGTCCCAGGCCTATATACTCTTCTCAGGCCAGAAAACTAGGCACATCTTGGAGTGGTCATGTGGGCTGGATGGATTATGGCCTAGGATACTGGTTGAACAAAAGTACCAGACCCCCACTGAAATAAACTAGAGATGTGACGGCAGCTAGCTCAGGTCTTATGAGGTGTTCCCTTTCCATGGTGTCTTCTCTAGGTAAACACGGGGCCATGGCTGCAACCAAAGCTTTGCCCTCCTCAGACCTGCATCCACACTGTGATGGTGGAGTTACATTTCCCTCAGCTAACATGTGAGGTCAAATAATGCATGAGATGGTTTCTTTTAGCTTTTCTAATCCAAGCAGTAAGTTCTTTTATGGGCCTTACCATACACACATAGTTTAGAAAATAATAAGTCCATGCAGGCAATCTTCTGTTTTGAATACAAAGAACTTCATTTTAAAAGATACACTTTTTAGAAGATTTATCTTTATTTTATGTGTCTGAGTGTTTTGCTTGCATGGATATGTGCACCATGTGCCTACCTGGTAACCATAGAGGCCAGAAAAGAATGTGGGAGGCCCTGGAACTGGAGTTACAAGTAGTTGTGAGCTGCTATGCGGGTGCTGGGACTCAAACCTGGGTCTTCTGGAAGAGTCGTCAATGCTCTTAATGGCTGAGCCACCTCTCTAGCCCCTAAAAAAGATGTTTTTTAAATTTTGGAAATTAGGACTCACTGTGTAACACAGGTTGGTCTGGAAATAGCTGTGTGTCTTTGAACTCATGATCCTCTGGCCACTATTTTCCAAGTGCCGTGATTAAAAGCACGGGCTACCATGTTCTGCTAGACTTCATTTTTATTCACAGGAGTTTCTCACCCTTATTACTGTTGAACAAGATGGCTTAACGGGCAAATGCATCATAGGTTGCCTCAGGGGTCCCATGTCTGTACTGAGCCTGCAGAGGGAGGCCTTGACTCACCAGTTTGACTTGTTTGGGTCATGGGTTCTTTTCCTTAGCAGCTAAGACAGGTCCTGGCGGAAGAATGTTGTGGGATATTTGTATGCTATGTGAAGGTGTATTTCTGTGATTTGGCATAATAAAAAGCTGAGCGGCCAGGCAAGAGGTATAGGTGGGACTTCCAGGCAGAGAGAGGAAGTAGGAGGCAGAATTTAGAGAGATGCGAGGAGACACCAGAAACAGAGCAAACAGCATGGGCATTACAAAGTAAAGGTACCCAGCCATGAAAGAGAAGGAAGAGTAAACATATGGGTTAGTTTAAGTTATAAGAGCTAGTTAGAAACAAGCCTAAGTTATTGGTCAATCTTTCATAATAATAACTCTTGTTAGCATCCTGGCACACTTGGCCCTGCCCCATGGGGACCTTGCAGAGTGCACCCCTGTGTCACACCTGCATGCAGGGCAGGCAGTATCCTGTCCCTTTAAATGGTGAAACTCCACCTACTTCTACCTCTTCTTCCTCTTTTTCTTTCTCTCTCTGTATCTTTCTTTCTTTTCTCTTCCTCCGTTCCTGTTCCCAGAGGTTAGTGTCCTCCCTCCTCTCCCCCTTTTTTCCATTCCCTTTCTCTTAAAACTTCCCACATAAGCTCCATCTGCATGGCGTGTCTGTCTCTCACCTCCATCTGTCTCTCACCTGTCCCATGGCCCTGGACCTGTCAAGGTCCCTCTCCCACAGAATTATATCAAGTCTCAGTGTCATTATTTGGGAGCTGATGGTCCCAATGAAAAAAATCCGATGACAGGGGTACATGAGGCCTATAGAAACCAGGTGTCTTTCTAGCTTTCAGGGTGGGATAGCCAACCATCTGAACCTGAGGCATTTCCTAGTACCAAACCCAGGAAAACTCTGTGTCCAGTTCCTTGCTGTGTATCAGGATAGCTCAGACCAGACTCTGAGATGTAGGCTTTGGAACTCAATAGCCAGGTTAAGGCTCAATGCTTATTATTTTACTCTCTGTGCATCACTGAATGAGTTAATGTCCCTGTTCCTCAGTTTTCACAAATGGAAATGGGGATGATAACACCTGTTTCTCAGGATGAAATAGTGTGTAGAGCCTTGGGTGAATTGGGCATTTAGAAAATACTCATATATGTTAGCTATTGTTAGCACTGAAATTATTATTGTTTGGAATCTCCAGCTCAGAACCCCAGTCCAGACCCCACTCTCAGCATCCCAAGCAGCATCCCCCTTGGAACTGCCCTCTCCAAACTCTGCCCCTGAGAAAGCCCGCCAAAAGTCAGCCCCTCTTTGGGGCTGCTCAAGATCATGCCTATAGGCTACTTAAGACCTGGAAGCCATATTTGCCATGTGATACCTCTTGTACCCTTCTGAGGGTCACCCAGGAGTGCTTTGCTTTATAAATTTGGTTTGATTGGCTTATTACATTGGCGGTGGCAAAAATTCTCAATTATTATTTAAATATACTGGCTTCATATCTCCTTAGTAGCAGGACAGGCACTTCTGTAGAAGTAGCAATAAGAGCATCTGACATTTGCCCAGATCTATCAAGAAGTCACATGGTATTAATGACAGCTTAAGAAAATGGAAGCACTTGTGTTATCCCTTTTGGAAACTGGTAGATCAAAATAAGATCGTAGGGGCTGGGTATGAGCTCACTTAACAAAGTGCTTAAACAGCAAGCATAGAGGCCAGGGTTCAGTTCCCAACACTGAATAAACAGAGCATGGTTGTGCGGGATAAAAATCTTATCATTGAGGAGGTAGAGGCAGGAGAATTAGAAGTTCAAGTTTATGGTCCACTGCACAGTGATCTTAAGGCTTGCTTCAGATATGTGAGACCTTAAATGCCAAAAAGAAAGGAAGGAGAGAGAGAGAGGGAGGGAGGGAGGGAGGGAGGAAGGAAGGAAGGAAGGAAGGAAGGAAGGAAGGAAGGAAAAAATCATCAGTTTCTAACTTTTTCTAACTTGGTTGCCTAGATGATCAAGTTTTAATTGTTTGGAAAATGCTGAAATGTACTTCTTTGAGGGAGGCACAGTGTTGTCCAGACCTTATTGGCATCTTGGGCTGGAGTGCCAGGCTGCAGCCTCTTTCTGTGAACTGCCAGGAACCTTCCCCAGCTCCCTCCCACTCCAGGGCTCTAGGCACTCCAGTTTTCCAAGCTCTCATTTCCTGAAAATATTTGCTGAGTCACTTGACCTCATGGATCTTCTGAACAGTAGTCACCTGACCAGAAACCGCTGTAGGCTTATAGCATAGCTTCAGGCAAGCCTTTTCCTAAGCTTGTTTCAAGCAATAGTAACAGATTTCAGCACAAGGCATGCCCTACAGCAAGAGAGACCTGCAGCTCCCTGGGAGGTGTGAGGCCTGGCTTCATTCACAGGGAGCTTGTTTTCTAGTAAAGAGGGCAGGTCCTTCTGTGAGGCCTACACTGAGGGCCTTGAGAAGGTCTCTGACAAAACAAAAGCTGAACCATGTGACCAGAGAGCAGAGGAGTCCATTGTGACTGAGAATCATAAAGCATAGTTCAGCAGGCCAGGCCTGGAGGACACCAAGAGACGACCTGTGACAAGCTGAGAAAGGACACGGAAAGCTTGAGCCCAGGGTGTGGAATAGTGCGTGTGCAAATTCACGGAGTTAAGTCTGGCAGTCAGCCAGCTGGATGGGCCACAGGAAGTGAAGGGAAATGGGGCTGCAGTTGACAGAATCTACAGTGTCCCTTCAAGGCACATGTTCTGTGTTAGTTCAGCCAATCGAGATAAGACCACAGTGTAAAGCCAAATTTGAAGCAAGCTTTAATTAAATACTGGTCAGGTGGATGGGCTCTGGCCAGGTCCCTACCCAGGTTCCTGGGAAATGGCCCAGAATCAAGTATGGCAAGGGTTTAAAAAGGAAAACCCATAATTCATTGCATTTCTCTTCAGGTTCAATCAGGGCAAGAACATATCCTATTTTCTGCCATGTACCTCCTGCCCACATGTGACCAAGCACATCTGGTGCAAATGGGTCAAACAAACTTGTTTAGGGGAATGAAAACTTGTGGCTTGTTATCTCCCATAACCAACAGCCTCCAGCATTTCAGGAACTAGCTGTCCTTGGGCAAGGGGCTTGCATGCCAGAGACATTCTTGTTTCATGGGTCTCTTAGCATAGTAATTACAACTTAAAATGTAACTTTGGCTCTCACATCTGAGGGCTGGGCTCCCAGCTACAGCAGTATTGTGAAGGCTGAGGAAGCAGGTCACTAGGGTAGGTCTTTCCCTTGGCTCTGCTTTCTGGTCTATAAGCACGAGATGTTAGCTCATGTTCTTGTCACCACAGAATGAAGACCCACCACCATGCCTTGCTGCTCATGACTGACTTGACCTGCCACCATGCCTTCGCCATCATGACTGACTTGACCCGCCACCATGCCTTCGCCATCATGACTGACTTGACCTGCCACCATGCCTTCCCCATCATGACTGACTTGACCCGCCACCATGCCTTCCCACCAGCTTGAAACTCCCCTGAACCATGAGCCAAAATAAATCTTACCTCTTTCAAGCTGCTTCTGTCATATATGTGGTCACAGCAGTGCAAAAGTAACATCACAGGAACCTTTGTGAGGACAGGTGACAACAGACTTTCCAGTCTTTACCCCACAAATCCTGCAACCCATCAAGGGTTTCTCCCCTCCCTGTGAACAAGTGTCTTAGTTATTTTATTGCTGTGAAGAGACACCATGACCACAGCAACTCTTATAAAGAATTTAATTAGGGTGGCTTACTTCAGTCTATCGTGATCATGAAGGGGAACATGGCAGCATGCAGACAGATATGGTGCTGGAGCTGAGAGTGCTGCATCTTGCAGGCAACAGGAAGCCAACTGACCGTCACACTAAGTGAAGCTTTGAGACCTCAAAGTGACACACTGTAATGGTCTGTCCTGTCCCTTTAAGAGACAAGCTCTACCCACCCCCCTTGCCTCCTGCAGCCTGTGCTCTCTCTCTTTCCATCTGTCTCCTTGAAGAGGTAACTTCTTTCTCTGCCCCTCCCCATCTCTCTCTTCTTCCCCCTTCTTCCCTTTCCCCTCCATAGCTCTCTAAATAAACTCAACTCTCTGCATGATGTACCTGTCTGTCTCTCACCCACTGCGGTCTCCCCCACCTGCCAAGGTGACCCACCAAGGTCTTAGGGGATTGCTGATGCCTGGGGGACCCACTGAGGCCTTGGGTCACCCATGCTACCCCTCATGGGACTGCCACCCATTGTGGGACCAGCCTTCCCTCTTATTATATCTTTAAAATGAGAATAACATTGGTGCATGACTCCGCCAGGCTCTTTCCACATTCCTCATGAGGACCCTGGACTAGGACCACTTTCCAATGCTGCAAATGTTCCCTATCTGCTCCTTTCTAATTTCTACCAGAAAACAGGACTGCTGGTGTTCCCTAGCTGCCAGCATCTCACACATATTCACTTTTCCCCCCTGGGCAGCCCCTTTATAATGGTTTAGATAAAACACTGTGGTTCCCTGAGGGGTGGCAGCGGCCCCCGAGGGGCAGTT
>LOEQ01000002.1:218251-232399 GCA_001685075.1 Bramus lutescens
GCCTACCTTGACCTGAGCAGCTAGGCTATCAATTCCAATGATTCTGTCCACTGTCTAGAGATCTTCAATTTAGATGAAAGGCAGTTTTTCTCAGTGGTCAGCACTTGGCAGTTGAAGTGAATTGTGGATGGACATCTTCTGTTTACTGACTTCTGTCTTCATTGGAGGAAGTAGAGTGCTGCTTTTAGAAGCCAACCTCTTTTTGTTATGAAAAGTCTTTTAATAATTAAATATTTAAATGCCATATTCCAAGATCTCTGAGCAGTTGAGGGCTGTTTACCAGGTATAGATAAGTTATAGAATCTGCTGGAGAGCTGCGTCTGAGCTTGACTGTACTGGCTCTCAAATTAACAGGTAAGATTTATACTTGTGAAAGACAGAAAGAAGAAAGGAACTGCTTTTAATAGAAGTTAACAGTAGAACCGACAGTTGTAGGGAACAGCTTAATATATTTTAAAGCAGGGTTGAATTACATATACAGTATTTTTTGTAAGAGACTTAAAGGTACATACCAATTTAAAACATGAGATGGTTTTTGTAGTCAGTAATGAGATACAATGAACATACAATTATAACATTTAACAGTAAATATATGTGCATTTACACCCAGTTGAATTTAAGTTTTATGCACATAGAGTTAATTGAAAAGTGAGTGAAAGAAAGCTGGCTCAGGGCGGGACCTCATGTGGAGCACCTACTACCAGCAGTGCTCTTTGGCTAGGGCTGGAACCTCTGGCTCCTCCCTTCGTTAAACTCAAAGAAAATGATGGCAGCCATGGTTGTCCACATGGTGTGACTATTTAAATTTACCTGTCCACTGGTAGACATTGGACATTGGTTAGTTTTCCATAGCTGAAAATATGAGAATGGTAAAAACTGCGCACACCACAGAGCAACTAGCTGGACATCTCCAGGCTAGTATGGAGGTTGATATAAAGCAAAGATGATTCCTGGCCTGTTGGCTCAGGAACCAGGGTCTAAGACTGCTCTGAGTAGTCCTCACAGAGGCAAGGAACACTTACGGGAGGTCCAAAAAGAAAAGACACATACACACACACAAATCCAAAGAATACAAGAACCACACTGAATGGTCCGCTCACAATTTTAGTTATGGGAAGCAATGAGGCAGAAAAATATCTGAGGGGCCTTGGGCCCTCAAAACTAATGCACCGCTCAGTGATTTCAGTGCTAAGGAAGAACTCGAGAAAGGACAGTCGTGCAAGAAACACGAGGCCAAAAAGGAAACAGTATGTGATGGGCCCCGAAAAACGAATGCACCATTCAATGAGTACAGTGCTAAGGGAAAACCAGAGAAGGGCAATCACCAGAGGCTCTAGGACAAAAAGGAAACAGTCTTACCAATTGTCCCAGTGGACTGATGGAAAATTGGGAAGTGGGCTGGTAGAAAGTCCAGGTTTAGGATTTTTGCCCACAGTGCAGCAATGGTAGAAACAGGGCTCTGTGAATGGAAGAGAGACAGGTTCTGCTGCTGCGGTGGGAAGCAGCACAGGGGTGGGGGGGATGTGGGCACCAGTGGGATAGAATGCCTTTTAGACTGCCAGGAATCAGAGCCAAGCCCATGAAACAGAGCAGGGTCTGGCAGCAGGGGGGAAGGGGGGAAGGGAAGAAAAAGCAGAGGAGAAGGGAGAGAGGCAGAAGTTGCCTCTCCAGAAGAAGGGTGAAGAGAGAGAGAGGAGGGGGAAGAGTATGAAGAATTTGGACAAAAACATAAGTAAACCATGAGATTAGGGAAGGGTACCTCAGTAGAAATGGCAGAACTCAGTCATTTGACCTGCCCTTAGTTAATATGGTGGTAAGGTCACCTGACCTTAGTCAAAATGGTGGTGACCATGTATTGTATGGAGAAACCATATTTTTATAGCCACGGGAGTTTTAAATAAAATAACAAGAGAGACAGAGGCTGTGTAGAACATGCATTTGAAACAGAATTACATCCCTGTGGCCACACCATATAAAACAGAATTACATTCATGTGGCCGCACCATTCACACATTCTTTCATACATGAAGTAGAGAGGAAAATTACTCAGCACCATGAGCCATCCTGTCACCAAGCCACCAGCCTTGGTGGGGAGCAAAGGCTAGAATTGAAAATCCGACTAATCTTGTCAGTTTCACAGGACCAGCGGTAGCGGTGGCGGAGATAGAATAGAAAGAATGGGAGCAAAAGGAAAAGAGCATTTACAGGCGGATGGGAAGGGTGTAATGGTTTAGATAAAACAGCACAGCACAGCACAGCACCAATGTAATGGTTTGGATAAAACGCTGTGGTTCCCCAAGGGGTAGCAGTGGGTCACGAGGGGCAGCTGTGTCCCACCACCCGAGGCTTCTGTGAGTCCCAGGTGGGTGGGAAGCAGTGGGTAAAGACCTCGGCAGGTCCGCGGGGTAGTTGGTCCCATGAGGAGCCATGGCGGGTGAGAGAGGGTAGATGCCA
The DNA here is from genome assembly GCA_001685075.1 of Bramus lutescens. Taxonomy (NCBI): domain Eukaryota; kingdom Metazoa; phylum Chordata; class Mammalia; order Rodentia; family Cricetidae; genus Bramus; species Bramus lutescens. Next base: position 220,706 of record LOEQ01000002.1, read on the forward strand.
TGCAGAGAAAGTGGGTATAGTTTATTTAGTGGGTTATAGAAGGGAAGGGGAAAGGGGAGAGGGAGGGAGAGAAACAGAGAAACAACCACCTCTTCCAAAGAGAGATGGGGCAGAGGGAGCACAGGCTAGAAGGGGAAGGAAGATCCTCTTGCCTCCTTGGAATGGGGGAGTGGGCGGGGCTTGTCCCTTAAAGGGACAGGACAGATCATTACACACACTTCCTCTAACAAGACCACACCTACTCCAACAAGGCCACATCTCCTAATAGTGCCACTCCCTTTGGGGGCCATTTCTTCAAACCACCACAACTAGGTACAGAATGTACTTGTACCTTCTATCATGAGAAAACCATGTCACCTGGTACAAAATAATGCCTGGCAATCTCAAAGGAAAAAGGAAAATAAGTTTCTTTGAAATTTTTATTCTCTGACTAACAAAATCTGCCACACTTTAGGCCACACCAACAACCTGATAAAATATTGTTTAGGGGCCTGAAGAGATGGCCCATCAATTGAGAGCATTTACTGCTCTTGTAGAGAACCCAGGTCACAACCACATGTAACTTCAGTTCTAGAGTATTCAATGCCTCTTCTGACCTCCAGAGGCTCCTCCATGCCCATGGTGTGCACGTGCATACACACATGCATGCACATACATGCCTATACATACATACTCAGGCACATACAGATAGAATAAATCAGAAGCAGATATTCACAATACTTATTAATTTTTCTTTGTTGGTGGGTAGCCTAGCTCTTTACAATCAGTCTCCTTTCCCTTCTGACTTGACTTTCAGCTGAGACTTGTAGTTTGTTCTTATTTCCATACTCATGGGGTTGAAGGTTCCCTCAATCCCATATCAGAAGTACCAAAGGCCGAGTGATGGAGTGGAAAGAATCAGCTGATGGAGCATAAGGAATGAGCGTATGGCCACAGAGCTGAAGCTGTGTTTCACACATGAGAAGGAAGATTTTCTGGCCATGGTTTGACCTCAGGAAGATACACTAGTGAAGAAGGGAGCTTTTGTCAGCTGCTGTATGTGGGATTCAGGAAAGCAGCAGAGCACAGGGGGCAGAATGACAAAGAAGAGGTGGGAGTTGAGAATGAAAAGAAAAGAGACCAATGGAATTTGGGGGACATAGAGAAGCAAGGCTTAGCTGCTTCTCCCTGTATTGGGAATTGACAGCCTGGGGACAGCAAGCTGGGTTGTAATCCAGATAGAATTGACATCATGATTATGGTGAAGATGGGGGCAATGGGGTCCTATAGCCCAGTAGAGAAAGAAGGTTGAACAATACCTTACTGTTGGTGTGTATAGGGAAGAGACCAATAATTGTTTTCTCATTTTCAAGGGAAAGGTCTGCAACGTGAACAATTTAGGTGTGAGAAACAAGAAAGAATTTCCAAATGGGGATGCTTGGGGACATTTTGCTTTCAGGTGGATTTTGTTTCTAAGTTGAAGGATCTGTGTCACTCCCTTGCCATGGGAAGCAATGTCTGCCTCCTTCCTGCCCCCATGCTGGGAAACCAGGTCAGCATCATTGGTCAGTAGTTTCCTCTTTGACCAGCCCTGTCACTTTAAGGAAAAGCAGAAATAGCTGCTGTCATTTGCCTTTGAAAATGGAAATGACTGTGCTAAATTTGTTTGTGAACATCAGGTATGAATGGCGTTGGTGTTGTACACCTATCAAAACCAAATCTCTTGGGATGGCTTGGGACAGAGTGTCATTTCAACACAGCCTTGGTAGAAAAAGGTGCGGAATTGCTTGTCACTGAATGACAGGAACACATCTGAGAAGTGCATTGTTAGGCAATCCCATTGTTCTGCAAACACCAGAGAGTGTACTGACAGAATCCACAGTGCCTATGACACCAGCAGGCAATGCAATGTCATGGGACCATTCCAGAGTGCACAGGCCACCTACTAAAACGTCATCATGATGCACATGGAGGCATCTCAAGCTGATCAAGATGGAACGTGACTGAGGCACACCCAGAGACCTGAGAGCATCAATGTAGGCTCTAACCACCAAGGCTGCCCTTAGTTGATTAGTCTGCTGCATGACCCCAAAATTCTACTGTGCAGCAAATTCAGCTGGAGGCCAAGAGTTCAAACATATGGCCTGTGCAAACACTCCGTGTCCAAACACCTCTGCAGCCTGTTCTTCCATAACATTGCCTGACGATGCTGTAGGATCTGGTGCCCAAGTCACAGAGACAGTTGGATCAGGTCTCTGTATCCCAACTCCACGGCCCTGACAAAAAGCTCTGAGTCCAGTTCAGAGAACACAATCTTAGGGCTAAAGAACAAAGCACTGGAAGGTAAGTAGATTTTTCTGTCCCAACTGCTAGCTCCCAAAAAACCCACACTGAGACTTATTACTAATTACAGAAGCTCGGCCGATAACTTAGGATAATTTCTAACTAGTACTTACAACTTAAATTAACCAATTTTTATTCATCTATGTGCTGCCCTGAGGATCGTTTACCTTATTATGTACTTCCCATCCTGCTCGCTCTGCATCTCATGGTGTCTCCTCAGACTCTGTTCATCCTCTTCCCAGCATCCTCTCTGCTTTGGAAATTCTGACTCTCTATTGGTCATTCAGCTTTTTATTAATCCAATCCAGGTGACGAATCTTCACAGTGTACAAAAGGTGTGCTCTGCTGTGCCAAGGTAGACAGTTCTAGGGAAAGGTGTCATGGGCCAGGCAGTCACAACCTAAAACAATTTAAAAAAAATTATTTATGGCAGAAAACCTGAGTCTTCTTTGAGAATGTAGCATATATTAGAAATGAAGAGACAAGGAGTAGTTTAGCAGACCTAAGGAATTTCTATCCCCAAATCATTTAGAAAAGTCAGTATTCAGAATTGGAAACTCATATAAAGCAACCAAATTTTTGGATTGGAACAGCCAGCAAAGGGAACATTGACCAGCGCTTGGCCTTCTGGAAGTGTAGAGTTGACCCATCATCACTTCTGATAACACAGGCGCCACCACTTCTGAATCACCCCAAGCACAGTTTTAAGTGGGCTTTAGTGTCATATTTTTCAAAATATTTGCCTATTGCTTCTTGGCCTTTTGGGTAAGGTCAAGTGTTTTATCGAAATATTTGTCCTGCTAATTGAAATTTTCAAAGTTATTGACATAATAATTTTGTAGTAGTCTCTTTTATTTTTTTAGTATTTTCAATTATATTTTTGTGAGTGCATTTGTGTGTGTGTCATGTGGAGGTCAGAGGATGACTTGTGGAAGTTCTTTCCTTTAGTCATGTGTGTTCCTGGGATGGAATTCAGGTCACCAGGCTTTGTGACAGATGCCCTTAACTACCGAGGTTAATACCAACCATTTTACTGGCCCTAACTGTAGAATCGCTAGTGATATTGCTTTCTCCTACGTGTCAGCTGTGCGCTGTGCCATCTCTGTCCCTCTTTACCACGTCAGCTGTGCGCTGTGCCATCTCTGTCCCTCTTTACCACATCAGCTGTGCGCTGTGCCATCTCTGTCCTTCTTTACCATGTCAGCTGTGCGCTGTGCCATCTCTGTCCCTCTTTACCATGTCAGCTGTGCGCTGTGCCATCTCTCTTTACCACGTCAGCTGTGCACTGTGCCATCTCTCTCTACCACGTCAGCTGTGCGCTGTGCCATCTCTGTCCCTCTTTACCACATCAGCTGTGCGCTGTGCCATCTCTCTCTACCACGTCAGCTGTGCACTGTGCCATCTCTCTGCCCCTCTTCACTCTTTGACTTAGTTGTCTTTTCAATGAACCTGCTTTCACACTCATTTTTTTTTTACATTTCTCTTTTGTTCCACCATTGATAAAAAGAAATGTTTGTAGCTGGAGGCTGCTCCTTTGTTCCCGGCCACCCAGACCTGAAATAACCACACAGAAACTATCAATTAAATCACTGCTTGGCCAATAGCTTAAGCATCTTTCTAGCCAGCTCTTGCATCTTAAATGAACTCATTTCTATTAATCTCTGCATCACCAAGGTCGTGGCCTGCTAGCAAGGTTCCGACATCTGTCTCCTCCAGCAGCTACATGGTGTCTCTTTGATTCCATCTACTGTCTCTGTATATCTCTGTTTGGAATTACCACCTTGCCTTATTCTGCGCTGCAATAGGCCCAAAGCAGCTTCTTTATTAACCAATGGTAATAAAGTATATTCATAGCATACAAAGGGAAATTCCACATTAAATGTTTACAGAAATCCATACTATATTCAGATTTCCTGAGTTCTTGTCTAATGTTCCCAAAATCTTCCAAGCCTTGGCTGTTTGGATAACTGAGACAGTTTTGAGGAGAATGGACCAGGTATTTTGTCGACTGCTTCTCACCTGGATTTACCTAATGCTTTTCCTCATGGTTAAGCTGGGATTATAGGTTTTGGGAAGACTACAGAGGTAAGGCACTATTTTCAGCAGGTCATAAGTAGAGCCTTCAAGATCTGTCTTTAAATTTGTATTTGTTAATATCTCCTTTCAATTCTGAACAGATTCACTTTCCTTTTTACTAGCAATATAAAGATTACGATTCCTAAGTCTTTTTGTTTTTACTATTTTACCCTGTTTTTACTATTACCAACTCTCCTTATCTCTGGTGATATTTTATGTTTTGCAATCTGTCTTTTCTGATATTAATACAGTTACCTTTAGTTACTGTTTACTTTCTTTAGCTTTTCACTTACTTGTGTCTTTTTACTTAATGTAAGTTTCTTACAGACCACACCACATGGCTCATCACTTCTGAGCTTTCAGTCTACCGTTGCTCTGGGCTGGAAGCAAGGCAGAATGTCATGACCATGAACACTTGTGCTCATCTCCCGGCAGCAAGGAAGCAGAGATGGAGGAGGGAGCCAGGGACCAGGCATAACCTTCAAAGACTCATTCCCACCCATCAGCTTCCCCCAGTAAGGCTCATCTTCTAAAGTTCCATTACCTCATATGACAGCATCACCGGCTGGGCGTGGGGATATCAATACCCAAGTCTGTGGGGAGCATATGAGAGTCAAACTATAACAACGCTAATATATTATCTGAGTCTGTGATATCTCCCAAACATCACAGGTGAGTTTTAAATGAAACAGTAGAAGATTTTAGTTTTGGAAAACAAGCTTAGATCAGGTCAAAGCATTGTAAGAATTATTCAATGTTGAATGGAGGAATGATTGTATATATGAATATTTATGTTTGAAGAGATAAGATTTGGATGATCTGAATAAAAGTAAGAGTGTGTGTGTGTGTGTGTGTGTAGGCTTGCCTGACCCTCTTTTATTCATTTATTCATTCGTTCAACAAATATTTGAGACTCTGGAGAATTTTTAGCACTCTGCTCATTTAGCACTGTCCTGGCACTTTGGGAGTTAATACAAGAAGAAGCTTTCTTGGGGGATCTTCTTGGAGTAATTTCCACTATGATCAAAGACGTAACACATCTCTCCAAGTAGAGACCCGCTACACAATCCCAGCAGCTCCTTCTCCGAGCTAACACTAGGTTCAGGGAGGACAATATTGGTGAAGGAAATCTTTTACATTCCTTAAAATTTGATAAATCTATTTAGAATCCCCACACTAATGCCATTTATGCTCTCTGAAGGGATAAATGTTAAACCCTTAGGCTTGCCCATTCATTCAGCTCTTAAGAAGTACTTAATGTGTGTCTCTAGTGTCGGTCACTGGGCAGAAGCTGAGGATTAAGATGCTGTGTTAATTACTTTTGTCATTACTATGTAAAATACCTGTCTAAAGCAGCTTAAGGGAAGAAAGGGTTCTTTTGGTCCATGGTTTAAGGGAATAGGATTCACTGCAGTGGAAAGGCATAGCAGCAGGAACAGCTCATAACGGTGGTGGCAATGATGGTGGTCCAGGGTCCAGCTATCAAAAGCCTCTAACTAATGTGCCCAAGGAGAATTAAACACCTCATTCTAACACAGGCTTCCCCTTGTACCTTTATAAGGTGCAATTTTCCTATGTGCCATGTCAATCTCCTCTCTTTCCAGAGACAGTCCTTTGTCCTCTAGGATAAATACCCTGCCTGCCTTTCTCCTGTTCCCTTCCGCTTCTCCCTCTTCCTCTATCTCCTGTCTTTGTCCCTATCCCTGCCCTCTGTCCCTCTTGGACAAATGAACCTCCTTTGTGCTGGGAACTTGGTCTAGGGGGTCTTGGGGGCTCTGGGTCAATACTTTTCTTTTCACCCACCAGCTGGGGAACAAGCATTCAAGACATGATCCAGAGGGGGAGCATGCAGATTCAAAGTGTCTCCTGTGAAGAGGGCAAGGTCTCATGGTATTCTCATTAATCTCTTAGCATCTATCTTAATGGGAGTTGCTTTCTTTCTTTTTTTTTTTTTAAAGAAATAGAGGCAGGATATCAATAAAGTATAAGGAGGGCTCTGAGGACCCACACAGAACCTGAGACTGCCCCGATGGGAAAGGAGTGTCTTCACTTGAGATCTCAGGTGCACAGAGAGGACCTGTGTAATACAGCTCTGGTTTGTTCAGGTGACACAATAAACCACACGATTGGACAGTTAGGCCATGAAGAACAAAGTCTCTGCCACAAATAGCCTTATGTCCCCAGTGACCCCAGACAGGTGGAAAAGGAAGATGTAGGCCCCAAATTCCCAACTATACCTCTTGCTTTTACTGCACAGCACACACATTCCTAACCATGTGCAATCATTAAGGAGTGTGAGCAAGGTTTCTAGTTTTCCCAGCATCATCATGACTTCCTCCTCCAAGGTTAATTTTCAGAAAGGCTTCAGTCCACTTCTCCAGTTAAAGAGCTTTGTCCAAGACAGTTCCCACCACTCATATAGCCACTGTGAGAACAGTTTGGAGACACAGGGCCAGGGAGAACTAAACTGTCATAAACCGACGAGGGGCCTCCTGGGTTGTTACTAACATAGGCGCCTGGGTCCTGTCACTGTGACCATCAGCCCCACAAGATGGTGTGGCTCAGCGAGTCTTTTATCTCACATTTATGTCAGGCCGAGGAATGGGACCTGGGGTAAGGAGACCAGTCTTTTAGGGCACAATGCTTGTGAGAGCAATGAAACACACGGGAGTCAGAACTCAGGCAAGATGGAAATAGGTAGGGAGAGGATTCTCGGAGTGACATCTCCTTTCTTTCGTCCTCAGTTTCTTCTTTCCCTCCCTTTTGGTGGTGGTGCTGGAGAAGACTGTATCTTGTAGAACTCACAGTGGCCTCTCATCCTTTATGTAACTGAGGATAACCTTGAACTTCTGATGCTCTTGCCTTCACCTTCTGAGTCCAGAATATTCCGTTTGTGTTGCTGAAGATCAAATCCAGACATCCGTGCATGCTAGATTGTTACTTTATTAACGGAGCTACATCCTCAGCACTTGGCCCTTAATCTCTTTGAAAAGTCAGAAAGTTGTAGAAAGAACTCTGTTTCACACGTACAGGTCAGAGGACAACCGTGGGTGTGGATCTTCAAACATCTTTCACCTGTTTAAGATGGGGCTCACGTTGGCTTGGAACCTCACCAAATAGGCTTGGCTATCTGGCCAGTGAACCCCAAGGGCCTGCTTGTCTCTCCCTATCACATATCTACTGCAGGGATTAGAAGCCTGTGCACCATGCCATCTTTGTATATGAGTTCTAGGGATCCGAATGCAGGTCCTCCCACTTTTGGGGCAAGCATGTTACCAACTGGGCTATCTCTCTAGTCCCAAGAACTGCATGCTTTGGCTGGCCTCCCGAATAAAAAAAGGCTTTCAAAGATAACGTTTACATAGAGTGTGTGTCTTAGGTAGGGTTTCTACTGCTGTGAAGAGACACCATGACCACAGCCATGCTTATAAAGGAAAACATTTAATTGAGGTGGTGGTTTATAGTTTCCGAGGTTCAGTCCATTATCATCACGGCAGGGAGCCTGGCAGGTCACAGGTCAGAGTCAAGCCATATTACTTAGTATTTTGCTGCTACCAGCAGAAGTAAAACAGGAACTGCCTAAAGTTGGACAGAATAGGGACAAGGGTGGAGTGAGGAGGAGAAGGGTTTTTTCAATAGTATCCTCTCTACTACTTGAATGTAATCATCATGTGTAGAGATTATTTTAAAATAAATAATATTGCCAGTGCTGGTGTTAGTGAAAAAAAAGCCCCTCCTGTTGTATTCTTCTCCCATTCTCTTCCCTTCCCTCTCTTCCCCTCCTTCCTTCTCCTCTCCTCTCCACTCCCTTCCCTTTCCTTCCCTCCCCTCCCTGCCTGCCCCCTCCCCTCCCCTTCCCTTTGAGGCAGCATAAAACACGTGACCCAGTAAAACATGACCTTGAGCATATGATCCTCCTGAGTCTGTGGTGACAAACAGGTGCCACCCTTCTTGGTTTATGCAGTGCCGGTGACTTAACCCAGGGCGTCCTGCATGCTAGGCGAGTCTCAGCTGATCCACATGACTAACCCAAATCTAAACTTAGGCATTTCCGTAGCATTAAAGAGACCCAGGCTCACCCTTCGCTCACACCATCGTATACATTTCTAGTCTTCTTGGATGATGTTGAACAGTAGCTGGCGAACTGACCAAGGAGGAGGCAGGAGCATACAAGCCTGTGAGCACGTGCATGCGCACACTTGGCTCGTNCGTCTTGTAGTGACTCACTACAGTGGAAGCAGCGGCCACCCAGGTGCATAGAGGCCCCGTATAATCAGCTTCGGGTCTTCATCTGGATCCTCAAATGGATATCTGGGACGAGCGGCTTCTCCATTCCCACATGACTCATTCTGGTTTACTTTTGAGGGAGCAACTAAATCAGGCGCTGGGACTTTTCCCTCTTGCCAGAGTTTGAGGTGAACCACAAGATTCCAAAGTCCCTGGATGTGGGCCAGACCTTTGGAGCTGTGCCTCAGTGTCTGAGTGTCCTCTCCCTAGTAGGTATTAGAAGTGGCCCATGACCCAACATGCTCGGTCTCCCTGTGTCATCACTGATGCTATGGGAAAGAGAACATCGCCTCTGCACGGCCTCAGTGGCAGCTGTCCTGTTGGCTTGAGGAGGGAGCCAGGTTCTTCCCATGATTTGATGATGAAACTCTTGGGAAATGGCAATGGCCGAACTACATTCTTTAGGACTTATTAGTCCACACATGATTGGTCACAATAGTCCTGTAATTTCTATTTTACATTGCTCATGATAAATCCTGATCATTCAGCTTGAAAGCAGCCAAGAGAGATTTTAACCAAAATAGATAATGATTTTATAATTTGTAATTTTGTGTGTTTTTTTCTTTTCATATCTGTCCATGAGACTGGAGGGAGTCTTTTCTTAACCCAGTAGTTTTGGGGATTAGGTGAGACGTTCTCTACTGTCTTCGGGGATTCAGTGCTTCAGAGTTTCTGTTTCGGATGCTAGAACCCAGTATCTGCTCCATTGAGCTCGGAACTGAATTTCAGGGTTGCTACTTAACAACCATGCACTTTTGACTGTCACAACACCTGGGTTTCCACTTACTCATCTGGAAGGGGAAAGGAAGAGGTTTATCCCCAATAACTCTTAAGCAGGGCATGGTAAGGGGTAGACAAGACGGTCTAGATGGAACCCCAAGGAGGGACTCAGGTGGTGGTGGCACTAGTTGCTATGTGAATGGGCCCATTTGAAACACACTGGACATATGAGACACCCATCTAAAGTTCCTTCTCAGGGGAATCCCATTTTACTCCTGTGTGTTTTCAGAATATTTTAAAAACACTTTTAAAAGTAGCTGTCAAGCCTGTTATCTTAGCTCCCTTAGGAGGCAGAGGGAGAAGGATTATAAATTTGAGATCACCCTAGACCACAATGAGACCCTGTCTCAAAAACAATAAAAAAGTGAGTCAGAGCCAAAATGGATTGAAAACTTAAGTGTAAAATCCAGAACTACCAGAAGGAAAAACAGGGAAAAGCCTTTACAGAAAGGGCAAAGTTTTCAGGAGACTCCCCAAATGCGTGAAGCAATAGCAGAACCAACCAGACTATATTAACCTCCAAACCTCCTTCTCAGCTGAGTAGATGATGATCTGCGTGAAGAGACAATAGACAGGATGGAAGACATCTGCAGACGACATGGGTGACAGGAGGTCGGCTCTCAGAAAGTATAAGGGACTCCAAACACTCAGTAAGGTGAGCCCAGTCACCGCTGCACGGTGGACAGCAGACCTACGGAGGCATCGCCCCAAAGAAGACAGATGACTACTGGGCCACTCAAAAATTAACGTCACCAAACCGCAGGAAAACGTAAAGTAAAGCCACAAGGAGGTATTTCCCATCAAACAAGAATGACAATCATCCAAAAGACCAAGATGCTAAGTGCTGGTGGGAGGTGGAGAAATGGGACTCCTTGTAAAGTGTGCATACAGCATGCTTGTTTGTGTGTGCGCACACACACGTGTGTGTGTGTGTCTGTGTATGTGTGTGTGTGAAGTTAGTACAGAGATGGAAACGATATTTCAGATCCTGAGAAATAAGTAAGAATGAAATTAGTGTATGATCCAGGAACCCCGCTGTTGTCTTTATATGTATGAAGAAGCTAGGCCAGCATGCTGAAGGACCATCTCCCATGTTTACTATGTTATTCATAAGGAGGGAGGAAAAGAAACAGCCAGATCTAATGAATATATAATGAAATTGTGGCACACATACACCATGAAACACCTTCAGCCGTGGTAAGAATGAAATTGTGGTATGAGCAATACTATGGATGGAACTGGAGAGCATGGGACTAAATAAGTTAGCTAGAGAAAGACAAATTCCACATCATATGTGGAATCTCAGAAAAAAAGGCAAAACCAGACTCCCTCTCGCACACAGCATCATCTCACAGAGTTGAGAGTAGAACAGTGGTGACCCAAGGCCTAGGACAGTGGGGAAGAAGGGTGGGGAAAGCCGACCAAGGGAAGCAAGAAATCCTGGTGACTATCTATGACTGTAGTTAAAAAGGGTGACTATAGTTAATAATGAACCATCCATTTCAAAAAGCTAGAAGAGGTGATTTTGAAAGTTTTTAAAATCACAAATAAGTAAATATTTAAGGAGATAGGTATTTTTACTAGACTGGAACACTGTGCAACATATACATGCAGAATGCCCCCACCACATCACACATACATGCAGAACGCCCCCACCACATCACACATACATGCAGAACGCCCCACCACACCACACATACACGCAGAACGCCCCCACCACACCACACATACACGCAGAAGCCCCCACCACACCGCACATACACGCAGAACGCCCCCACCACATCACACATACATGCAGAACGCCCCCACCACACCACACATACATGCAGAACACCCCCACCACACCACACATACATGCAGAACGCCCCCACCACACCGCACATACACGCAGAACGCCCCCACCACACCACACATACACGCAGAACGCCCCCACCACACCACACATACATGCAGAATGCCCCCACCACACCACACATACATGCAGAATGCCCCCACCACACCTCATTGCAATGTGGCAGCAGCTGAAATCAACTCTGGCAAGAATGCAGATCAACCATGGCACCATCACACAATCTGCACTTCAACCCTAAGTCAGCCAAAATGCCTCTGGACAGAACTAAGCAGTGTTGAAGGGACCCAGGCGCATACATTTAAAATATCAAGAATGTCCATAAAAAAGATGAAAGGGAAAAAAAAGTGTATCAAACATTCCAGCTGCTACTCTCCAGG
>LOEQ01000002.1:232408-245059 GCA_001685075.1 Bramus lutescens
CGGCAGCTGATGGATGGGGGACAGGACATAACAGAAGGCCGGACATTCTATTATGCCCCTCCCTAAACAAAGACTCATCTGGCTTCCAACACGGGAGATTCTGGGTGTTCTTGCCTGCCAGCATGTCAACGCTGTAGAAGTTGAGCAGTCCTGATTTATGGCTATATCCCTGCAACAAAGCTATCAAGCATAAAACAAGGAGAAAAGGCACCGTGGGTGAGCAGCCGAGTAGGTCTGATGATTAATGAAACCTTGCCAGTGAGAAAGCTTAGTTCCCCCTGCAAACCTTTTACCCTGAACCCTCCAGTTTAACAGATTCACATATTTCTAAAGAGCCACAAAACTATAATAGCAGGATTGCAACTTTGAAACGTGTGCTTTCCCTCTTTATAGTTTACAAATCGTGTGAAATGCCTCACTTGGTATTTACAATTTGGTATTATTGTTTTAATTTTAGAGACTGTGAGCTGTTGAATTTTAATATTTGGAGGACATTGGCTATTTGTCTAGGGAGATAAAAGCTTACTTTGGGGCATGCTAGGCGATGCAGACATGGACAGAGCCACAGTAGAGTGGGAAGAGAAACCGGAAGAAAACCCCATCATTTGCTTGAGGTTACAAGGCTAGAGACCAGCAGAACTAAGACTTGAGGGCTTCTGAGTCTCAAGTAAGTCCTGTGTCTTGGCAGGACAGTATAACCTTAGCTTTTTGGCCCTTTGAGGAAAAACACATCCATAAATTGCAGGGTGGGTGAAGGACAAACCATTGCAGAAATATGGGACCAGGGTGGGACATTCAAAGGAAAGATAAGAAGCTAAAACTTGGAAGGAGGGAGGAAGGACTAAAGCCTCCTCCACCCCACGTCCTTGTGGTTAGCCTGGGAGGAGTGTGCCTTTGAGGGCCAGGGAAACAAATCTCTTGTGGCCAGGCTAAGTTCCTTCTATTGCAAGTTATCGCAACGGATGAAGAAATGTCCCTTTAGGGAGACGGTCTTGTGTGAGTGGGAGGGCGCATCTGGCAACGGCAAGGTAAACAGGAGGGAAGGCACACACATGACCACTTCTCCAAGGCACACAAATGGCCACTTCTCCAAGGCGCACACAGGGCCCTTCCCCAGAGTTTGCAGTTTGCTCGCCAGCTCTTTCCCACCTCACATCTTCCCCCGCATTTGGATGGAAACACGAACCACGGTCCGCCTCCGGTTACTCACTCTGATGACAAACAAGCCTCCCTCCAACGCAATAGCCTTCAGCAGCTGTCAGCCCCCTCCCGGGAACGGTGCTTTCTAACATCTGGATTTGCTCAACTGCCTTTGAGGCCAAGGCACATGCGGGCAGTGGCGGAAGGAGGCCAAGAGGAGAGTGGGCCTGGGGACTGGAGCCATGTGACCAAATCACCCCTGCGCCCTTTCAGACAGGGACAGGAAGGAGTAAAAGGACCTGTAACCTTGAGGCAGAGTATCATTTCCACTCAATGATTTTATTTTTGATCCCAGACGAGGGAGCACGAGACATGAATGCTGTAGACCTAGAACCACAAGATCAGAAAACACTGTCAAGGCAGCTGGTCCATTTAGCTCTGCTTTGGGAGGAGGTTACAGTTCCCCAAAGCTGCACTTGATTGGACCAGTGTGAACACCTGACCCAGGGCAGGCCAATCATATCTTCTGTTTTAGAAACTTCAAACTGGTGCCTCGGAGAGGCAAGAGCTCGCTCACCAGAGCCTCTCCAGAGCAGCTTATTTGCCCTAAACGTTTACTTTCCCTTTATTCTTTCTTTCTTTCTTTCTTTCTTTCTTTCTTTCTTTCTTTCTTTCTTTCTTTCTTTCTTCTTTCTTTTTATGAATGGATCTTACTTTGGAATTGAAGCTAACCTTGATTCCGTAAGTAGCCTAAGGTTGCCTCGAACTCAGGGTCCTCCTGCCTCATCCTTCCAAGCGCTGGGGTTACAGGCGTGTGCGATTGGGACCCAGATGGAATGAAGTTTCCTCTGGGACGCCCTCTGTAGCCCTATCTCCCATAACTAATTTCAGAGGTGTTCTGTCCTGGCTGCCCCACTCCCAGCAACTGCACTACGAGGAGGTCACCAAATTGTGTGTTATGGCTGGAGTAATCACGCCAGTGGTCTCCCCACCCGAAGGAGGGCTCTCTGAAGCCGAGGTCCGCGGCTTCCTCTTCTCTCTCTTCTGTGTTAGCCCTGGGATTGATAGATTCCCGGAACTTCTCAGCTGACCTAAGAAATAAGTGCATGGACAAATACTTGTACTCCAAACGGGCAATAGACAAAGCCTTCCCTGCTCTGCCACATAAATCCCAGCAGGTCCAGCTCACCATAACCCTGTTTCTGAGCTGGTCCCATGCTGGGTTTTCACTAGCTTGCAGGCTATTACCAGATGTGACAGTTTTAAAGAATTTCTGTGTTGTTTTACATGTTTGGGTGATTTTCTGTGCACCATTGTGTGTCTGGCGGCCACAGAGGCAGGAGGAGGGTATCAGATCTTCTGAAATTTGAGTCGCTGATGTTACATGTGTGTGCCGTGAGTTGAACCTGAGTCCTCTAGAAGAGCAGTTAGTATCTTGAACTGCTGAGCTGTCTCTCTGGACCTTGAGTGCCAGTTGTTGATGTGACTCACACTCCAGCTACTGTGCCATCCCTGCCTCACACCCCGGCCACTGTGATGTCACCGCCTCACACTCCTTCTGTGACCACTGTCTCACACTCCTGCCACTGTGACGTCACTACCATGATGGATCATATCCCCAAACTGCAACCCCCAAATAAATTCTCCTTTCCTTGCGCTGCTTTTGTCAGGTCCTTTGCTGTAGCAGTGAGGAGAGTAAGCACCACAGTGGGTAATTTATTTCTGTGCATCTTCACGTCTTCTTTTCCCTGGCTCCTCAAAGGGAACTCTTTAGTTGCACAACCTCTTTCGCCCTCAAAAGAGGGACAGGCTGCTGAGTGAGATCTTGAGGGACACGGAAATGGACTAGTGGAGAAGGGTCACTCTGGAGGTCAGGACTAAGAGAGCTTTCCCCAGGGATATAAACAGACTGAACAGAGAGCAGGAGATGGAAGACAGTGGAAAGCTTCTATTTTCAGTACGAAGTAATGTCTAAGCATTACCATCCAGCATATTTCCCTGAAATAATGTGCATAGAGTTAAGGATGGAATCCCTTTCAAATCACGTTTTTGTTACTGTCCTGAGGTCAATGCACAGGAGTCTAACTTTTAAAAATTATAGCTGAAAATACACAAAAGGGATGTCATACAGCAATATGCCTTTCACCCAGCGCTTGCTTGATCTTTGACTGCCAGAAAGAACAGAATGTCCAGAACCAATCAGTTTGTGGTGAGGTGGAAAGCCAGGATAATGAATCACTAGGTTTAGGGGGGATAAAGGTAAAGGATCCCCAAACAAGACACTGTCCTTACCATTTCTGGGCCTTTCAGGCCAAGGTTGCCCAGTACTCATAGGGGTAGGAAGGAATGTAGAAAGGGGAACCGAATTTATATATAAAAATCAGCTTATAGACTTGATAGCAGGGCAACCTCAAACTGGCATCTGCCTAGGCCATGTTCACCCAAAGAGTTAAAACCACCAGACCATGGATACCATGGACCTCTGGAGCAGTCATGATTTCCTACATCATAATTAGAGTTTGTTCAAAGAAGTCTCTGAAACATACCCAGAGCCCCTCAAAGTGGCTGGCTGTAGATCTCAAGATCAGAAAAGGAAGGTGCCTTGACCAAGAAAGACAGCACAAACAGATCTTTAACTGTGGGGAGAGGGTCACTTGATCACAGCAGTCCCTGAGGGTGCAGACATGTTGCTGGAGGGTTGAGCTTGGACAAGGTAACAAGAAAAGTAGAAGAAAGTGGCTTGGTGAAGGAAGGCATCCTTTTGGATGGACCACAAAAGTTTAAGCTTGGAGCCTTGCTCACCATCCACATTTAAAATGATCTATCTATCTGTCTGTCTATCTATCTATCATTAGTCTGTCTTTCTATCTCTTTTGTTGTATATGTGCACGAGTGCCACATCCTGTGACATGCAGGCAGAGGCCAGAGGACAATTTCACAGATGTGGTTCTCTCTTTCTACCTCTGCATGGCTCCAGGGATCAGACTCAAGCTATCATGTGCCTTAGTTACTTTTCTTTTGATGTGAGAAGACACCATGATCTAGGAAACTTATAAAAGAAAATGTTTGCTTTGGTGCTCGTGGTTTCAGAGGGTTGGAGTCCATGGCCATCACGGTAGGGAGTATGGCAGCAGGCAGGAGGGCAGGGACAATAATGGAGCCGTAGCTGAGAGCTCACATCTTTAGATACAACCACTATGCAGAGAGAGACACTGGGAATGATGTCGATCTTTTAAAACCCCAAAGCCTAGCTTGGTAATACACCTCCTCCAGCAAGAGCACTCCTCTTAATCCTTCCCAAAGAGTTCAACCAACTGGGGACCATGCATTTAAATAAATGAGTCTATGAATTTGATAGTTAGCACTATTGTCAACTTGTCTGAGAATCATTCAGGAGACAAACTTCTGGGGTATGCATGTGAGGGAGATTCTAAATTGGGTCAACTGGGGTGGGAAGACCTGTTCTTTTTATTTCTTTCTGTTTTTTTTTTATTTCTAGTTTGGCTTTTGATGGATTCTTTGTGATTTTGCATTATGCATCTCAATCCCACTCATCTCCCTGCACTTTCCCATCTGCCCTCTGCCCTTGCAACCTCCCCCTTAAGATAAAACAAAATAAAACTTTAAAGAAAAGAAAAAATAGTTAAAAAAAGAAAAATTGATGTGGGATTCCCCTCTGAATGCTGTGAATACCATTGGTTAATAAAGAAGCTCTCTTGGCCTGCAATAGGGCAAAAGAGTAGAGTTAGGTTGGGAAAACTAAACTGAATGCTGGGAGAAGGGCAGTGGAGCCAGAAATATGCTTAAGCTATTGGCCAAACAGTATTGCAAATAATATGGTTTCTGTGTGATTATTTTGGGACTGGGAACTAACTAGTGGCCCACTACAACAAAAAAAAAATCTTATCCTGGAAGCTGCAGCGTGACACAGTGAGCCACACAGTAAACCCTTTAGTCCATACAGCTTTACTTGCAAGCTTTCACTGCAATGAATCACTGGAATGGTTCCAGGCCTCTGGTTTCTGCTACACTATCAATCCTGGACCCTCATTGGGACTCCTCTTGTTGCCTTGTGTCATGGAGATCCTGCAACTTGGGTCTGCAGGACCTGCCCCTTTCTGTGCTCCAGCAGATCATTGATGGGGTGGTGGTTGGGATGGGCCAACTCATAATCCTGGTTCTCGACCTGGGTGGTTGCCAGCTCTCCCCCATCCTCACCACCAGGGTGAGCTCTCCAGCATTGCCCTAGCTGGTTTACCCTGTACAGCCAGGGACGGGGCTGATTCTCCAGCTTTCACACCCTCAGGGCCAGCTCACATACTACACCGCCAGGGCCAACTTTACTGCTTTGCCCAGGCGAGGGCATCTTGCTCTTGCCCTTGTGACATCATGACAGACAGGGTGTGGAGCCAGATTTCCCCCTCTCTGGACCTTAGGGCAGGCTCACCAGGGCCCCAGCCAGCAGGGTCAGATCTATTGTTTTTCCCAGGTGAGGAGCAGGGCTTGCTCTCCCAACTGTTACAGTCGGTGAGGTACGTGGCCAGCTCACCTGTTCTCATGACCTCAGGGACAGCTGTCCTGCCACAGGGGGTGAAGGCATTTCCCCTTCACTCATGTCATATATGGCAGGTGAGGCGTGGACCAGGTCTCCCACACTCACATCCGCGGGGCCAGCTCACCCAGGACCCTGTCAATAGGGTCAGCTCTACTGTGCTGCCCAGGCAAGGCACAGGGCTTACTCCCCCTACTGTTGGTGAGGGGTTGGAGGGAAGACCCATTCTTAATGTGGGCAGCGCCAGCCTGTGGGCTGAAGTCTTGGACTGCCTAAAAAGGAGAAAGTGAACTGAGTACCTAGTGCTCATTTCTCTCTGCTTCCTGCCGGTGGATGCAGCAGAACCGATGGCCTTGCCTTCCTCCCAGCATGCTTTCCCTGCCGTGACAGGCCGCACCCTCAAACTGAAGGCCAAAACAAACCCTTGCTTAAGCTGTTCTTGTCAGTTAACTGATTATGCAATGAGGACAGTACTAGAAACCCAGATTCTCGGTGCTTGCCACCTTCCTCCTCCTCCTCCTCCACCTCGTTCCTGTGGACTAGGTTTGGCTCACATTCTCAGCAACCCAAAGAAACCCTGCCTGGTTTCTGTGATTCTCATCTTTGGGGTAAACTAAGCTGGATGCCTGCAGGTAAGAGATGTGCGCTCCCACTTGAAGATTCCCAGTGCCAGGACGCCTCCGCTTCCAGGTCATTCTCCACTTTTATCCTGCTCCCAGTCCGCGGAGCTGACCTGAGCACGGTACAAGACGCCCACCCCAGAGCTTGAAGCCCTCACGATGTCCCAAGAACCGAAGGAACCAGTGGACACGCAAGCCCGATGACATTTGCCGTGGACGTTTGTCTCATTTGTCTCCTAGGGTTCAGGTAAATATGCCTGCCCTTGGCACCTCCACCCACTGTTGACCCTACTGGTGCTCACTAGCCCTGCATAGACATTGGCAAATAGTTCTTCAGCGAGCTCTTCTCAGCCCCCCCCCTTTTTTTTTCATTTTTAAAGTGTTGTGCCATCTGTCTCCAGCTGGACTTCTGACTCCCAGACTCTGAGCCTGACTGGAGGAATTTCAGAAATTTCACTCAGCTTGCGTTCTAGTGAAAAGGTTTTGAACAAGCACTTTGTAATGCTTAAACAATCAATAACAATTCCTAACCTTTCTGAACGCCTGGTATATGTGAGGGGACTGGAATGTTGGTGTGATGTCATTGCGATAGCATCCCTTTTGTAACTATTTTTAAATCCTTGCTTGCCTGGAAATAGGTGTCCCTTATGGGAAGCACACTGTGCTCTCTCACAGCATGGGTAGTTAAAGGAGAAGACTGCTTCCTAGATGAATTTCATGCTCTAATCGGCCATTCTTTTGTGTCTATTTGTTATTTCATTTTGAGACAGGATTTTTCTGTGCTATTCAAAATGGCCTCCAGCTCACAATCCCCCTGTCTCGGTCTCCCCGATGCTGGGATTACAGGCATGTACCACCACACTTGACTTTGAATATCTATGCTTTATCCTTCTTATAAACAACTGTAATCAAAAGGGTATCCAAGAGAATAAAGAGCTTCTATCCTGCGGCATGAGACAAACAGGATCCAGGCATCAGCAAGAAGAGCAGCAGCTCTAGGCTAGAGATTAGGCTGGGCGAGGAGGGTGGTAGTGGGAGGTGGTAGGAAAAGGTTGATTCACATTTGCTTTTACGATGGAGTCAACTGCTGCATGGAATGAATGGACAGGATGGCTATGGTGAGCCTGAGGAGTCAATCCTGGCTGTGTCACCACAAGCTCCTCACCCAAGGAAGATACAAACCACATCCATGTGTATATATAGCTCAGTGCTCACTTCCCCGACCCATCAATATCCGCTTTGCGTCAGAGACAAACACAGTTTCTTGAATAATCATGTAATCGCCTGTATCCTTTTCTCATTTAAACCTGAAGGGCTTTGGGGAAGATCTTTTTTTTTCTCAAAGATGCCCCGCCCCTACCCCAGCGTTGTGATATAGCAGTAAAGTCATTCCAGCTGCTGGATCCTGGAGACAGGAGAAGCCTGGCATGGGGGACAGGGACAATGCGGTAAGGACACACAAAGGGACATGAGCAGAAGATGGAGGCTTCAATAGTAGAAGACAATTAAGACCACAGCTTGGATCCAAGATAGCTGTGGGGGCTTATGGGACAGAAGGCGCAAGTGTTAGACAGTAGAAGAGCCACCCAGGTTGGCAGAACGTGTCTGAGACGAGGCAGGAGGCCGCTCAAGGCCACGAGGGCGGTTTTGGGACTTTCCCCAGGGGACGCCGGAGCCCCTTCCCTTGTTTCTGTCTCGGCAAAGCAAAGCAGAAGATAAAATACATGACACGTGGGTAGCTCACAAAATCACTCATCTGAAACGATGAAAACAGAAATATACATACAAAAATACGCTGCTCATAGCCCTTCTCTGTCACACATACAGCATAAACAGAGCCGCTTCCTATGTACAAATGAAAGGCTGAAATCTAGTTTATTTTTTAATTAAATTTAGATGAAGTCAAACTAAGTCAGAAAGGTCACTAGACTTTTTCTCTAAAGTGAAAGCTCAACATCAGTATTGCACATGACTCAGTGAAGTGCTCGAGGACCTGAGTTTGGTCCCCTGGAACAGATGGAAAAGGCTGAGTGTGGTGGGCGTGCCTGCAGCTCCACCAGTAGGAAGGCAGAGTGTGGTGGGCGTGTCTACAACTCTACCAGTAGGAAGGCAGAGTATGGTGGGCATGCCTACAACTCCACCAGTAGGAAGGTAGAGTGTGGTGGGCGTGTCTACAACTCCACCAGTAGGAAGGCCGAGACAGGAGGATCCCTGCCGCTTGCTGGTCAGCTGGACTAGCCAAACCCCTGAGTTCCAGGTTTAGTGAGTGATTTTATTTTAAAAAGTCGGAGAGAGACTGAGGAAGACAATTGACACAACTTTCTCCTCCATACATACGTACATATGCATCTGAACACAGCACACACAGACTTAGATATTAAAACCATTAATATCCGTATAATGTTTATTGCACACTAGGCCTTGTTTTTGTAGAGAGGGCTGCTTTTAATTTGCACAATTCATGAGGTCTAGCCTAAATCACTATTATTAGCTCCATTTTGCAGATGGAAGGCTGGTAATCACCTGAATATGGTAGAGTGGGGTTAAGCGCAGAGGTCATGTAGCTAAGGATGCTTAGACACCAACAGCACCAATCAGATACTGTGAGTTTACAATAGCCAATAAACATAGAAGAGGTTGGGAGGTTGGGATGCACTGCATCTCATTTAAATGACATAGAGAATAGGGGAACCCTTGTTACTGTGACTGTCACTCTGCCTTCATGGACTATGGACCAGTTCGGTCACTCTTGGTTTTTTTGATATCACCTAAGCAGAGCAGTTCAGTTCAAGGGTGCTGGGGACACGGCATTGGCAGTGTCTATTTTAATACAGCCTACAAGGCTTTCAAAGCCACATGAGTCTCACTTAGAAAGGATGCTCTATGTTTAGGGAACCAAAGTCCCCAGCCTCTGACCATATCCAAGATGGAGTTCAGATTATATAGCAAATTTGTATTAGATTGTTGGAGGCAGCAAACACATCAACGAAATGGTGTAACACTTTCTTTTTCTGATAATTGTGGGCCCTTATTCTGCACCAGGCCTTGCTCTCTGACTGAAGTTCCGCGAATGGCTCACGGAGCATCTCTATTTTATAGATGGAGGAGTAGAGGCGTGGAGATGTGCTCAAGGCCACAGGGCCAGTAAGTGAAGAAGGCAAGCAGAGGTTGGTACTCTTGACCATCACCAGTGGGCTGCGTGACTGCACACGCTGCTAAGTCTCTGTGGGTGTCCATTTCCCTATTCTTCAGAGCCTGGGTTAGAAGTTCTGCTCCTCCAAGGAGTAGGCCCTCTGCCCCCACCACTCGCTCTCATCAGGAGGCTCTCAGGGATGCACCCCATTCCTGGTCCCACAGGGGCTCTGTAGGTACTATGGTTTCTCATTCTCCAGAGAGTTTAAGGACTAGTTGGGACTACATGATTGGTGGCATGGGACAGTGAATAATTAATTCCCCAGGTATGATTTGGGGCCAGACTGAGAAAGCCACTGAATGGGTTTTGCTTAGTGGAACATGGAACATATTAAACTGTTTGCTGAAAACCACTTCTGTGTTAGGCAAGGGCTGGACGTGCTTATTGGTGGACATGTCATCACCATATGACTCCCAGTTCCTTCCCAATTTGCCCAATGCTGAGCCAGGGAGCTGTGGGCAGTTGGTGGCTCTGCAACATCTCAAAGCATGAGCACTTGGAGGGTGCGTTAGCCTTTCCTCCACACAATCTATATGTTACGACATTTGTCCCACATAGGTCTGCATGAGAAGGTGTTGAGGAAGCAGCTCTCAGGAGGCAATGGTGAGCTGGACTGTGTAGTCTCTTAAGGGAACCCTGCCTTGGAGAGGCTGTGCAGGCCAAAGCTGAGGTTTTCAATGGCAGAGGACTGGCTATGAGCAGAAATGGTTTGAGCTTGACAGCAGGGAACTGAGCTCACACCACCCTGATCAAGCACTGGATAGCAGCGAGCCCTTTAAAGTGTCGAGCTTTGCTTCACTAAGCAAGCAGAAGAGCGAGACTTTGCTTGGCTTTGACTCACTGCTGTGGCATTTCAGAGCCTATGACGAGGTGGCTTCTATCCCAGGATGTCTGATCTTCCATTTTATCTTTTCCTCTGTTGGGAAAACTCCCCTAAGACTTTGTGCCTGCTCCGTAGTTCATTCTAACATTGGAGGGCAATACCACCCATTTCCAAGGTTCCATAGTTCCATAATTGACAATGGATTCTCAGCTCCAGAGGCCCAGATAAGAGACGGCTCATAAGCTCTGAAGCCTTGTGTGTGACTGCCTTCTGGGCATCTTTGCTCACAGTTCCACCAGTCTTTGCTTCTCATCTAAATTCCCCCAAACCTGCCTCCTACACCTCTTACTCAGTGAACAGCTGTCACTAATGCTCACTAAACACCCCCCCAATGGCACTTCCTTCCTCTGTAATGTCTTTCCAATGCACTGGGTCACCTTGGGACCTCGGAGCTTGGCATCATCTGCCTATGACATTTATATAGGCTCCTCACCTTCTGTCTTTGAACCTATTCTCCACACAGCAGCCAAGAGGCACTATGACTGTGATGGAATGTGACTTCCCTTACTCTCCTGTAGACTGTCAGGCACTTCAGGGATATAGCATAATCTCCCAGTTCCCACATTGGGTCCTGCTTATCGCTTCACTGGCCTCTGCTATCATAGGACTCTGACATAAGACTCTGACCTTAGAATTCAAGAGATCAGAAAAAAAGAAGAGCTGAATTTGTTAAAATGAAAAATCACCATTTTTCCCCACGCTTCAAAATGAAAAATCATCATCATTCCCATGCTTCTGTAGTTCTGAATTCAGAACCCTCCAACAGAATCCTGATACTAAGGGTTCTGATACCAATTATTCTGAGCAATCTGCTCAAAATCCATGACAACAAGCACACAAACAGCTGACCCAAGATAAACCCAGAAGATACGCAATGAAAGAAGCAGGCAGACTTTCTGTTTTCCCCAGTCAGGGCCAACTGCTCCTCTATTGTTCCCTCAGCACACCTTGTCACTCTCGAAATATCTTTTGTGCTACAGTTATCCGTTTATTTCTTCAGTGAATCTTTTCCTTTGCACCCTGACATCTGGGGTTTCCGGAAGGTGCGTCTGCCTGTGTCTTCTAAATAATTCTACCTTTTGGATTGCATGATTTCCTCCTAGAAAAGTTCTAACAGGTTGACATCCCCATGGGAGTGTATCTGTGTATGGTTCCTCGCAGCCTGCACACAGCTGTCTTTGCGTCTCACACGGGGGATTGAGTCTATGCCACATACCTTGTAGACATTTGTGTGGCTTCTTGGCTAGGTTGTATGGCATTGCCTCTGGTCAAGTTCTCTCTTGGAGACTGATCTTCTCCAGAGTGGTTTCATATAATATGGCATTTCAGTGGTTTTTTTGACTCCATTTTTACTAATTCTAAGAAGCTACAACATACAGCCTAGGGGATAATCGCACTGTTTTGAACTACCCATGGCTAACATCATGTGGGGGATGGGCATTCCACACAATTCCTTTTACATCATACCCCTCTCAGTTGTCCTTTTAAACTTGGTACCATTCTCTGATTGCAGAGCAAATTCTTGTAATGACTGAATCAAAGTTATGCAAATTTGAAATTTTAAGCCACTGTTGCTGTCTTTGATTTAAATGAGCTACCAATACAAAACAATTTCCTTTTTGCTCCTCCCTATGTGTGTTTGCCTTGACTTGTTTTTAGAGAATCACCAAGTGTGCATTTTTTTTTTCTTGGCATCAATGATGTGCTCACTCCTAGAATTTTCTCCAGTTCCCTTCTTGAGAATGGGCAGCATTCTGCCTTGGGTTTATCATGTCACTTTGTGCTGTCTATATGTGACAAACCAGAAGTCTGAAAACACTACTCCCTGATAAGAGGCACTCCCTCCAGAGGCTCAGACAATAAACCCTTCGCTGGCGATCATCCAGTGAAGTCACTCAGGCAGCAAAAGTGCTGGCTGAGAGCCAGTGAAAGCTGGGGCCACAGAGGAGAGATGGCAAACACCACTTATCACCCAGAGATCAAGAGTAGACTCTGGAGGGGTTATGGAGAAAGACGTTATCTTATCCCATTAATTCTTCTCTCACAACTCCTCCCAACTACCCCAATACACAAATTGAGCATCCGCCATCTTGGAAAGTGTGGTGGGGTCTAGTGGGATGTGGGGTGGTCTGACCTGAGCAGTTTCTGCTCTCTGCAAAGTCCTTGGGATCTCTGCTGCTATTTCCATGACTTCCATTGTTCTTTCTGGTGCTCTGTCTGTCTATCTATCTATCTATCTATCTATCTATCTATCTATCTATCT
>LOEQ01000002.1:261614-274773 GCA_001685075.1 Bramus lutescens
TCTCTCTCTCTCTCTCTCTCTCTCTCTCTCTCTCTCTCTCTCTCTCTCTTAAATTTTTAACTTGCATTTGGTTTCGTGGCTACTCTATCTCAGTATTCAATATTTCCAGAAACTTGCAGTTTTCCTGTCTTCAGAACAGTGGTTCAGAGCTATTGAAACCACATCTTCCAAGCAACCTGAGACCCCAAGATAAAAGCCTCTTTCCTTTGCTGTTCCTGACTTGGGGGCATGGACAGCTGAGACATGCAGAGAGAACTCCCTTGGTATCAACAGGGACTTGGTTGTTTGCTTTTTATTGTTTAAGTGTTGAGCAATCCATGGCTAAAGTATACCAAAACATTACACTCTGTTCAGTACATAACTGATACACTTGTTAAGCGTGAATGTGTTCAGAAAAACTAAAACAGTGAGAGTATACTTTGCTAAATGCTTGGCTGTGGATATGTTTATTTAATCTCGAACAGTATTTTTATTTGTCTTCTACAGAATAGGAATGATGCTATATTTCCCCTTAAAGCTAAGGCTAGCTTGAAAAGGGTATAATAAATTAGCTGAGAAAGTAAAGAAAAAAATTAAATGGGATATTAAATTCACGTTTTTGTGGCTGACCCTAGGCCGTATGCACTTCAGTCACTGTTATGGTAGGAAATGGCAGCGCTGCTTGGCAGCTTGAGCAGGAGGAAGAGGGGTTCTGTCTGAAGACAGATTCTGGCAGCAAAAGACGGAGCCAAAGACACTAGGTGTGTGGGCTCCGCGAATGGTAAGACAACCCCTTCGCTGTGTGTGCAATCTGATATCTTCTGACCCCACCATTCACTGGTATCTGAGTTCCACTGAGCATCTTAATGTTGGCTATTGGATGTCAAGAGGGCACGCTCGGGCTTTCCAGAAAACCTTTGTGTCATGAGACATAAGACTGAGATCCAGGGAGCCCAGAAAACCGCCTTCTATCTCAGGGCTTCTAGACAATCCCCTTTGTGCCCTTGATGTCCCTGCACTGCACCTGATGATGTTGTGCCTCCTGCTACCTCTTATCTTCTTGGTGCTGACGGTTCTTGACCACCCTGGGGAATATTTGTGCATGTGGGATATTCCTTTACACTGTGTGAATATATGACACTGTGATTGGTTTAATAAAGAAGCTGACTGGCCTGTAGTTAGGCAGGATAAGGTTAGGCGAGAGAACCAGACTATGAGAATGCTGGGAAGAAGGAGGAGGATTCTCAGGAATCGCCAGTCAGACTCAGAAGAAGCAACACGAAAACACATAGATGAGGTAAACCAGCCTCGGGGCAGAACATAGACTAATAGAAATTGGTCAATTTAAGTTATAGAGCTAGTTAAAACAAGTCTAAGCAATAGACCAAGCATTTATAATTAATGTATCTCTGTATGGTTATATTGGGAGTGGGCTGGTGGGACATAAAAGTCTGCCTACATGTACACTGTGTAAATATGTATTGCTGTGATTAGTGTAATAAAAAGCTGAAAAATCAATAGCTTAGGCAGGAGAGGACAGGTGGGACTTCCAGGGAGAGAAAGGAGGAGGAAGAGGAATAGGAATCTAGACACACAGAGAGATGCCAGGAGACTCGTAAGAAGTCAGACATGTGGTATAGAGCAGAGGTAACAGCCTTATGGCAGACTAGAGATTAATAGAGACAGATGTGTTAATTTAAGTTATAAGAGCTAGTTGGGGAAAAGCCTAAGCTAGCTGTGAGCTTTTGTAATTCATAAGTCTCCTTGTCATTATTTGTGGGCTGGTGGTCTAAGAAAGTCCAATGAGAAAGCTTACCATGAAAACGAATTGCTTCCCTTCCTGTGGTTCGTTTGTGGTGAGGAGCCACTTGATTTGTCCCAGGAATCTCAACTCCAGGGGTCACACAGAACCTGGATTTGCTAGCATTTCTTTTCAGATTCTGTAGCGAAGACCACTGGTTTGTGGGAGCTCTGAAGAGCTCATATCTTTGGCATTGCTTTGCTTAGGCCTTGCTTCTAGTCCTCTACAGAGACCTGCATCTCCAGTAGGATTTGGGATTTTCATCTCAAATAGCAACAGGGTTTTTAGAGGCGAGCTGGCCACTGTGGGAGCATATAATTTGGAAGAAATTGCATGTTTAGTAGTAGATTTGAAATTACTTTGCAATCTTTGGTTGGTACTTACAAACTCCTTTCATTGGTGAAAGTTGTCCACTGCCATTTTTGAAGAGACTAGCTTGATCCGGGAAATGAAATCAATAAACCGAATAGCAAGCCTCAACACAGTTCTGAGCTGACATTAGTTCATCTCCCCAGACAGACCTGCCCAGAATAACTGAGCCACGATGGTCGAAATGACTCCACATCTTCGGTTTACTTGTAATGGAGACCAGTAGGAGTCGGCACATGGAAAACCTTCCTCCTAGAGGAGTCACTGTCTTCTGTCAAAGCCAACACAAGTCTACCTGTGTGAAGGCTGCTCTCCTGGCTTCTGCAGAAGGAGAGTCTCTTTTCTACTTCTACTCCAAAAACGCTTTTCTGGAAGCGCCCTATTCAGTATGGTTTGGAGCCATTGGCTAGCAACCTCACTAATACACTGATTTTGTTCAATGACCATAGATGATTTTTTTCTTAGCCTTTCTGTTTTATGTTTCATTTAAAGATAGAGATGTCTTTAGGTTTTCCCTCAATCACTTGTTTTCTAAGCATTTTGTGTATGTGTGTATGTGTGTGTGCCTCAATTTAGTAGTGATGGATTGTTTTCTCCTATTCAGGAAATGGTGGACCTTTTTATTCTGCTTAGGTCTTCAAGTGATTGGATGAGGACCAGTCCTATTAAGATAGCAATCTCCTTTACTTTCTATGAGCTAAAATGTTCATCTTATCCCAAAACATCTTTACAGAAATACCCGGAATAATGCCTGACTAAATATCTGGGCAACTGTGAACCAATTAAGTAAACACACAAAAGATTGCCATTGCATGAACTTAGCATGGCCTGGTGAGATCCTTTTAGAAGACTGTGATGTTTAGAACCATCTTTTTATTACTCCTCAGGCTTTCTTATCTGCCAGGTTAAGGAATGATAGGTTGAGAAATATGCTCCCTAGTCCCTGTCTGAGATTACAGTGTTGGTCATCTCTCACTGTGGGCTAGCTGTTCTCCAAACAACTCACCAAATTCTGTCATGAATCATCTCTTCTACTGAATTTACATTCATGGAGGGGTCATAAAGGCAGATTATTGGCATTAAAAATGTCAGTCTTGGGGATGGGGAGAAACTAGGTTCAGGAAGGGAAGGAGGCACAGGGCTGGAGTTTGGGCGTTCATTCTGGCATTCTTTTCTGTCTGACTCTTCTGTGAGGTAGGTCAACATGACAGGGCCTGAAAAATTCCAATAATTCCAACAAAGTCTGTCAGCGTGGAGCTCAGCTCCTTGATGTCGGCATACATTAGTTCTGACACTGGCTGACTCAGACACTCAACAGCTCTATTCCTGGCACACTCTAGAGTTTCTTTTTCTCTCTATTATTAATCCATATTCAAAACACTCTGGCGCAGCAAGGTAGGTGGACGAATAGACGTTTCCAAGCTGACTGGTCTTGGATCAGCAGTTCATCTAGTATGGGGTAGAGATGAGGAGGCTGGCTGGCTCTTGACTTCATCAAACGTCTGAGCCAAACATCCTTGCCAACCTGAGCAAGACATTTTGTCAAGGGGACAAGTTTCTACTTAGTCTATGTCAGGATATTTGAGAGAGGATGACAATCTAGAGGGCCACCAACCATTGTTTGAGAATGCTTCCCTTTGGTGATCCATAGCCTAGAAAGGTCCCTAGTCATTCTTCTGAGCTTCCTCTCAACTCTCAGTCCAAGAGCCTTAGACTTGAATCTTCTGTGCTGCCTCCCTCTCTTCTCTGGCCTGCTCCTTCCCAAGGATATGGGGAAA
This sequence comes from Bramus lutescens, assembly GCA_001685075.1. NCBI lineage: Eukaryota > Metazoa > Chordata > Mammalia > Rodentia > Cricetidae > Bramus > Bramus lutescens. The sequence goes on from LOEQ01000002.1 coordinate 265,542, forward strand.
TTGTTTTGCACTTCTGAGAAAATGCATGGGTTGGTTTTAAAAGGGACTTTTGCTAGTTCATCTTAAGTTGCCAAAGACCTGATAAGACTATCTGATGAGAACAATTCGGTTCTTCTGATTGTTTCAGACAATTAGTGAGTCGTCCAAATGCATGGAAGGTGGGAGCAGTTTAGGAAGACTCATCCAGGCCTAGGCTTTGGAAATGGCCTATTGTCTAAGAGCAGCATGAGTCACTGTGTGCCAGAAAGGTCTGTGACGCCATGACCTAACTACACTAAGTCTGGCCCTTCCCACCCCTCTCTGCCCTCCTCTAAAGATAGGAGCAAAACAAATGCCAAGGCTCCACTTTCTAGCCTCCATTGGGTCCCTCCCATGACCCCTGACCTTTATTGAACCTCCCTGGACCTCTTATCAAGCTCAACATGATGCATGTCAGTCTCAGACAAAGAGTTCTTTTCCCCAGACTTCCCTCCCCTTGCCTACTCCACTCCAGCCAAGTGGGGCCATTGCTCCTCCTTAGGCCAACAGGCTTCCTTAGCCTACAGGCATCTTCAGTTATTCATTCTGTCTGGGGAGCACTTCCACCAGACAGCAGTGTGGCGTTCCCACTTCCTCTGCTCCAATGTCCCTTTCTTGGGGAGGCCTCTCCAGCTGCACTATTTGTGAAGCCATTCTGTCCACTCTCTATCCTCAGCACTCGCTCCCTTTCTGGACTTATTTTTCTATTAGTTCTTCCAGACACTTCTTGCACTAACATGCCATAGACTGAGTTGATTATGTTTTGCTGGGCTTTCATGTCATGTGAAAGAATGTCTTAATTTTATTTTCTTACTGTTAGTTGTAAAAATCAGAGCTTCCCTCTGTGGTGTTTCCGTATTTCCATGCACACATGTATTGGGGTTTGTCTCTTGCCTCTCCCCCTTCCTGTCTCTACCAGGGCCCCATCTCTATTTAGATGGCCACCCTTGAAAAAGTTGTGGTTTCAGAGTTTCACGTTGTTGAAAAGAGAGAGGACGAGATGGCGAGCAGAAGCAATGGGTTTGCAAAGGAATCTGACACTAAATTATCCCTCGGAAATGAGATTTATTAGACGCGAGGGCACTGAAAACATGGAAACCCTGACCAGCCTTTGAGACAGGAGGGCATTAACAGCCAACAGTGCAGGGAAGGTCTAGAGAGATGGCTCAGGGCTTAAGAGCTCTTCTAGAGGTGCTGAATTCCTGAGTTCAAGTTCCAGCAACCATATGGTGGCTCATAGCCATCTGTAGGGAGATCTGATGCCCTCTTCTGCTGAGCAGGCAAACATACAGAATGTTGTATACATAATAAATGAAATCTTTTTAAAAATAGACAGTATTATATTACATTACATTATAGCAGTGACAACATTATGAAGCCGTAAAAGGGAAAGAGAGGTTTCCCTTTAAACTGTGGAGGGAGGCTGGGGATGACTCAGTGCTCACGAGCGTTTGCACTCAGGGGAGGGGAAAATAGGATCGAAATATATCTAAACTTAAAATTTGTTTTAAATAATAAAAAAGGAGAGCGAGAGAGAGAGAGAGAGAGAGAGAGAGAGAGAGAGAAGAAAAGAAGGCTGGAGCGAAGACTTAGCACTTAAGAGCACTTAATGCTCTTGCTGAAGACCTGGGTTCAGCGGCCAGCATCCACATGGCAGCTCACAACCATCAATTACTCTAGCTTGAGAGGATCTAGTGACCTCTTCTGACCTGCACAGGCACACATATGGAACAACTACAAACCTACAGACAAAACATTCATATATGTAAAATAAAAATAAATCTAGACACGGATTATATGGTGTCTCAGTTAGGGTTCCTATTGCTGTGAGGAAACACCATGACCAAAAATCAAGTTGGAGAGGAAAGGGTTTATTTGACTTCCACTTCCATATTGCTGTTCATTATTGAAGGAAGTCAGCACAAGAACCTGGAGGTTCCCGCTGGTGCAGAAGCCATGGAAAACTGCTGCTTACTGGATTACTTCCCTTGGCTTACTAAGCCTGCTTTCTTATAGAACCCAGGGATGGCATCACCGACAATGGGCTGCTCCCCCATTGATCACTATTTGAGAAAAAGCCTTAAAACTTGATTTCATGGAGGCATGTCCTCAGCTGAAGATCCTTCCTCTCTGATGACTCTAGCTTGGGTCAAGTTGATATAAAACCAGTCAGTACATATGGTTCAGTGGTTAAGAGCTCTTGTTATCTTGCAAAGGATCCAAGTTCAGTTCCCAGCACACACAGTTGTTCATAACTATCCATACCTCCTGTTCCAGGGGATCTGATGCCTTATTTTGACCTCCAAGGATACTAGGCACACATATAAATGCATGCAGGAAAGCATTCATACACTTAAAATAAAAATAAATCTTAAAACATTATAAGAAATAAAACTTTGGTATACCCAAATTTACTCTTAAATTTGAGACTTGCAGTTTTCCCTTGGAAAGTAAAATACTGTTATTTGTGCCCTGGTGTTATAATAAAGACAATAAAACAAAAGTTTGGTTGAATCAATTCATCTAATGAAAGAAATATGAGCTGATGATAGCACATGGGTGTAATCCCAGTACTTGGAAAGCTGAGGCAAGAGGATCACTGTGAGTTTGAGGCCAACTTGAGCTACATAGTGAGTTTCCAGGCAAGCCTGGGCTACATATTGAGACCCTGTCAATAGTGTCTCTTATTATTCCAGGGGAAAAGATGTATCTAGGCCCTCGGAAGGGATTCCTCTTGCTCCGTTCACTCAGCACCTTTAGCAGATGAGTAATACTGTTTTGATAAGAGGTGTCTCCCAACGACTCTGTTAGGGGTCGTGTGGCAGCTTGATGGTCTTGGGAAATGATTGATTCCTGGTGGCTTTGACATTACCAGTGAATTAAGTTCATGTGATTTCAATGAAAATGGTCTCCATAATCTCATATTGAATGTGTGGACCCTACTTGGTGGAACTGTTTGGGAAGGACAGGGCTTTGAGGTTTCAAAATCTCACACTATTCCCAGTTAGTTCCCCCACCCTCTGCATGGTGGTCATGTCTTAAGATGTGAGCTATCAGTTACTGCGCCAATGCTATGTCTGCCTACCTGCTGCCATAGACTCTAATTCTCTGAAACTGTAAGCCCTCTTTCGTGTGTGTGTGTGTGCGTGTGTGTGTGTAAAAGCACAAACTGAAATGGACCTCAGTTTGGTTCCTAGAACCCTCATGGAGTTTTAACCATTTTTAACTCAAGTTCCAGCGGACCTGATATCTTTTCTGACCTCTTAAGGCTTCTGCATGTACATGGTACACATACATAAACTCTCATACACATATGTACACACAAAACAAAATAAATACGTATTTAAAAATAAAGTGTGGAGGGAACTTTGCTAAGAGGGATAGCTTAAAGTAGAAAAGCGATAACTACCATAGTCAGGATGGTTGGGGAGAGGGGTAGGTGAAGGCCCAAAGGAGAGCCTTCAAAAAATCCTTCAGACAAAGGAAACTATCTAACTTTTGTATCCTTTCAGGGGGTAGTGGGAAGTTCCATACCACACGATTTAGCTCAACATAGTTTAGCATGTGTTACAAAGAGCATGGAGGATCCAGGCAGCAGGTAGGACCAAAAATTAGGGTCTGTGGAACCACAGCACAGCATGGCTTCCTAACTCTCTGACCTACATAGAGAGCTGAAGAGGGCATGGCCTGATTTCTTCATGTTATAGGATCTGGTCACTTAGAGTGACCCACATCTTAAAAACATCTGAGCCACGAACTAACATATAGCTAGGAAAAACAAACCTATTATTCACTTTGCTGTGTCTGGCTTATTTCAGTTAACATACTGATCTCTGGTTCAATCCATTTTTCTGCTCTTGGTGTGGCTTCATTCTTCTTATGGCCAAGCAACGTGTGTGTGTGTGTGTGTGTGTGTGTGTGTGTGTGTTACAATTTCTTTATACATGCAACAGGTTGTAGGCATATGGCTGCTTCTATAACTTAGCTAAGATGACTAGAAACCACAGGTTTCTTAACCTGCTTTTTCACTGTTGAATCACACTCTAGTGCTTGGAAGTGTGCCTGGCACAGCCCAAACATATACTCAGTAGAGTAGACTGAAGAAATCAGTGACAGACCATTAAATAAATCGTTAGATGTGTCCAGATTTGAGCATCACATGTTTGATGTGGGAAGCACGCAGCCTGTCCTAAAGATGTTAGTAATACACCTGGGAAAACAGTGCTGAGAGAACTGGTGGTTCCGTTGTTTTCCTGAGAGACACATGCTCAGAAGTAGTCTCAGAAGTTGGAGCTGCCAGCGAGCGTATCTGTGGGGTAGCATTGGCACGGGATGGAGCAAGGATTCCAGAGCCAAATAAAATACTGCGGACATTCTTTCCTTTCTTCCCTGAGTTGTCTCTTGTCCCATCTCTGGTCCTTATCTGCCAGGCTGTCTACTCCATTCTGCACCCTTTTGTTCCACAGGGAACTTCTCAGCCTGATGTTCACTGCTGCCATGGTGGGCAGACCTCTCATGCCTCATGAATCACTGGACCCAGCAGAGGGAGGTGCTTGCCACCAGGTACCCAGTCTTAGAACAAAACGGTCTTTCTAGAGTTCCTGAAGCAGGCAGTCATGTGTCAAGCTCAGGACATGACTAATACAAGACAGTTGGAGAATGATTCTTTGAGTTTTAAAATATATTGTTTATAAGCATAGTAACATAAACATTAGAACAGAAAAGGCCAAAGTATAGGTAGGTAAAAACATAGCCTGGAGTTCTAAGCGTGCTAATGATTTTCAAGTGTATGTTCTCCCTTTCATAGGTACACTTCCTTTTAGGGGCTTGACATCATAGGCTGGGCTGCTATACCAGAATATCTGTGGCCTGGCAGTGAACAAAGAATAGAGAAGGGTTTCTTCACAGTCCTGGAGCCTAGACTTATCTTGGTCATGGCGTTGACAGACTTGCTTGTCTGGTGAGGTCTGCTCCCTGTTTCCAAGAGATGATGGCGCCTCATTGCTGCATCATCCAAAGGCAGAGTACCCAGTCTTCACGTGATGGGAGGCAACAGGGCAAGGGAGGCCAAGGGTGCATAAAACCCCATAAAAAGCACTTTAAATGTAGAACTTCCTTGTTGCCGCCTTGAGCTCAGCTGATGGCCTTTGGCAGAGAAAACACAGCTTTGCTATGACAGGACAAGCAACCTAGCTGGAGAGGTCACTCTCTTCCCAAGGCAACCTGTGCTTCGGGAAATTAATTGCTACATACTTAAAGATCAGAGAAGACTGCCTTTAATATCTTACCTTGGGGCTGAGAGTTCTACCTCAGGTGATGGAAAAGTCAAGACAGGGCTAAGTTGGGGCTGTGAGCGACTGTCAGGACTTGGAGTGGAGGGAGCTGCCCTTCAAAGGTTGAGTCACATGCAGACAGGTGTGTACTTGGCAGGGGCAGGCAACTGTCGGGGGTGCAGCAAGTCTAGACCTCAGTAAGTGGTTCTCCAGCCATCGGCAGCAGCAAGTAGGTGTGACTCAGGAAAGCAAACACGTCCTCTCGCATTTGGACAATGAATAACGATGTGGAAAATTTGTCTTGAGATTCTTGGCTTCCTTATACGTGGAGGAGGGTTCACCTGTCTCCAGGTGGGAATTGAGGCCAGCTGGTTTGGTCTGATGCATCAGCACACCGATGAGTCTTTCTGAGAAGTGTACTGGAGAACTTGGCCCGGAGGAGTCCACTCTAGAACATCTTGCTGGCGATCATTAAGCCTGAATACCAGCAGTACTGAAAAATCAGACTCTTCTGAAAAATCAGGGTCTTCTGTAGGATTTTGAGAAAGAGGCCTTTCTTTTTGAGAAAAGACCCCCTAAGCGGTCCTCTGGCTTTACATTTTTGTGTTGTGTGTAAGACCACAATGTCAGCCGTTTTATAACCTAGAGGTTGACAGCCTGGAACAAGGTGATAGATGTGACTAACGATGGAAAGCTGAAAGGAAAGGTGGACACAGGCTGGGGGCTTAATGATGTCACCTGCCTGGGAGTCATCCTATTCAAAGACTTTTTGCTATGCAAATAAGCAATCTTCCTTGTCGGGATGGTTGATTCCTTAAAACTGCAAATGTTCTTACTAACACAATCTTATTATATTGCCATCATAACCAAAGTGTTTAGTGACACTGGGTGACAATAGAAGCTTCCAGATCCTCTCCCTACTGTCTTCTCTTTAGGGAAGATCACTCTAAAAGGCTGAAGGTGGAAAAGGTGAACACCATTCATCTGAACTCTGATGTCAGCTGTAGTTCTGGGAAACTGTGTCGCTGAATTCCTGGTTAAGATCCCTGGATAGATCTTTGAAGTGTTTGTTGCCTTTAAGCCTTTAAGCATCACAGTCTCTGGCACACCAGATGCCTTCAGACCTGTTAGAGGACCCCGGGGCAGGGGTGGTGGTGGTGGTGGTGAGGATTGGGATGGGGTGTGGAAGGGGGTGATGAGGGGTGGAGGTGGAGTGGGGGAGGAGTTCTGAAAGTTGCCATTAACTCTCCCAATCAGCTCATCACAAAACAATGTAGAATTTCAGATCAGGACGGGATTAGCAAGAAGGCAAGACACGTGGTTAATGGGATTCTGAAGTCTACAGACTCACAAACCAGACCCACTGTAGGATAGGAAAAGCCATGCAGGGTAAGTGGGGCTGGAGAGAAGGCTCAGCAGTTAAGAGCCCTTTACTATCCTTGCACAGGACATGACTCAGTCTCCAACACCCACATGGTAGTTCACAGACATTTAGAACTGCAGCTCCAGAGGATCTGACGCCCCTTCTGGCCTCTGACGGAAAGGATATTAATGTGTACATACACATAGACATATACACAAATAATTAAAAATAAATTTTTAAATGGTGAATGGCACAGATTCTTCGTAAAATGTTCTGAAATACAACGATGCACTTCACACACACACCACAAAAGTCACTGGTATAAACAGAGGCAGATGGAATTGGGTTGGAAAGACAGGATGGGAATTTACATGGTGTTCCAGCAGCAGATTACAGTGGACCTTGGCTACATTTCGAGGCTAAATTTTGGAGAAATAATCACTCAAGTTTTTTGAAGGCAGGTGTTGGGACAAGGAAACAGCTAGAGAGAATATTGAGAGCAAAGGCAGAGGTATAGAACAATGCAGCACCGATAATTACTGCTTTGTACTCAAGACAGAGAGGTCTGTTGAGCCCTGCAGGACCTGAAGGGAGGGCATCAGCGCTCACATCCCTTGAACGTGTAACTCCTGCCCCTTTATCTAGTTCTAGTCTTAGTCCTGCTGCTTCCTGGGAGCCAGAAAGAAAAAAAAATCTGGGGCACAAAAACCATCCTCAGATTGCCTTGGAAAAAAACGGGAGCCAACTCCAAGATACACCATTCCTGATACTGCCATGTCACCCAAGTGGGGACATGGGCAAGGGAAGGAGAGTGACCTAACACGCAGCCTCGTTCCTGGACAATCTAAGCAAACAGGGCGAGTGCCACAGGCGGCTGCAGCAACTGGCTTGCCCCTTGGCGGCTTGTGCTCCACTCTCCCCCAGGCTCTACAACAGTGCTTCCCAAAACCATGCCCTTGGGGCACAAGTCCGCCCAAAGAGCATTTGGGAATGTTTAGGAATATCCCTTTTTAGATTCCCCAGCCAGGTGCTCTTGAGAGCAGCACCTCCCCAGTGGTGTTTCTCTTCTGGAAGGTACTGGGTCTAGCGAACAGTTGCCATGATGGTGGGACTTCATACTCTCTAATAACTAGTACACATTTGAAATCTCCAGTTTGAGCCATGCCTTAATCCCAGCACTCGGGAGGTAGAGGGAGGCAGATCTCTGAGTTCGAGGCCAGCCTGGTCTACAAGAGCTGGTTTTAAGGCTACAGAGAAACTCTATCACAAAACAACAACAACAACAACAAAAAGTCCCCAAGTTGCAGAGCTGGGAGCTGGGGCAAAAGTATTATGTTGTGCTTTCCAAGTTTATTTGACACAGAAAGGAGATCTCTCTTTTCTCACCTCTCCTCCCCTCCCTCTCTCCCCACACTTCTCTACATTTATAAAGACAGTGCAGGCACAAGAAAGGTTGAGTGAGATCTCCAACTGGGAGACAGCTGTCCTAAAAGTTCACAAAAGGGTGGCAATCTCCATTGACCACAGAGACACACACTGCAGGAGAGGGGCTTGGGCAGGGTGGGCTGCCTGGCACAAGTTGGCAGGGATTACTGTTTGGTGAATAAAGCTCCCCATGTTGAGCAGCAGCCAGCAGCCATGGCTCAAGGCTGGTGAGGGTTCTCTAGTAGGGCCAGGGCCTCCTGAGCAGCAACTTGGTACCTGGGGGTGCTAATCCTGCCTCCTGAGGACTCCGCTTCAAGAGTATGGCATCGGGACTGGAGGTGGGCTAAGACTCTGGGCACCAGAGCAGGGCACTGCATTATCTGTGGAGTTTTAGAGCTGACTAAACCCACCCCTGATAAGAATAGAGCAGCTCCGCCGGCGCAAGAAATCCAATTAGGTCGAATCAAACCAAATCTAAATGCCCATCGTTTTATTAAGAATGACGCTCTCTGGTGGCTGAGCGCATGGCTGGGAGACAGGACAGCAGGGAGCCCATGCAAACCCCAAAACCATGTGTTTCTCCTCTAGGAGGCCACTTAAATACCCTGTGGGAGTGGTCCTGACCCCTCCCTGCTTGCTGGGATTTGGAGTCCAGCGCAATGCAACTCCCCGGCCAGGGGCTGGGGGCTATGCTCCCAGTTTAACAACCCTTATCCTTCCATGTTTGCTTCCTTGGGATCTTCAGAGAAAATTCAAACAGGGACTTACAACAATCACCAAGTATCCACTTGTTATACCAGAAACTCAAATAAATAGATAAATAAATAAATTAAATTAAAAAAATAAAAAAATACATTGAAGAAGGAAAACTAAAGTGGCATCCTCGCCCAGAGACTGGTCTGCCCTGGGAGTGAAGGTCAGTGCTTCAAAAGACGGCAGCGAAGTCCCTGCCAATGAGGCCAGCTGGGACAGACAGGGTGGGGAACAAGGTGTGGCTGACCCTTCCACAGCCCCAGGAATGTGTTGCGCAGTACCATCAGATGGGCATGAGGAGAATACAAGGCTATAGAATCAAGCAGAAATGGGGTCTTAGTCCTAGAGGAAAAGAAGGTGGAAAGAATGAAGACAGCGGAGGATGAGAGGAATAGAAAAA
>LOEQ01000002.1:290922-305187 GCA_001685075.1 Bramus lutescens
CCTGGGTGGCTCTGGAGAGCAGCCAGAGGGCAGGCTGGCAGGCCAACTCGATAGGGAAGCTCAGGCATGGTATGTTTCACAGACAGCCCTGAAGGCTGGGCTTCTCCAGCTTTGAGTGAAAACTCCAACGTTGGCTGTCTGGTTTCGTGTTTCTCGGAGTGGCATGTGATTAGGAGAAAGGCAGTTTCGCAGGAACTACAGAGCTTGGGTAACAGCTAAGTCAGTAAAGAAGTATTCCCTGACATGCTCCGAAAACGCACTTTTCGGAGAAAGAAAAGCAAGAGTGGTATTGTGTGCTTGTAATTCGAGCCCTGGGAAGTAGAGACGGGCAATTCCCCCAGGGGCACCTTGACAGGCCAGCCTAGAGGAGACCAGTGAGCGATTCACCAATGAGCATAGTCACCAAGGAGAGAGACACATTCTCAAAAAGCCAAGTAGGCAACTCTTGGGAACGACAGGCAATGTTGTCCTCTAGCCTCTATGTGTGTGCATATATATATATACACACACACATATATGTATATGCATCTGCACATGTACGTACATACCTACACACACACAATGTGCATGTGCACCTGCACACACACACACACACTCAGAGGAAACACACCATTCATTCAGTTCCTGAGTTCTGGGAAAGCCGCATGAAGCACACTGGAGAGGCAGAACTCATCCTTCATACTGTGCACACAGCCCAGGGGCCCCTGGTATCCTGAAGATTTGTAGATCCCCTGAAGGTGTTCTGAAGGTTACAGAGTAAGAAAGACTTGGGTTTATAGCTGTGTTTCTTACTTACCAGCTCAGGCAAATGACATAACCTTTCCATGAGCTTTGATACAGTCTCTGATAACAGGGTGTAGCAGTTGAGTTAGTAGAGATATTTAGTTGCCCTTAATAGATGCCATACTGGGGCATACGGATGAATAACAGCTAAAGTCACTGGTGGTTTATAATTCAGTTACTAGAGTAACTCTGACTTTGGTCCTGTACAGGGTGAGCTCTTTTGGTCAAATAATAAACAACCCATTGTGAAGGGGGTGTTGCAGTGGACAGGAACATTCTCTCTCCCATAACAGGGAGAAGAGCAGGCTTGGAGTTAAACAGTCCTTCCATTAGGTTCAATGGAATCGTGGCACCCATTCAGATTCTTTAAGGCTGTGATTACCTCCTGTAGTTGCTACTGACTCTCCTCCACTTCTCCCCGGGAAGGGAGGCTGTTCTTCATTCTGAGGCCCACAGTAAAGACCTCCCCCAGGTGTAGAGTTCAATTACCAGGTACAGTCAGGAAGAACACACACAGATGTGCATTCCTGAGCTCTGAGCATGGGTCGTTGTTTGTCCTCTCCTTATAAGGAGTGAGTAATCAGCCTAGCAGGAAGGCCAGGGCAGTTGTTCTCTTTTCAAGTGGCTAAAATCGTCGTTTTCCTCAGAGGGGTAGGGTAGTGATTAAGCAGGCTAACCATGCCAGCGCTGTGTGTATTCAAGAATGAGGATGTTTGCAGACCTTGAGACAGAGGTGGAGATTTTGTCTGAAGGTGCTCTTGGGGGTCTCTCCTTGTCCTCTAGAGGAAAATCAGGCAGAAAAGCCTTGTCTCCAGCCTGTGGCCATAGAAGTTGGCCTGGTAGGAGACGCTGGAACCATAAAGTCTTTGAGGGTTAATGGTTATGCCTTGTTCCTGGCCTCATCCTCCTGACCTCATCCTGGGGAATCTTAAACCAAACAGTGTCTGCCACTGGCTGTCACTGCCAGGATGCTTCACCTCACTGTGGACCAGAAACACAAAGCCACAGGACTCCCTTCTGGGAGTGGAGCTAAAATAAAGCCTATCTCCTTTATGCCAGGTTTTTGTCACAGTGACGGAAAAGGTAGTTAACACAGACTATCTTGGTTTTGCTTTTCTTTTTTTTTTTCTTTTGGCATCTATTATTAGTTGCTGCAGAAACGAAGACAACAGGCCTGTGACACTGCTCTGAGTCCTGGCTTTGGATGGGGATTGTCCTCCAAACCTCCCACACTGAGCCCCAGTGCAACCCTACCAAGAAGTGGCAGGGTGTGGGCCTGGTAAATTAGAAACCCTTGGCAGTAGAGTGTCTTCTACAGAGTGATTTGCTGTACGGAGGCAGGTGTGCTCTCTCTATGGTCTCTTCATAGTGTGATCTCTTCTGCAGACACTACTGCTGTTCTTACACTCACTTCTATCCCGGGTCCCGTCCACCATGCTGTGACGTAGTCAGAAGACCCTCCGCAGAGGCAAACACATAGAACTGCTCGATTTTGGACTTCCAGCCTTCAAAACACTGAGCTAAATATGGCTCTTTCCCTTTTAAAGGGACTCAGAGTCAGGCACTTTGCTATCGCATCACAAAACAGACTGTGACATTTCCAAATCTTTGCTTTTCTCCCGTGCAGATGCAAGCTAAATCAGGGCAACTTGTCTGAATAGCAAATTGGCACCTTGTTTACGTTGGTGCTTAAGTATAGCAATAGGTACACTAGCTCCTTGCCTTTCTTCTGGCTGAGGGAGACGGGAACACCACTGGGCAGAGCCTGTGCTGTTCCAACCACAAGGGAGTGCTCCCAGGGGACCTTGTACTGGTGTCCCAGTAGAGCCCAGCTGGGAGCTGAGGGGTCCTTTGAGGCTGCTGGTGATAGGGTTGGGCTGATGCACCCAGCATTGCTTAAGACATTGGCATCTAAGAGATCATAGCATCTGAAAACCCAATGCCAAAATTAGACCTTTTATTGTAACAGTGAGAATCTCTCCTCTAATGTTCCTAGAAAAAAATTAAGATGGATTTCTAACTTAACTAATGAGGATATAATAGAGCTTAAATAATCTTTAAAATTGCTCTTTACATAAATAAGACAGTTGGACAAGTTGGAAGTGCCCACACATTTTATGTATATAAGTGATTATTCAAAACATCTCTGGGCTACACTATTTCTAGGAGAGCGTCTCCTCTAAGAAATGTGAATCTTGCAAGAAATTACAGTCATTTTTGTCTTTAAAAAGCTACATAATGTACTCACTAACAAAAGTGACAGGTTCGCATTTACAGGGAATCATCACAAGGATAATATGGCCTTCAAGGAGTTGAGAGGTCGTTATGAACATGGGTTCTGCTGTAGATGGGATTTGTAGAGTTATTTGTAACATTATCGAAGGACAGCTCAGAGAAACATAGTTTGTACTGTGCAAAAAAGCAAGGCACGGTTTATTACAAGGTACCACAATAAATAATCATTGTGAATATGTGTGCATGTATGTCACTAGGGATATAACACCTGCTGGCTAAGTGCTCTAACACTGAACTATGTTCCTAGCATTTAAAAGTATTTTGTTTTATTTTTAATTCTGTGGTGTGTGTGTGTGTGTGTGTGTGTGTGTGTGTATGTGTGTGTGTGTTCATGCACACGGTGCAGACACACATGTACTCGCTCCATTGTGCCTTTGGAGGTTAGAAGACAGCTTTGGGTTTCTGTCTTTAGCTTTCACCCTGTTTGTGACTGTCTATGTTGCTTGCACCATGTCTACCAGGATGGCTGGCTCATGTGCTGTGGGGGCTTCTCTGTCTCCACCCCCTGCCTTGTAACAGGAGCATTTGGGATTACAGATGTGTACAACTGCACCCTCGGGTCCCCACCCTCCCGTGGAGAGCCTTCTAGGCCCTGAGCCACCTCCTCACCACAGTCTCTCTCTCCCTCTTTCTCTCTTTCTCTCTTTAATTCACCAGCAGGTGTTCAGATGTCTGCAAAGACAAAGGAGGATTGGATGTGATTTGTGTGGACGGTTAACTTAAAAATGTTCTTGGAATTAACTAATTTATAATAAGTTTGTTATGTATAGATTTCCAATATTTTTTTGGTTCTGTGGAACTTAAAAATTCTTTATTTGAGAAAATCCACTAGATATTCTTTCCATAAAACATTTTTTGTGTGTTTTGGTAGGGTCAGTCCAACTGCAAATTGAAAATAAACAGAAAAACAGCAAATCAAAGTCACAAATATTTATGCCCAACAGTCATTATGCAAAGTGCCTTAATTATTAATAATACATTTATTAATATCTATGTTGTCCTCTGTAAACATTTATTTATCCATTCTTTGTGGGCAGAGTGTGGGTGCATATGCTATGGCACACACAGGGACACCTGAGGGCAGCTGTCAGGGTATACACGTGGAAATCTGCAGACAGCCTTCAGTGGTCAGTCCCCTCATGCCACTGTGGGGGTTCTGGAGAATGAACCCATGATGTAGGAGGGTCATCTGTCTATGTGTTACTTTCATTGGTTAATAAAGAAACTGCCTTGGCCCTTNGCGGGAGCTGGGCGGGATGAAAAGCAGGCCCGCTCCCCTTATTACTACAAACCCAGGTCTTCAGACTTATTGGCAAGTGTCATTTATTTATTTTTTATTTATTAGAGAAAAAAAGATTATTTTAAGATGTTTAAAGTAATTTTTAAGAGTGTTTAATGATATCAGCAAATGCTTAAAATGTGCTAGATGAAAAAGATGAACACAGTTGTACACTTGTCTGTGTAACTGTGTGTAGAATTCTGATATTATAAAAAAAGAATACCAGAACACCAGCAATACTTTCAGAGCATTGATAACAGTCAGGCCTTCTTTTTTTTTCTTTTGTTTTTCTAATTATTTTTAAATGATCTACAATCATGATTTTCTACACTACCAGGAGACAATTTCACATAAACAGAGAGAAGGGGTGGTGGGGTGGGCAGAGAGAAAGTCACTCTTAGAGAAGGTCTTTATGTCCCGTTAGCATCCAGCAGAGGGCTTCTGCAGGTGGGTGTCTTACGTGGAGGTCCTCACAGCAGTTAGAAGTGTTGTGTAGATAGAGAAAACCCCAAGGCCCAAGAGGGCTAAGCATCCTGTCCAAGGGTTTGTTCAGACTCTGTGGACTAAACTCTGACATCACACCTGACTGGGCAGAACAGCATCTCAGGTGCGCCAAGGGCATCCTGGTTTGTGTTTCCCTGGCAAAATGATCATTGTTACAGTTGCAGTAGAAGTGTGTATGTATGTTCAAAAGCTCTGGTGGGCATGTGGTGGTTTTGAACTGTGATGTGTTGTGACAGAGGTCCAGATAGAGGCCTTTAAGGAACCCTTGAACCCTTACCTCTTTCCAATAAGAAGTCCATGCTGGAGACAAGGAAAATCTTCAGCGTGTTAGAAGCTGCCTGTAGCCAACATGAGGCAAGCTGGCAGTGTGGGTGGAAAAGTTACTCACTTAGAAACTGAATTCTTGATTTGCATCCAACCTTTTGTAATAATCCATTTAAGGAAAGGAAAATACTCCCTTATGGGATCAGTTTACAGTCTTGAGAAACCTGTAGTTGAATTTATCTAGGCAGATCCCTGACTCAGCCTGCCAAAGTCAGGAGTCTTGCAGGAATGCAGAGAGCTCCCTAGACAGACACACACACTCATTTCATCATAGAAGCATCTTTCTAACAGCACGCAGCACCGAGTTCTGAGATGCAGGCAGGATTGGACACACTGCTCTGGGTACCACTCCTCTGGGTACCAGTTGACCAGAGTGATGCTTGGCTATTCACACCTTTCCCCAGTGGTTTCCTCCTTTCTCCCTTACTACGTCCCCCACCCCAGCCTCAATCTAATTTCTGGAAGGGTCTAACTTCTCTTTGATAAGGATTCTGCTTTTCACTGATGCTTGGAGAGACAGTCTAAATGTGTATCCACCCTCCATGTAAGACTTTGACCTGACTATCTAAGCTGCCTAACACTTTCCCAACAACAGAGTGTTGAGGGGAAAGACTGAGATGGTGTAATAATCCAGGAAAGAGCAAAGGGCCCAGAGCAGGAAACCTATGATCACAGGCTGGCTTACTGCAGAACTGGGTCAAGGGTCAGCTCTACTTCTGAGTAACTGAGGCCCGTCCCTAATCTTCATCTCATCTTCTGCACAAAGCACCTTTGATCACTGCCTGTTCTTTAGCCTGGACAGACACAGAGAAGGTCTGCCAGAAAAAAAAAAAAACAGAGTCCTGATTTTCCATCTGTGAATGTCATGGACTCAAGACCAGCTATGGTGAACAAAGCCATAAAGTAGGTAAGCATCTCATAATTTTTAAAGTTACTTCTATTTATTAGTGTATGTGTGTGTATGTATGATGTGTAGGAGAGTACCACAGCACACGTGTGGAAGTCAGAGGCAGCTTTGAGTCAGTTGTCACTACCATGTGGGTCCCAGGAATTGAATTTAGATCTTTGCACTTAGTTACAAGCACCTTTTCACACTGCCCCCCCATGGCCCCCCCAGCCATCTCCCCAGTTCAACTTTTAAATCACCGTTATCTTCTTGCATCTATTTTCCTTCCTCAGTAAAACCAAGGTAGCCAAAGTAGGAGCTTCCCAAGTTTCTTTCTGGTCCTAAAAGTTTCTCTCAAAGGGCCCGCTCCATGTGGATTTAAACAGAACACCAGGGATCATTGCTTTTATCCTCCAGGAGTGAAGAGAGACCCAAGGGATAACTAATCTGTCCCCTGAGATTCTCCCTGCCTGCAGTTGATCATGTGGGAGTAGCAGTAAGCTCCAGGGCCTATCTGGGTCCTTGGTCTTTGCCGCCGCCCTGTCATGTGTGACCTTGGGTAATCTCTGTCTCTCTTTTCTTTATCACTCCAATGAGTGACAGCCGCTGCCTAGCAACGTCTGTGGGAGGTCAGAGCTGTAGGATAGCGCCTGGCTCCTGGCAGTTTTACTTCCTTTCCCCTGGCTGAGTCACACAAGGTTGCATGTGTTAGGGGGGAATCCCTGAGATTCCCTAGACAGCTATGGGGCTCTGGGCTCACCTACTGTATCAAAGTCTCCCCAAACACCCCAACCCAAATGTGTTCAACCAGCAGTCAGAAAGGGTGGTTGACTGGCTGGTTACCCAAATTTCTACATTCCAATCTCTATAAACACCAGCCCATAGCCCACTACCCTTGGAAGACCTAAATGTCTCTCAACTGTTACACTCCTCGGGGGACACAGTGCTGGCTGACTTCAGATAGGAAGTGATTCTTTCACTGCATGAAGAGACACTTGATGTCAAGTGTCGTATCTTCTGCTCTCCACTCCACCTCCCAAAAAATGGTACTAGAACCCCCCTCAAAAAAAAAAAGTCCATAGAGTTTGATTCACAGAAAGCGTTGAAGGCACTTTGGCTGTAAATGAATACATTCCTGGAGATTCCATCATCCACGAGCTGGAGAGCTGTGGAACTGGCTCAGTCCATGTCACCTCGCATATTTTTCCAAACTCATTACCACATGATTTCTTTGTATCTTCCAGTAAATGCAAGGAAAATAAAATGTGTCTTTGGATATATGTGTAAAATTTAACTCTTACAAAATTCCTTGACTCACCGCAGAACTCAAAAGAAATGTACTACAAGCTCAAAGACACAGGGAACTAGTTCCCAGTCATGAACAAGTTACGAGATCTTGGGCAGAAGAAAGGACGTAGCATGCCCAGTGGAGTGAATATTTGTAAATTTTATAGAATTAAATTTCTTAATGGGAAACTTACTTCAGTCGTGAGCTTTGGTAACTGTCCCTGATTTAATTGCTTACAGTTAGCAGTCCGGAATAGCAATGTAACCCAGTCATCTACTGTGAAGCGTGTTTCCCAATTAGTTCCTTGATGGAAAATCGCTCTGCTCCAGTGAGCTTGTGGCAGCTCGCTGAGATTTTCTAGCTCTCATGAAGAGCACCATATGGCTTTGATTGCTTTGAAATTCTTTTGATAGAGACAACTCCAAATTCTTACTACAGAACTATGTGGGGAGCGTGTCATGACTGTAACAAAATAGCTGAGATAATCAACTTAAAAAAGAAAGGCTTCAACTCACAGTTTTAGAGGCTTTCCCCCCCAATCCACAATCAGCTGGCTCTGTTGCTTTGAGTCTGCAGCAAGTGAGTGCACTGTAGCTGGAGGGCAATGGTGGAGGAAGCTGCTCAGCTGTGGTAGCAAGGAAAAGAGGAAGAGGAAAGGCCTGAGTGGCACTATCTCCTAAAGCATGCCCCACTGGTTAACCTTCTCCCACTAAGCCACGCTCCTTGGAGGTTCAGTCACCTGTCACAGTGACACATGCTGGGACCCAAGCCTTTAACACGTGAGTCTTCGGAAACATTTAAGATGCAAGCTCTAGCAAGTGTCTGCCTCTGCTCTCCGCTGCTCCTTGAGCCTGCTTCTTTAGTAGACAAGACATTGTCTGTGCTGTTTGGGGGCATTAACATTTAATAAATATATGCCAAAGTGTTGTAGACCACAGGTTGGAGTCTTTGCAGTCATCCAGCCTTCTGACTGGGAGGGCTGCACAGTTGCATGGGTTCTGCACTGTGTTCCTCTAAGACACACCATTTGCATAGAACACAGTAGCACGTCCAAGGCCCTATTGACCTACGATGCACCAGCCGAGCCTTGGTCTTTGCAACAGTGCGGGACAGTAAGCAATCGAACATCCACTCTCTGTTATTTGGCATTCAGCAAAAGTTTCTCTGATAGCCAGTGCCACCAAGCCTAAGGATCTGGGCCTGATCCCCAGGACCAAACATAGTGGACAGAAAGAACTGAGTCCTGCATGCTATGCTCTGAGCTCCACACGAGCATGGTGGCACATGTGGGCCCCAAACATGAATAGAGAGTGTTTTAAAAACCTGCCTTAGAGATAAAGTACGACATCCATAAAGCTTGTCTGTCCCTCTCTCAGTTTTCAGATCTGTCCAGACTCAGAAGGCTGTGCCATGGATCCTTGTATTTCGGACTACATGCAATTGTGTCTACATAATTATGCCTTGCATGTGGCATCTAACACATTGCAGGTGATACAGTTTGGATCACTGATCCTTGTTGCTTCGGTTCTCAGATGCTCTCATCAAGGACAGGTTCATGGCCACTTCCGTGGAATGGCTCCTGATAGAAACTCCTCTCCAGTCTTAGTATGGGGAGAGCTTATCAGAGAGCACGGTGTTTTTCCTAGACAAGCAGGCAGACCTGACTGGGTATGATGGATGAGCACTATGACTCAGAGACTGAGTTGCTTTTATGTCTGCACCTAGTGAGAGTTGGAAAGCTGGGAGGCACATTAGCTCCACGCCAACTTTTAAAAGCTTGCTAAATTGGCTTTATCTATGCCCTGTCTCATTCCTAGCGTCATCTGCATTGATTAATGACACAGGTAAGTACCAAGTGCGTGTTACATGCCAAGTCTGAGCGCAGATACTAACCTGAATATATGAAGCCCAGGTTCCTCCACAGAAAGCTTACAGCGCAGTGTGCAAATGCTGTAATATTATCGTTAATACCATCAAACATAATGACAGTGATAGAATGGGAAAGAAACCGGAGAAGAATGGGCTGTGAGGGGTGCTACAGGGAGGACTAGGGAGGACTCACGGAGAACGCACAATTTGAGCAAAGCCTAAAATAAATAGGACAGAATGCACTATGCGGGTCCTGGCAGACAAAACAAAACAAAATGCAGCATTCTAGGGAGGTCAGAGTCCTGAGGCAGGAGTGTGCCCAGCACACTGAAGTAACAGCAGGACATTGCTGTGGCTGAGACAGGGTCAGAGACATAGTAAAGTGAGCCATGGAGTCAGGCAATGGTAGATCAGGCCTTTAATCCGAGCACCAGGAAGCAGTGGCAGGCAGATCTATGAGTTCAAGGCCAGCCTGGTCTACAGATCCAGTTCCAGGACAGCTAAGGGTACACAGAGAAAGAGCAGAAGGGACACAACTCTTGCTCCAGGATCTGGCACTCCAGATCCCAGTGCTTACTTGGAATGCACCGAGATAAAACCCCAGAACCACATAAGCCAGGAGTGGGGGCAATGCCTGTAATCCCAGCACTCGGGAGCTAGAGGAACGAGGATCAGAAATTCAAGATCATTCTCAGAGACATAGTAAGTATAAGGTCAGCCTGATATATATATCTCCTATCAAAAAAATGAACAAAGAGAAAAGATACCACTTTTTAGTAAGTTGAGGAGCCAAAGGGAGAATACAAGCAGAAAGACAAACCCGGAAGCAACTGTAGAACCCAGAGGCTTATAAGCCAGTTTAGAGCAAGGGTGGGGTGAACAGGTTCCAGAGGTTTATAAGCCAGTTTAGAGCAGGGGTGGGGTGAACAGGTTCCTAGTCTGTACAGGATTTGTTGACAGACACAAAGGGATGTGTGAAAGGTGGGAGGGGTGAAACCTTTCAGCTTGGAAACTTGGGAGACCAGAGTGTCTAACTGCATGCTCTCACAGGAAGAAGCAGGCAGAAGGAGGGTCTGGACGTGCTAAGTGTGCGGGACTGCTCAGGCCCTCAGTGGGGAGTGAACTTTGGTTCTGGCAGAAGCACCAGACAGATGGACACACCAATGGGTTATAGAGACTGCACTGCAGGAGAGGACCGAGCATGGGCACAGAAGGGGCACACTTGGGGAATCTGCACAACTTCAAAGCTAGCTTTCTTTTCATTGAACTAATTTTCTAGGCTGATATTTAATAAATCTTATATTCCATTAAATAAATTTCCCACAACTCTTTCCAGAACAAGTTGTGTACTGTGGCAATAGTGCAGCAATCGCCATATAGAGTTGACTGTTTAAGAAATGTTGAATTGTCCAGGTGGTGGTGGTGCACACCTTTAACCCCGGCACTTGTGAGACAGAAGCTGCAGAATTCTGTGAGTTCAAGGCCAGCCTGGTCTACAGAGTGAGTTCCAGGACAGGCTCCAAAACAACAGAGAAACTCTGTCTTGAAAAAAGAAAGGAAGGAAGGAAGGAAGGAAGGAAGGAAGGAAGGAAGGAAGGAAGGAAGGAAGGAAGGAAGGGGAAGAGAAAAGGGAAGGGAAGGGAAAGAAAAGAAAGAAAAAGAAAAAGAAAAAAGAAATATTGAATTGGGCTGGAGATGTAGCTCAGTGTGTAGTCTGCCACACTGCATGAAGACCTGAGTTCAATCCCCAGAACCCACATAAAAAAATCAGTCTTTGTGGTATGTGTTCACCATCCCAGTACTGGGAAGACAGAAACAGGAGGATCCCAGGATCCTTGGTGATTGCCAGCCAGCCTCGACAGATTGGCAGTTCCTACTGAGAGACCTTATTTAAAAAAAAAAAATAATAAGGTAGACAGTCTCTGAGGAATGCCACCTAGGGTGACTTCTGCTTCACACACAGGCACACATACATGCCCCTGCACACGCCTGAATTCACAAGCATGTACACAGACATAAAAGGAAGAGTAGAGTTGCCAACAACGTGTCCAGTATTAGAAGCCAGTGAGGACAAGACAGTGTGCCTTCCCTTGAGGAACTTGGAGGGGAAATGACAAGTATTTGGTGTGCAAATAAACACATGACAAAGACCACTTCAGATCGTCACAGACACAGTAAAGGAACTAGAGCAGACCAAGCAGTGGAGAGAGCTCACAGGGAGTGGTCGCTCCGCTGAGGCTGTGCTCACTGAACAGAGACTTCAGGGAGGAGAGGAGCTGAGATGCTATGCAGGAAGAGCCCCCATGCTGGAGGAGCAGCTTGGAAAAGGAGGAGATGGGTTGACCTTGGCACTCAGAGTGAAGGAACTAGGCTGTCTGGGGCAGAGTGCTAGGAAGGGAAAGGCCAGGGAGGAGAAAGTGGGAAGGTCATGTTGAGCCTTGGCTGCATGGACAGTGTGCTGGCTCTTGCTGTCAGGACACCAGGAAGCCACTGCAGATTTCCCAGCAGGGGAATGTTGTATTTTGTGCTGTGATTTCTACTGTTGAGTAGAGAAGGGCCTGGAAGGGAGGAAGGGGGCAGACCCAGAGGACGGTTGAGAGGGGAGGCAGATGATGGGAGGGCACAGGGGGAGAGGACTCAGGTGTCCTTTGAACTCATAGATGCTGGACTTGAGGTTAGGAACAGAAATGTCAAAGATGCCATCTGAGTGTTGGTGCTCTACATGAAGGGAGTCAATTAGAAGGGTAGAAGTTGGGGCTCCTTTAAGACTGTTAAGTCTGAAATAACTATTAGTCATTTTGTAGTTCTGTGGGTCCTCTCTACAAAGTAAGTCACAGCTGTCACTAGATGACTATGTGCTGAGTGAGTGAATAGCGGCCATTTCGGATGAAACAGCTCAGAGTTTGAAGAGAGGCGCTTCAGGATGATGGCAGCAACAACACACTGGGAAGTTGTCTCACTGATGTCTTGGTCCATCACCTCAAGCATCTTCAGAGCCTTGTCCAGACACCACCATCTCCACACTCCCGTGAAGAATGTGAGGCTCAGAGGCTTTGTGACTTAATGTGCCCACTCCCAGGGGCAGACGCAGGGCTAGAACCCATGTCTCTTCATCCACCATCCCATGCTGACCTCTGCCTGAGTGCTTCTGTTGCCAGAGAGATTCGCTTTGGATGGGCCCATGTGATATGGAATTCCCTGTTGTTCTTGTGGCCATGGCGAGTGGTACGACTGAAGAAGTGAGACACGAGTTCTGAGCGAAAGAGTCCATCGGTAGGCAAAGAGAAGCCAGAGGACATCTCCAGTCATGCCGGATCAAGTTTTGGAACAGAAGTAATGTCACCACAAAACCCTTCCCTGTCCCAGGGAGGCAGAAGCTTCACAGAGAAAGGGTGCGTCGGGCTTTGAGGCAGAGGCCAGCCAGGTGGTGTCTTCTGCCGTAGCTCTTCTTTGGGTAGATTGCATCATGGTTGATGAACCAAGGACAGGGAGGGTAGTGTGTGGCACCTTTCCAAAGGGTGTGTGCTTTCAATGTCCCAGTTTTCCAATATCTCAGTTTCACAACTGGCTTGGCTCATTATCCTTAAAAAATTATTTTTAAATCTCCACATCAAAGATAGAAATACAGATTTTATTTTTGCAAATGTAAGTGGTATTTTATCTAAAAACAGCAATGACTAGCCTGCACTGGGGGGGGGGAAAGAAGAATGCACAGTGGTTAAGAAGTTGCAGTTGGAAGCTAGACTGCCTGCAGGGGACTCCTGGATGCTCCTTTGCTATTTATGTGGCCTTGGGACAGTTGGTTCATCCACATAATGGAGATAAGGGCAGCACCAGTTAGAGAGTATTACTGAAGGGCTATTGAGCATCTTAGTTAGAGTTTCTATTGCTGCAATGAAACACCATGGCCAAAAAGCAATTTTGGTTTATTAGGCTTATGTTTCATCATTGCTGTTCACCACTGAAGGAAGTCGGACAGGATCTCAAGTAGGGCAGGATCCTGGAGGCAGGAGCTAATGCAGAGACCATGGAGGGGACCTGTTTACTGGCCTGCTTCCCATGACTTGATCAATCCACCTTCTTATAGAACCCAGGACCAGCATCCCAGGGATGGCACCACCCACCATGGACCTGGCCCTCCCCCACTGATCACTAAGTAAGAAAATGCCTTACAGCTGGATCTCAAGGAGATTTCCTCAGCTGAGGCTCCTTCCTCTCTGGTGACTCTAGCTTNAGAAAATGCCTTACAGCTGGATCTCAAGGAGATTTCCTCAGCTGAGGCTCCTTCCTCTCTGGTGACTCTAGCTTCTGTCAAGCTGACACACAAAACTAGCCAGTACAATGAGTTTATGAAAGCAGCTGGAATGTGCCAAATATAGGTATGAGTATAGGTAAAAGCTAGCATCAATTTATAGTAGTATTATTTTTATAGCTGAATGTCTTGTTAGAAATCCCAAGTTTCGGGCTGGAGAGATGGCTCAGCGGTTAAGAGCATTGCCTGCTCCTCCAAAGGCCCTGAGTTCAATTCCCAGCAACCACATGGTGGCTCACAACCATCTGAAATGAGATCTGATGCCCTCTTCTGGCCTGCTTCAGGAGATCCGAAGTAGGATTTAAGAACACATCAAAAGTACAACAGTCTGGGAGCTAACAGGACTGAGGTGACCTTGGATAAACCCTGTCTGCAGGGCATCAGTGCAAGGTGAAAAGCATGCTTTAAGTTGAATTTGCATATGATCCGAAGTAAAAACAACCTTATTCTTTCATATATATATTTACTCTTTTATCTTTTACAATTTTATAAAAATATTCATCCCCCAAATCCTTGGATCAAAGGTGTGTGGAAATTCTAACTGAATTTTCACCAATAAAACAGACTTACATGTATATACCCAGATCATGAACCACATGTGTATACCCAGACCATGAACCACATGTGTATACCCAGACCATAAATCACATGTGTATACCCAGACCATGAACCACATGTGTATACCCAGACCATGAACCACATGTGTATACCCAGACCATGAACCA
>LOEQ01000002.1:334157-357304 GCA_001685075.1 Bramus lutescens
TAGACACAGACAGAATATTGTATATATAATAAATAAATAAATATTTTTTAAAAATCCGGGACAGTATTTCACTTAGAAACACAAGTCTCCCAGCTGGTCTCTTCTCTGTTATATAAAGGTTAGCCCATGATGCCTATGCCAAGAAGAAAAACATAAAAGATCCTTATATAGGAGTTTCCATCAGCCGTTCCATATCAATGTCAGATCTGCTCCTGTGGTGTACTTTCCAGCCTACAGATGTCTCAAAATAATCAGAAGGCCTAGACATACACATGAGGTTGACAAGACTCTCTTCGGACGTGATATTTCAGACTTATCCTTTGGAATGACATGTCGTGTTGTTTTGATTCCAAACTTAGCCTGTTGGGTTACATGTGAAAGACCCTCCCTTCTCAGACAGTCTGAAATTGTTTCCAAAGTGAGACTTACCATGATCAGACTCCCGAAGGCAAGTTTCTCTAATAATGATGAATTTCAAAATAATATGACGGTAGAAGACGCTCCATTCCAGGAAATTCTATGTCAGAATTTTTTTTCCTCAGACAACACTGGGCTAAGTAGACTAAGCAACCCGACAGCCTGCCAGCCCTTTCTGTCCCCTGGGTGTTGCATGGGCAGTTATAGCCGTGGGCAACGCTTTTCCCGAAACGGACCCTTCCACTTGCACGTGCATCACCGAAAGCTGCGGTTCACAGCTGACCTCTCACCAAAGGCCGAGCATTATGTTTAATGTTGCCTCACAAGTATTTTTACCCAAAGGTCCTGTATGGTAGATCTGATTCCCAACAGTGTCTCAAAATAGCTCATTTTCCTTCTGAGTTCGGACAGCTCAGCTCTTCTGCTCTTTCCACCAAGAAAGACTGGGAAAAGGGGGAGAAAAGAATACAGTTTAGGTCACAACGGTGTCTTTTATCCGATGGTACAGATATTATCTGTATCACTTTTCACCACTCTATAAAAGATTAAAACAAAGCAAAACTTTGGAGTTGGATTCTTGTGCCCCCAGAAGCCACAATTAAGATACAATCAATAAGTTCACCATGATGAGTTGTCAACTTCAGTGTAACTTTCTTTGATAGTGGGGACTTTTAACCAAATAAAGAGACAGAAACCCAACGAAAACTAGCTTAAACACAGTCAGATTTATGAGCTCCATGGACTGAAAAGTCCAGGAGAGCCTGGTTTTGACACATGTGTCCAGACCATGTACCAGAACTCTCCCTGACCCCCTCCTCTTTAGGGACACTTTCCTCTGCCTTGGCGCTAAGCTCAGACCAGCTCTCCCAAGGCAGGCAAGTGTACCAACTCTGCAATACTGTATTTGCTCTGATTGTCCAGCTTAGTCATGAGCTCCCCCCTCAACCAATCACACATCGGGCACTGGGGTGGACTAGGTTGTTCCTCATGATGTCTAACAACAGCACCTACCTTGAACAGTGTGGTCAGCATTAAATGGCATGGATTCAAGGATGTTGAAAACTATAAAACGATTATAACTCAGTATTATTTTTATTGTTAAGCACACGGTGCTACTTTTCTATACAAGAAGATTGCAGCTAGAGCCACCACCTGTGCCACCACTGGTCATGAGCAGCTCAGTGGCAGAGGAGGGCAGTCTAGGTTTTGCTGAGCAGCTGGTATGGCAGCCAGGCCCTTGGCTTTGACCTTCCGTGTGGATATAGATTTCTGCGCCTACTGATGCTTTTCTCGACTATGTGAATTTGTACGTGGCCATGGTTTTGTGAACCTCACTTCCTCCACTTATGAAAAGAGGTGAAGTTCTCCTTCCCATCAACATCACCATCAGCAGCAGCAGCAGCAAAACAACAGAACTATATTTTCTCATAGTTTGGGGGGCTAGAAGTTGAAGATTAAGATGCTAACAGTGTTGGCCTATTTTCCTAGCTTACAGATGGTGTGTTCTCACTATGACTTCATGACTTTTTGTCTCATCACAGACAGAAAGACAGACAGAGTCCCTTTCCTTGATATCCCATTCCTATAATGGTATAATAAATACCCTATCTTGTGTCAAGTGTTTCAAACCTGGTGCAGCGTGGACCCATGGTCATATACATATATGGGACCAATCAAGTCATTTTTTTTTAGTATTGCTATTTAGATATTTTGTAAATATCTTGACTGGCAGAAGAGAGCAACCTAGAAATGGACCTGAACCTTTGTCCTAGAATATCCACTAGCCTGAACCTTGAGCTTTGGCTCCAGCTCTCTTAATTCTACTTGCCATGGTCATGCAACTCAAACAGTGCACAGGCAGACCCAGGCAGCAGTCCTGGGGTTGCAAAATTATCCCCCCACGGTTTCCAGACTGCAGTGTTTAAGATAATTTGAAAGTCAACGGGAGTGACTAGAAAAACATGCTTCGTGCTCTCTGAGTGCTGTGAGCAGATGGCATCGAGACGATCCAAGAGCTTTCTTCCTGGGGGAACCTGGCAGGCACCACTAAGGCCCTCCCGCACCCTTCCTGATGACCTCTTCTTTCCTCCCTCAAATCCCTTTCTATTCCAAGAAGCAGCTTCCGGTGTCCTCTTTGCTGCCTTCTCAGGACCTGAACCACACTGTACATGCCAGAGCTCAGGAAAATACCTTTTCCCCTCTTTGCCTCCACACAGTTCTGGAACTACAGGGCCTGTCCTTGGAGGCTCCATGATTCAGCCATCATTTTTCCAGAAAAGATTCAGGCCCATCTATTTATAAAAGTTGTCCTAGAAGAAATCTCACGAATCTGTTAGCTTTGCCACAGCATAAACAGGTTTCCTGCTGGCTGACTCGCCGTCTGCCTGGGTTTCCACAGCTGGCACAGGTGAGCCATTTCTCTTTTTTCCTCAGCTCCAGATGTCTCACCCCACCTCACACCCACCTATGCTGAGCCTCCTCTGTCCCTCATGATGCCTGACACATGCAGCATCCTGAGCCTGTGGGGAAAGGCAGTCATGGGACTGCAGGTTTTACCAATTGGTTTTCAGACCTGCTGAGAGGTCCTGGACTCATGAACTAGAAGCTTCCAGAAGGCAGGGTCCTCATCTGGGTCCCTTTTCCTCCACTATACTCAGCAACCAGGTAGAAAGAAACAAGTTTGTTGGTTGATCATGGAAACATTGATGGCTAAGGCTAATTCTGAATGAACATTTAACTTTCAAGGCACCTGGGGCCAAGCACATGTCCAAAGTTGTTGAAGGCTGTACTGATCTTGCAGATTCAGACACAGACTTGGTTGGTACTGACTGTGGACCCCTCTGCCCTAGCCTTGCAGTCAGCAACATGGCTATAGGAATAAGAAGGCTGGAGGGCCCAGAAAGGAGAGTGAGAAACAAGGAGGGGATGGCAAGAAAGAGGATGGGGCAGAGGCATCGGGATTAGAGCAAGAGACAGGAGGGACTGGAACAGGGGAGAGACAGAGAGCCAAGAGGAACTTCAGAAGGATGTTCAGAAGGACGGTAGCTAGCTCAGTGGGTCACTTCTTTGTGCTCTGCTGCTTGTTTCCTGCTCCCTCACTTGGGTTTACTTCAGGTGGTGTTAGGAGCTGTGAAGCCCCAGATCCTGAATTTCTTGTAAACAACTTGTTTTCCTCTGCTCTGAGACAGCCTGTAGTTGCTCTGAGCACGAGACCCTCAGGAGTTCCTGTGGTTTCTGGTGGGTTTGGCTGGGGTGTGGCTATCAGTTAAGGATCCTTATATAAGCTGCCCCTGGACACAATAAGGGGGGCATTCTTGTTTCAAGGATGACCCGTGTCTCTGTCTCTGTGTGTTTGTGTGTTTCAATCTCGAGCCCCTTGCCGGGTTTAGGAACTGTATGCCAGCGCATAGAGCGCAGACGGAAGGGATGCGCCTCAATGTGGTACTAGGGCTCCTCTGTGACCTGCTTCCTCTGGCTCAACAAGCTAAAATAATGCAGTATGTCAAGAGGACATCCAAGAGGCTGCCATGAGCCAGGCCCACCCATCATCTCTGCCACTCTACATTGGACAGAACTGTCACCAAATTGCAGGAAATAACTCAGTGGTAGAGCACTTGCCTAGTATGTACCTGGGATCGCTCCTCAGTACCAAATGACCTGGGCTTGGTGGTACAGCCCTGTAATCCTAGTACTGGGGAGGTGGAGGCAGGCGGAGCTGAAGTTCAAAGTCATCCTTGGCTATAAAGAATTCCAGGACAGCCTTTGGCTATGTGAGACCCTGTCTGGGGCTAGGGCAGTGGGGGGGGGGNGGGGGCAAAGCTGACTGTCAGGGAGGCTGAGAAGTGCCTTCCATCTATCTGCCTGGCCAGGAAGAAGAAAAGGGGTGGATGATGTCAGGTGTCACAGCAAGACACTATTGTTAGACATGCATCTCACACACTGTCCTCTCTGCATTCATGGTCCTTCTCTGTTTAGGGGGCTCCTGAATCTGTAGGAAGCATTTACTTCTCACACCTCTCCCTGGGGCCTCTTTCAGGTGGTTCCCACCATGCTCATACTAAAGTCCAGTACTGGCCACGCATCACACACACGACAGTTTCTGTCTCACCAGTTCCCCATAGTCCACCTGAAAGTTTAACAAGAGGAGCTCTGTGTCTTGTCTCTCAAGCCTCAAAGCCTGATCATGCCTGACGCTTAGCAGGTGGTGGATAATGTTTATGAAATAAAGGATTGACGGTGGCCAGCTTCTAAACTGCCTGGATCCTTCATGTGGCCCAGAACGGTCATTTCAACTGAAAAAGGAAAACTACACAGAGAGTTCCCCAGTAATTCTGGAATTTTGCTGGACACTCTCCCCTGGGTCAAGTCTCTCATTAGACCCCTAAGAAGAGCCTGTAAGGCCAGTGTTAGAGATTTGGGGATAGTGCCAATGCCTGATTAGACTCTAGCCCACTGACTGATTTAAAAAGCCTGGTTAGACTTTCAAGAGAAAGTAGACATTTGGTCCCAGCACCCTGCAGGTGAGGAATACAGAAAGAGATGCCGACTGTACGAGCTGGGCTGTGACTGCAGCAGGCTTGGAAGGAGGGTGGGCCTGCTGGGATAGCTCCTATTTGCTTACCATTTGGGCATGCCAGCAATTAGATCGTGTCACTCTGGTACAGCGTCTATGATCTCCGCTCTACTCTCAGCTCCTTTGAGTCAGGGTTGAAGACAGTAAAATCCTCCTAACCAAGAAGAGAAGGGCTGAGTCACCTCCAGGCCTGGCTCACAGCCAAAATCATTGCCAACCCTGAGAGTGAGAGAGTGGCAGGCTCTTTTTATGTGGCGTGATTGGCTCGAGTCTCATGGTTAGAGCTTTGGAAGAAGAAATTATATGGCTCACACACCCAAGAACAAACAAAATAGGAAGGTTAGTTCATAAAGGGTGAGTAACTTCAGCAGTATGACCAGGTCCTCAGATTGGGGGGGAGGGAGAGCAGTTAGCCACACTTCCTACCGTCTAAGAGGTTGAGAAGGATCTGGAGGAGTTAAGTGTCCACAGCTTTGGGACCTTCTCTCTACCTCCAGTTCTGAGGTTTGAAGTTCATTAGGGACAAATGGATGAACATAAGCAGATTTTATAAACTTCAGTGGTGAACTTGACTTCTGTATCACGAATCACACCTTTTGAATCACACCTTCACATTCTGCTGCTTCTTTTCCTAGTTGATTCACTTCTTACTTGGGTCTTTGGGAGACCTTTGAAGGATGCCTGAGGACACAAGAACATGTTGCTTAGGGGTAGAATGGCCCTCGGACAGTATATCCTAAAGGTCTCTGGGAAACGTGAGCTATCCTCACCAGAGTGGGACAGCAGCTGAGATCTCTTCCCAGTGGAGTTGTAGGCAAGGACATCGCACAGCTCTGATGATCATGGTGGCAAGGGCAGCTAACATCTATTAAAACTTAGGATGTCCTAGGCCTAAATTGAGGGCCAACATATAGGATCTCCTTTAACCTCACAATCATTCTGTAACATATTTTTTTAGGTGGGGAAGAAGCTAAAAATTCATTTCCAGAATGGAATAAAACAGAAAACCCCAAAGAAGTTTCCACAAAGCTACGGGCACTGAGCTTCATCAACCATAGTAGTTCTGCCATTGAGAGCCAGAGTGGATCGCTCATCAATTTTTATTTCAGTTTTCTGCACATATTACCCTACCACATCACCAATCCTACCAAGCTACGATCATCTCTCACCTCAGCCACAAGTGGTCATGAATGCCACTGAGTGCTTCCTAATACCAAGCACTGTTTAAACCACTCCACATGGCAAAACAGAGAGAGGCAGGAATCACAATGGGATCCAAGTGCTACCCCTGCCATTGGGATCACTTGGGTCAGTCACCATGGCAACACTTCTTTTACACTTCCACTCACGAGCAGTGATTTAACTTGCTTGTGCTCACACTGCCCAACCATGGCAGAGGCACACGTCAACCTGACAGTTACCCCAGAGCCTTAACCACTCTTAGCCCTTTTATTAGCTCCCTCGAAACCCTTCAGCAGCTTCCCATCAACCCCAGCAGCCCCTGGGGCTGCAGGAAGCCCTATGAGAGCCAGCCATCTTGAGCATTTTGGTTTCCTAAGACCTTGCTGAGTTAGTCACCTCAAGCTCAGGACCTTTGCCTACGCCATTTCTTCTGCCTCTGCCATATACTTTCCCTGGATCCTTAATGAGCCCATTCCTCAACTCATGGAAGACTGTCAACTTGCCACCTTCAGCAGAGTTTTCTGAGATCTTCCTGTGATAAATAATGACCAACTCTCAATGGCCCTTCATTCCTTGATTTTCCTTTGTCTTTTCTTGTTGCACTTAAAGTTATAATCCCTACTCATTAATGTCTTGGTCTACGAACACTTGGGCATAAACTGTGACCTTTTCATCCCCAGTGGTGAGACTTCAGGGCAAAAAGAGCACTCCCCTGGCACTTAGTGGGAGGTCTGTAAATACCAGTCCAGTCAAATCTCAGAACAAGGGAAGGAGTGTGGAAAAAGCAGGAGCGGAGAAGAAGACCGCTCTTGATAGTAGCAGCCAACAATGTTTGTTTGGAGAAAGGGGTGTGTGACACATGTCTCCTTCAGTTCTCACATCCTGTGAGGCAGGTAATGACCCAAGAAAGGAAACAATGAGCCCACCTGTGTCAATTCCCTGACTCGATCTTGGTAGCCGGAAGGGCTCATTATCAGAGACACAAAGTGAATTGCTTATCGCTGTGTGGCTCAAACCACAGAATTCGGTGTTCACCACTTACGATTCAGCTGCTCTAGCCTATGGACTCTTTGTGTTGCTTTTACTGTATCTCCAAGATAAAAGGCTTACTTCTACTGCCCACCGTTTCCTCAATTCAGCCTTTAAAATCTCCTTAGTGTATTGGTATGAGTCATTGAACCCATGTGGCTTTCCTCTTTAAATGGCTCTGTTTTTGTGGGGAAAGATGCTGAGGTTTTTTTTTTGTTTGTTTTTTTGTTTTTTTTAAAGGTGGTTTTCTAAAACATCTCTAGAAACTGAGATATCATTAGATAACAGAACAAACAATACTTCAGCCGCCTGGTCCTTTAACCACACACTAGAGCAGTGGTCCAACTGCTACAAGGCTTAAATCCTTCATTTTGTGCCAATAAGAAATTCTCGATGCCCTTATCCAAAAAAATTTTGAAAGGTCCTCCTTCTGTGCTGAGAAAGCACTAATTTTTTTTTTCCTTTTTTGAAAATAGATCTTTTCTTGGTTCTTTGTGCAGTAAGACACAGGCCATTCGGTTGGTTTGTGGTTAACCTAAATTCACACAATGAGGATGTGGCTCCCACTGTAAGTTTATGCCTAGCAGGGGAGTCTTACCAGATCTGGGCTGTGAGCAGGACCCAGTTTCTGTCCAAGCTCCAGGCTAACAGCTCATGCTTGTGCAGATGGGCGGGGGTGAGCCTGATGAGCCCCTCTATTTCTTTATCTGCGTACCAGGGTAAGCTCCTAAACCCAGTTTGGGGCTACAGTTGGGACCCTAGGTCATATATTACAACTTGAATGCCTTTAATCTGAACTTTGCATAAGAGAGGCTAAGGAGATGACTCAGAGCTTAAGAGCACTTACTCTTCTCACAGAGTACCCAAGTTCGATTCTCAGCAACTACATGACAGCTCACAACTGCCCATAATTTCAGTTGAGGGTCCAACATTTATATCTGACCTCTGAAGCCAACAAGAGCATATGTGGTGCACAGAAAGACAAGTGAGCAAAACACCCACAGACATAAAATAAAACAAACAAACAATAAGAACAAAATGACAAAACCGTTAAAAGAAAAAAGATATCACATAAAGCTGGGAAGATGGCTCTGTGGGTAAAGTGTTCATCTTGCAAGAATGAAGACATGAATTTGGTCCCCAGAATTCATTTTTTTAAAAAAAGAAAAAGGAAAAGGAAAAAGAAGGTATGGAGAAAGAAAGCTGGGCATGGTTGCATGTCTTTGTAATTCCAGTATTGGGGAGGCAGAGCTGGACAGGTCTCTGGGCTTGCTGGATGCCAGCCAGCCAGT
Source organism: Bramus lutescens (assembly GCA_001685075.1). Taxonomy (NCBI): domain Eukaryota; kingdom Metazoa; phylum Chordata; class Mammalia; order Rodentia; family Cricetidae; genus Bramus; species Bramus lutescens. Next base: position 342,651 of record LOEQ01000002.1, read on the forward strand.
TCTGTGAACCTCAGGTCCAGGTGAGAGACAGTGTCTCAAAAAACCACGGCAGGCAGCACCTGAGGAACAACACCCAAGGTTGACCTCTGGCCTATACACACACACACACACACACACATCCTCACACACCCTCACACACCCTTGCACACACAAATCTATACAAAAGCACACACAAATTAATTTTTTATTATATAAGGTTATTTATAAGTCATACTCTTAAGGGATATATGAAATGTTTGTGAAGTTTGCTTTCAGAATTGGGTCTCATGTAAATATGTTAGAAACAAAACAAATGTCACCTGAAACACTTCTGATCTCAAGTATTTTGGTCAAGGGAGCCTTGAGAGGAGTAGTTTAGACAGCACCTGGTGCTATGGGATCCTGGAGGCTGTTTTCCAGAAGGATCCAGATTCTCGAAGGCTAACTATCATGAACAGCACAGCCCTAACCAGAGACACTTGGTTTCTAGAATCGACTTTATTTCTGGAAGATACTTTTCGGTGTTTATTTCTCCTAAAAGGAAAGGGAGTTGGTACATATTCTTGAAGCTTATTTGGTAACCCCCAGTGTCCTGGAAGAATTCTTTCCCTTGGGACCCAAATTGCTAACTTGTCCAAGAATGCACAAAAGAGAGAATCTGAAGTGTAATCTTTTGAGTTTACATTACAAGGGAGCGAGACTAATCCAGGCAAGGATAAGCAAAGCCTACCCTTTCTGAGGTCCAGACGCCTGTCGTCAACAGGAGACGTGAGTACTGTAGCGTACCGAGCTTCCGCAGCACACAGAGCTTCCTCAGGCTGCTGTAGGAGAGACTGTTAGACAAGGACCAGAAGACACTGGAAAGATGGCTCAGCGGCCAAAAGCCCTTGTCACTGATTTCCACAGAAACCCAGTTTGGTTCCCAGAATCCACATCCAGGCTGTTCACAACTGCCTCTAACTCCAGCCCCAGGGGATCCAATGCCCTTTCTAGTTTCCTCGGGCATCTCTGCACACTGTCATAAACACACACATTACACACAAATTAAACCAAACCAAACAAAAACTATGCAGGAAGAATCAATGGCTAGCAAAGAATTAAAACACTACAGCTGGGCCCCTGACAGAAGAGATAAAGACATGGTCAATAAGCTTTGGCAGCCTCACAGAGCAAGGAAGAGTAGGAATGATCTGCTAACTGGTCTTCACAATGGTTCTTAGTGTCAGCATGACCACTGGGACCTGACAGTCACTGCTCTCATGTTTTGTAAGGCATGGGCACCCAAGAAGTCTGGACAAATCCTCCATCAGAAGTGTTTCCCACCATCTTGAGTCCCTCAGTGAATATGAGTTAGACCAGAAGTTCTTAACTTATGGGCTGTGACCATCAGACATATTTCTGATGGTCTTAGGAACCCCCAACTCTACATTTATTTTGCTGCTACTTTGTAACAATTTTGTTGCTATTTTGCCACTGAGCAGTGTCTCAGTTCCTAAGAGAACCACTGAGTTAAATACTTGACTCTTTTATTCTTCTGAAATGCCTCATCCCCCTGATGGTCCCAGACAAACTGAATGTTACAGTATACTATAGCTGCTTTAAGTGGGGTGTAGTGGCACACATTTCTAAACATAGCACTCGGAAGACTGACTGAGGCAGGAAAATCTTGAGTTTGAGGCCAGCCTGGGCTACATAAAAAGACCCTTTCCAAAGGGTGAGGAAAGGACCCTAAAATTGTTGCTTCAGATAGCAAACGACTTTAATGTAACATTTACTCAGAACTATATTGTTGCGGTCCATGAAATAAAAATATCTTTACTCAATGATCTTCTAAAAATATTAAATCACTGGCAGCAAATGAAACCTTATGTGATTTGCTGTATTCATATACACACAAAGCACTGGTTTACTTATTTTTATTCTTTTCTAGTTTTCCACGAATCAAGTTTTCAGTGAACACCAAACAAGACATGTTTTCTCTAGCAAAATGCAGCATATTCCCAGTCCCTAAGGCTCTTCAGCTGGTTAAACATTGAAGGACAAGAGAAGTCCCATGAGGGAGACGGCTGTCTGACAGCCAGGGACCCCAGCTTCCCACTTCATCCCTCTAGTAGAGATCAGCCTTCCAGCGGCCCTAGCTTGGGACAAGGATTCCAAGGATTCTGCCTCATCCTGGCCGGCCTCCTGAGCACCTCGATAGAGCTGCTTGCTCCAGGATAGGCAGGAGAAGGCTAGCAGGCCTCCTTAGCAATGTCAGCCACAGGTAAAGCCAACTCAGAGACCAACAAAGTGGTTGTTACCTGCTCAGGGTGTCTCCCGTTTGGAAAGAACAGAATGTCTCTTTGGAAGCTAGAAACGCCTCTTGGAAAGAACAGAATGTCTCTTTGGAAACTAGAAATGCCTCTAGGCTATCTTCATCGACAACTTCTTATAGACTGTCTCTTACAGAATGTTTGTTTTAAATGGAGCAGGAATGGAAATCTACTGTGTTAATCTCTTTCAAAATCTTTCCTGACTCCCTACTTCCTCCACAGTACGGCCTGGGACCTTTACTATAGACTGAAAAGTCTAATATCAGCTAAACTACCTTCCCATCCTTCTCTCTTACTTCATCCCACCCGAAGTTCGTGCCAGCTTTATTCTTCCTGCGCATGCCTCCCTCCACACATGCGCACACAGTCTCCCCAGCTCCAAAGGCCCTCAACTGATGACTTTACCTCAGGTTCTCTCTGCCCTCACCTCACTTTGCCACTTCTGGGCCATTCCTCAGAGTGACCTGTGTGACCGTCTGTGCTCCTGAAAGACAGGACCACGTCCACTCTTCTTTGCAGCCTTCAAGCCCTGTCTGTTTTTTTGTTTTGTTTTTGTTTGTTTTTTGTTTTTGTTTTGTTTTGTTTTGTTTTTCCCTGGATCAAAGGTCGCTAAATAGTAGTGCTTCTACTCAGGGCCCATGGACCAGTGCTCGTATTCTAAAAGTCATGGAGCTAGACCTAGCCGCAAGGGGAAATGGGCAGCATTTCCATTACCCCACCGGGATCTCCAATACCGAGGGAATGGAAGGTGGCTACCGGCCCAAACAACTCACAGATTCTGCTAGGGTTATCTTTGCAGCTGGACACTCACCGCCTGCACCAGAGGGATAAAAAAGATCAGGATGTAGGATGGAAGCTTCATCTACTGTCCACGCTGAGATGTGGTGACTGGCTGTGCGTCTCCAGCTGGCTTTACTGCAGTTCAGTTTGCTTTACAGGGAGCCTGACAGGCGGGCTAACATGCCAGATTTTTACTGCCGCCTGGCTTTGGTGGACAGACATTGGCCTGGATGTCTACAGGGCAGAGCAGACAGGAAAACTGTTGAAGTCAGGGTTGAAATTGCTAGCAGTACAGTGTTCATTTCCGCCAAGCTTCCTGCCTCGTGGTTTCTTTAAGAATGCAGGACTTGAGGTCCCTCCACTTGAGTTCAGCTGCGGTTTAGTGACCTTCCGCTCCAGGTAAGACCCCAGACAGGGCTTGAAGGCTGCAGAGAGGAGTGGAGCACAGAAGGTCACACAGGTCACTCTGAGGAATGGCCCAGAAGTGGCAAAGTGTGGGGAGGACAGGACAGGAGGTCAGGGGACAGCCAGGAAAGAGGAAGCATTTGAACTTGGTTTTGAAGAGTAGTTAGAATAGTGACCCCCCCCCCAAAGAGAGCCCGAGTGTGAGTAAGAAAGTGCAGAGAGACCCTGAGGCTAAGTCGTGAGTTTAGAGCCTTTGGAGCTCAGGGAGACCCTGTGCGCATGTGTGGAGAAAGACTGTGTGCGCATGTGTGGAGTTGTCATCATGCAATACCTTCTAAGCTCTGGAACTTTTGTGGCCAAACTTATTTTCTATGACAGAAAACTACACCTTCTGTCACAGGCATCCACATCTAAGTCAGAATGTGACTTTTTTTTAAAGATTTATTTATTTATTTATTTACATAGTATCCTGCCTGTAGGCCAGAAGAGAGCACCGGATCTCATTATAGGTGGTTGTGAGCCACCATGTGGTTACTGGGAACTGAACTCAGGACTTCTGGAAGAGCAGTCAATGCTCTTAACCACTGAGCCATCTCTCCAGTCCAGAATGTGACATTTCTCACCCCTGAGTTCTTTCTATGAAACCACTGACGTCATAACATTCTTTAGAAAGCCTCCCCTTGAAGCACTGAAACACCAGGTGTATCAGTATCTATTCCCCCACCTCCATTACAGCTCAGCTTGAGCGGTTTAGCTGGAATTTTGACCTGGGTCCTTCAGCGTGTGTGCCCTTCCAAGTTCCTGCCCTAGTAGGACTGGAAGACAAATAGCTGGTGGGGCTGAAATGAGAAGTTTTGTTTCTTACGGAGAGTTTGCTAAACGCCAGTCACTGCATATAGTCCCTTTATGTCTACGGACCCATGTGACTGTGACAGGTGTACAGTGTAAGGTCACAACCTCTTTGCTCTGCTGAAGGAAGCCTGAGGTTCAAGGAGGTTCAAGAAGTGAAATGTCGGCTCAAGCTGACACAGTTCCTCCGACAGAATGCCGGGTCCTCGTCCAGGTTGGCTTGGCTCTGGAGTTCGTGACCTTGGTCACCCAACGAGAGCACACAAGCCTGCGACTGCAGAAGTATTTCTCTGCAAAGGGTGGAAATGAAGCTGAGTTCACCCAGCATATGCAAGAAAAGAAGAAAGAGGAGGGCGAGAGGGAGGGAAGAGAAAAATGCCTGCCCACACCTTTATAATCCCATGACTCAGAAATTGAAGGCAGGAGAAGTTTTATGAGCTTGAGACCAGCCTGAGCTGATGAGTAAACTGTCTCAAAAAACAAAATGGGCCAGAACGATGGCTCTGTGGGTAAAAATGCTTCCTGTGTGAGCCCGATGGCCTGGGTTCCATCCCCAGCAAACCTGTCTGGAGTCTCAGCCACCTTCAGGACGTGAGGGATGGAGAATCACTGGAGGCTCAGAGCCGGTTAGCCTGGAATATGCAAGAGGCAGAAACAAGGCAAACGGCTCCCTGAACAGGTGGAAAACAAGAACAGACTGTAGGGAGTTGTCCTCTGACCGCCACATGCACTCACTGTACATATGTGAACATACATCACACACATGCACACACACATGCATCACATACACATGTGTACACACATCATTCACATGCACACACAAACATCACACAGATGCACACATACATCAAATACATGCACACACATGCATCACATACACATGTATACACACATCACTCACGTGCACACACAAATATCACACAGATACACAGATACATCACATACATGCACACACATGCATCACATACACATGTATACACACATCACTCATGTGCACACACAAGCATCAAAGACGCACACATACATCACACACATGCACACACAAACATCACACATGTGCACATACAAATATCACACAATGCACACATACATCACACACACGCACTCTCATCAAATAAACTTTTGAAAAGCTAAAAAACAAAACCTTTTTAAAGGTTAAGAAGATCGCTCAATCAGTACATACTTGCATCTCAAGCATAACGACAGATTTTATTCCCCAGAACACAGACTAAAAGACAAACAGGACAAAAATAAAGCACCAGAAAGTAAAATTGGGCATGGAGGCAAGCGAAGCTCTCAGAACTGGGGAGATGGTTCCTGGGACTCACTGGCCATTGAGTGTATAGTCTATTTGGTGAGTTTCAGATGGGTGAGAGACCCCCCATCTCAAAACATGAAATAAAATATGGATAGTGCCTAAAGAACAACACCAGAGGTTGTCTTTTGGCTTCTACATGTATGTGAGCATGGACACATGTAACTGCACACAGGAAGTGGGAAAGACAGGGGTGGGGTGGAGGGAGAGAGAGAGGAAGTGCAGAGAGATAGGAAATTTTCTCGGCTTTTCATTCTGCTTTTATTCCTGCTGCCCTCCAAAATGGCATAAGGACCCTTTACTGGGCCTCTCCCTCTTTACTCCCCAGAAGAGAGGGCAATGGTCATGAGCTTCCTCTCCTCAGGTCCTCAAGTTGTGTGAGCAGCATGGAAAAATGTGCTTCTGCCTCACAGCTGGGTCTGGGAGTCTGGCCTCGTTCTGATTTTCTCTCCTAGATAAACACACACTGAGCTGTGTGGTTTTGTCTTAAATGGCTAGAAGTTACAGGGATGTGCACATCAGCTCCTGGAGCCACAAACAAAATCTGTAAACTGTACTGAGCATCACTAAACCTACGCTCTGACTAGGCACCAGACTCGGTCTGTCCGTGACTCTCCAGAGCAGTGACATTTCCAGGTATGTTTCCAAGGTGACTTCAGAAACCACGTCTTAGGTCTCTTGGGCCTGTTCACCACTCAGGAGACTAAAGAAAGCCTAGAGCCTGGGACGGTAAGAAAATTCTCTGGGGTGCCCTTAGGTGGACAGTGCCACACAGTGCCCACTTATGCTGAATGCATCCTCCCCTTCCAAAGGGTACTGTTTATGAGTCCAACATTTGGGGGCCAGGGTCTAACCCAATGGCTTTTCCTTATGCCCTCTCTGCTCTTTCATGACTTTTGTTGTCTTTTTCCAAGGTGTCCTGTGGCCATTTTCCTGTTACTTTTCTCCAGGCTACGCAGAGGGAGAGCTTGACCAACCACTTGTTTTGGAAGCTGTTGTGTGGCTGCGTTGCCCAGCACTGCAAGCCTGCTGGGGAGGAGGGGCTGAGTAGTGCTGTGTCAATGGACTATGGGGACAGATGTGCTGGATTATCATGGATTGTGTCCTAAAGGTCACCTGGGTGTGTCTAAGAGATCCTAGCTGCAAAAGTTGGCTAGACATGCCTGGTGACAGAAGAAGAAATAATAGCCACCTCCAAACAGAGCTTCCCTAAACTGGAACCAAAACCACCATGGAGGGGACTACCCAGTTATGAGTCTATCAAAGCACCCCCAAGACATCAAGAGCCAGTGTTAGGGGGCACTAGGGTATGACTTCCAACTGCAGTGAGACTTTCCTTCCCTCTGCCTTCCTTCATCATGCCCTGAGAAGAAGCCAGCCTGTCCACCACCCAGTTCTCCAGGGCTAGCTTCCAGTTGGAAGGACAAAACATTCTCCATCTTTCCAGGTTCAGAGGTTTGGTTGCTCTCTGGGACTGGACATTCTGATTGCTAAATTAAGTTAACTTTTACTGTTTACAAAGGTTCCAGAATTGTCCATTACATATGAGTAAGCAAGCCATGCGTGGAAGGGAAGGGTCATAACTAGTATGCAGAAGACTTTGAGAATCTCCAAACTAGTATGCCTTCTGTTTACCTTAAGAGTTGGCTTGTGCTCACCAGTGATGTTTAGATGGCGGTATTCATGCAAACACAGCAGACTGCACCAAACAGGAAGGTCTACATCACATAAGAGGGGACCACTCAGCTCGCTGTGATATGAGTCAAGATAGGAGGCACACCCTCTGTGTGGGGAGGAGTCTTGTTCTCAGTGTTCCTTTAGAGTAAGGGTTCCAATCCACAAATAAGCCTACCAATGAGCTCTAACCACACTTCTCACTGGATCCAGGCAGGATCAAAAGTGTAACTGGGCCAATAATACAAAAGACTATGACATAATAATATCAAAGCTGTTCAGGAGAGGACAAGAGACCCACAGGTGCCAAGGGATAGTAGAATCCTATAGGTAGTTGCTCATTCCTTCTTTTTCTGTGGGTGTAACTTTATCCCTTCCTTGGAGAGAAGAACCCTATGCCTCTGAAATGGTTTCAAGGAATGAATTCTTGGCTTTCCAAGTGCCTCAGCTTGTTATCTCTCTGCCCCAACTCTCTACGACATTTCCTCCATCTAGGAAAGCGAGATGGCTGCTGGGGTTCACCTAGCTAGGTATGCAAGTGACATTCTCGAACCTGACACAACATTTTTAAAATTGGGTTAAAACTGAAATAAGCTAAAAGAAAAGTAATCTATATTTGGAAGTAGCTTCAGCATACAGGGTCCTCGCATTCTGGAACATTACTTCTGGCCACACATTGGGGGTGCTGCTGGCTAATGATGCGCTATCCACACAACTTCTGCCAATGAATGACTGTCTGAGTGGTAGGTTCCAGACCACACATAGCGCTCTGAGAGGGGAGCAGTGGACAGTCAGGAAGATCCATGACTTTATTGAGAAGCTTCTTTGAGGAAGAGAAGTGGTTTCTAGGCAGCACAGGAGGTACATACGGTGCATATGGACCGCTGTCTGGTGGACTTGGAAATGGGGAGCGGGGGCATTAGAGGAAATCAAGAGAATGCAGTTCTCATGCTACTAGAAAGATGCGACTTCCTTCTCTCTATCTTTTCTGTGTTGGGCCAGACATGCTCAGCATACACCATAAGCACCACCAGAGCATACCATTTACGTTAAGTTGCTTTGTCCAGGAAGAAATCAAATTATGATTACCTGGTGAGCAATTTGACTAGGTTTTCAAATTAGCAAATATTTGGTTATGAATAGACTCTGTTGCTTGTGGAGCTAGCCAGCTCACTTCCTTCATAGGACAGAAACCTGGCAGCTTCCTCAGTGGAAAGGGAGGTTTACACCACACAGAGCCAGTGCACCCGCTTGACTCAGCAGCTTATTTTCCTGACTTCACCTCTCCGAATTTTGTGTCTGACATCTGTAAACAAAACTAATCTACTGTCCAGGACTGTTACACAGCGTACATGGAATGAAACCATGCTGTCTGGTGGGCCCCTCACACCCGTTTGCCCTCTTGAGCAATTTGCTAGAGCTACAGGAAGTGAATTCGGCCTCCTTTAAGGCCATTGTTATCTTCTCTCACTCTGTCTTGAATCAGTCCCCTTACGGTATATTTGGGGACACTTTTGTATATTCACAGTCTGCTCAGACAAAGCCGTAATGGGTAATGAACAAAGACTTGGAAAATCAGTGGCCTCATTCTTTCTCATCTTGCTAGATCTGGACTGCAGTTAGAAATGGTTGCTTAGCGACGGCATTAATTCATCAGTGGGAGCAACAAGCCCAAATCTCCCCCTTCTCATTAGGGAGGAATGCCATCCTATCAGTCAGAACTCTGGTTCTTAGCATTACTTGGATGCCTTACCCAAAGAGGGGAGGGGAGCCCTTCTGGGGTAAACTGGGGACATGCCTCTGCTGGGAACTATCTCTAGGATGGAGGGGGAAACAATGAGATGTGAGGTCGGAGGTGGGGGATGGAAGCTGCATGGCAGGGGGCTCCTGCCCACTCTTTTCATAAAGATTATTCCGGAACAGAGACAGGATGACCAAAAGGGAGCTGCACAAGTGGGCTTCTGTTTCGTGCTTGGCAGGAGGAGCACGTGGTCCTTTTACTATTTTAAGTAGCAGCCATTATCCTACCACAGCAACAGGAACTAGGCTGCTAAGCTCCAAGAGCGGCACCGTGTACAAAAGATGAGCCACGGCATCTCTGATTATCATGGTGCCACAGTACACTCCTACGCGGCAGGAGTTTCTTGAAACGCTTCCATTGCCTTGTGGTCCACTCTCCTCGTTGGAGAGGACATTTGGACGTATCATTTAATCCTTCGTCAGCCCACTGCCTGGATCCCGACGGCTTCTGCAGCTTAAATTAGGTTACCTCGAGACCTTCGCAGTCAGGGTTTCCATAAAGAGACTGGAAGAAATGAGCCGTGACATTTTACGAAAATACCATTTCCTCAGTCAGCGAGCAGTTTCAAATACTTTCAAGGTGGAACAAAGCAGCCAGTCAGTTCCACCTGTTTGTCTTAAGATTGACTCACAAAGCAGGTTTTCCATAAGAGAATTCTTTTTAAAATGAGACAATGGAGGAAACTAACTCCCAATGAATTCTATACGGAAAAAACCCAACCAACCATAAAGCATTCAACTGTGCGAGGAAGACAGCAAAAGCCCCTGAGAGATTGTTGGGGTTAATGGCTCTGACCCTGAACTTTTCTGCTCTCAGCAAGTGTGAGTACAGGCGCCTTCAGCACCTCCCACACAGGGACAGAACTTCCATCGGCCCATGAAAGACGGCCAGGTGAGCTGGAACTGCCCTAAGGACAGGGTTATTTGCTGAGATATTTTTCTTTTAATTTTTGATGACATTTATTTATCGGAGGGGTGTCCACATCCCTGCAGAGTGTGAGGAGGTCAGAGGACAACTTGTAGGAATCGGTTCTCTTCTACTCTGTGGGTCCCCAAGACCGAACTCAGGTCATCAGTTTTCATAGTAAGCATCTTTACCCATTGAGTCTTCTTGCTGGCCTGTTTTTCTTGATTCTAATACCTAGTATCCAGCCGGCAAAATCAAAGTCTACAGTGTTTTCTTTTTCCTACTAAAACATGTCCTCCTCTTCCTTTTAAAAAAAAAAATAAAAATATTGCGTGTATTTTTATCTCACATGTATGGGTTTTTTTCCTGCATGTGTGTCTGTGCACCATGTATTGCCTTGAAGTCCAGAAGAGGGTATCAGACCCCATGGAGCTGAAGTTACAGATAGTTGTGAGCTGCCATGTGGATGCTGGGAACTGAACCCAGCCAGGTCCTCTGGAAGAGCTGTGAATGCTCTTAACCATTGTAACCATCTCTTACCTTGTGGGAGGTCAGCAGGGCACTCCAGGTTTCTTCCTGTGGCTGGAGGACTGGAGAACAGATCATATGTATCAGATATGGCTCAGGGTGGTCCTTTTGGCAGAATCATTTGAAGAGGTGATGTTTAATGTATGCAAAGCCTTGGTTCTGGCTAAGCAAGACAGCCCTGGCCATCTGATTAGATGGGCAGGCATATTCAGTGCTATTTCCCTTGCATTAAATTGTTTCATGCTCCAAAGAAATAAACACAGATAAACTGTGAAGTGTTTGCAGTATTCAATGAGCTTCAGGATTTCGTGAAGGACAAAGTGCTGGTTTGGGAGAAATAAATAGACTCCACAGGCTGTCTTGACTTTTGACCCGGAAGTTCCGGCTGTACAGAAAGGAAACTTTATGTTTGCTAGAAGATGACTCAAAGTTAATGAAGAAGGGCTGTTCCCTCAGAGCCAGGAGTCCGGCTGGAGGACAGCACCTCACTGGCTCCCACCACTCTGCTGGGTGGAGAGCTGGCTGAGCTGGGGCTTGAGGCTCTCCCAGACTCTCAGTTCCTTCTGTTCACTCATGCAGGGGCCTTCACCCAACATGGTATCTGAGAAAGGGAGGAGTGACTGGCAGGTTTTAGAAAAGTCACATTTGGGAGCTATAATCCTCAGCTTCCTTGTAACAGTTAGACGCATGTAAACTGTACCATTGTGCCATGACTAAGACATTTTGTGCTTCTTGGAGGGTGTGTGTGAGAGAGGAAGGAAAGAGAGAGAAAGGAGAGAGAGAGAGAGAGAGAGAGAGAGAGAGAGAGAGAGACTATAAGACCTTTCCTGCTCAAGTTCCTAAATTCCTAAATCCAGTGGCTGTTCTGCGGGATGCTGGCCCTGGTGATGGCTCAAGCCAGCTTTAGAAGGGAAGTGGGCTTCTCTGCAGAACACTGACTAACCAGAAGTCCTGCTACTTTGAACATGGACTTTAAAAACAGAAGGGCCCTTCATTTATAAATTCAGCTTCATGACTTTGCTGGTTTTTGGCACTCTTAGTGTATGCAGTTTCAGAAATGTGCAATGTGCACACATAGGAGAAGCACAGATATACTGGCCATGAAGCCAGCCAAGAGTCCAGAGGGCCTGCCCCTGGGGAACAGTGTTTGCGAGGAGAGAAAAGGTGGAGTAAGAGGGGGTATTTTTGCCCTTCCCTCCTCTGAGCTCCAGCCTCACCTCCCTCTTGATTCAACTTTCTGTCCTCTTTTCTTTTTGGAAAATCTAATAACCCATCCACTCCAGTTTGTACTTTCCGTGTGTGTTCTGGGTATGAGCTATCTACTGGAGTGTGGTCAACTACCAAGACCAGCACTCTCAAAGAAAACTGACTCTCCCTCCCTCGGAAACCATCAGTTAAGCATGGGGCACATGAGGCTCTTCCCACTCATGCTGGAAGGCTGGCTGGCTTGATCTGGTAAAGACCTTGTGCAGACAACCACAGCTGCTGTGAGTTCTTGAGGGTCGCCTCCTGTCATGCCCAGCAGACACTGCTTCCATCCAGCTCTCCTAGACCTCCGGCTCGTACAGTCTTCCCATCCCTCCTCCTGCTATTCGAAATAATTCCGGACAGTTTTTAAAACTGGCTTTAAAAATAACATTCACAACTGGACAGTGGTGGCCATGATGGTGCACACCTTTGACCCCAGCACTCGGGAGGCAGAGGCAGGTGGATTTCTGTGAGTTCAAGGTCAGTTTGGTCTACAGAGTGAGTTACAGGACCGCCAAGGCTACCCAGGGAAACCCTGCCTCGAAAAAAAACAAAAATAAATAAATAAATGATATGATTTAGCCGGAACAAAAAATTATTGATGCCATTTGCAAATGTGGAAAGAAACTGAGGAAAAGAGAAACTAGAAAGTGTCTCTAGTGCACAGCAGAAATCCATGAGGACATAAATCCTTCTGCCAGACTCAACAGGACACAGCTATAATTTTCTGTTTCCATTTCATAGGATGCCTGCTAAGATGTTACATAAACTGAAGTTGAAGGCAAGACTAAAATAGCTTCACTAAAATATAGAAGAATGGATTGCCCATGCCAGCCCAGGGTCACCTCGGTGATCATTCCATAGAAGAACATGGCCCTTCCTGGTTCCTCTCCACAAAGGGCATGGTTTAGTTGCTGGCTCGAAGGATCCATTCTTGAGAAGTCCGTAATAACAAACTGTTAGCAGCACCCAAATTAATAATACAGACATCTGGAAGTCACTAGGCTTCAAAATGACAAACACTTGGTTATGCTTATTGGGAATATCATTATGTAAAGTTCTAAAGAGTCTTGTAGGGTTACTGCTTGCCATCAATCACTAAATGCAGAAAGAGTTAAGTGATAAGCAAGCGGTATCAAGCAACAGTCTGAAGGGACTTGGGCCAGTGGGGTGAGTCACTGACTTTCCACAAATCATTTTTTAGAAAGGTTTCAGATAAAATGAAATCTATAGAAACTATACATACCGTGTATGTATGATTTAGTTAATTTTTTAAAACAAAGAACACAGTTGTGTAACCAGTACCCAGAGTCATAGAATATAAAACTGCCAGCACCCCAGAAGATCTCCAGGTCGGAGTCTTCATCCAGATTCCTTTTCCTGTTTATGGATTTTTAAAAATAACTTATTTATTTTATTACATGTGCATTGGTGTTTTGTCTGCATGTATATCTGGGTGAGGGTGTAAGATTGTCTGGAACTGGAATTACAGGCAATTGAGAGCTGCCATGTGGGTGTTGGGAATTGAACCCAGGTCCTCTGAAAGGGCGGTCCGTGCTCTTAATGGCTGAGTCATCTCTCCAGCCCCCTTTTGTGGATTTTATGTAACAAAAATCACATAGTGTTCATCCTTCTCCGCTTGGTTTCTTTTGTTTCGTTCGTTTGTTTAAGACAGGGTTTCACTTAGTAGCCCTGATTGTCCTGGAACTCAATCTGTAGACCAGGCTGGCCTCAAACTCACAGAGATCTGCCTGCCTCTGCCTCCTGGGTGCTGAGATTAAAGGCGAGCGCCACCACCTCCTGGCTCTGCCTGGTTTCCTTTACTCAGCCGTATGTTTATGAGAGTCACCCATTCCACTGTGGCGAGTCTGTCCCTAGAATATTCTACTACTGGTGTACATTTTGACTTGCATGTTGTGAATCAAAGTTTATTCTCTGATTTTGGAAGGTCAAAAAAAGTTTCACTTAGGAGTTGTACGCTCAGATGGCAGAAGACCATAAAGCGGCTGCTTCACTTGCCCAGACCTTTTGGGTCTGCTTTGCTCTCTTCCTCTCGGCCTAGCAAAGACGCTTGTGAGAGCTGAAGTGTAGCAGAGATTAGGTCTAGAGTCTTGGAGAGTTAAGGAGAAGGCGTGAAAGTCTCTGGAAGAAGTATTCACAGAAAGCTGACTGTGTACAAACATCGGAGACACCCTGTGTTCTCTCAGAATTCTCTGTAAATGCTTCCAAGTGACTAAGACCCTCCTCCTTCACCCCCAGGTGGCTGCGGCTCCAATCTAGTTTCTCAGCAAACATGAATGCCTGGCTACTTCTTATCTCCGAAATTCTTAAGAAAAAGACTGTGGCTAGTGATTAGATGCCAGGATTTAGGTCCTGGAAGATTTATCTCCTTTAGATAATCTAGGCCAAACCTTTCTTTGCTGCTTTGCTCAATTTTATTCCTTTTTCTAAGAACACAGTAATTATCTGCTTAAAACTGCCCTTGGGATTCTAATATGAATACGTTTCTAATAATTTGAGGCAAAGCTAGTTCACTACTAGTCTATGTTTATCCTGGTATAATGATTTACAATTCAATCCAGGCCTGATGGTGTTGGTTTGTAATCCCAGCTACTTGAGAGGCTGACGTGGTAGGATTGCAAACTCAAGGCCTGTTTAGCCTACAGAAGAAGTTCAAAGCCATCCCGACTAATTTAGTAAAACTATCTCAGGGCAAAAAGTAAAAGGAAACTGGGGGATACTGCTCATAATATAACACCTACTTAGAATGTACATGGCTCTAGGTTCAATTTCTAGTACCAGAATAAGTGTGTGTGTGTGTGTGTGTGTGTGTGAGAGAGAGAGAGAGAGAGAGAGA
>LOEQ01000002.1:357315-370281 GCA_001685075.1 Bramus lutescens
GAGAGAGAGAGAGAGAGAGAGAGAGAGAGAGAGAGAGAGAGAGAGATTGTTCATTTGATGGAGAGGCTGGGAAAATAGAAGATAAAGTAGTGTTTGTATTCACTGGTTTAAAAGACTTGGAAAATATGTCTGTAGTGAGGATTTGTTTATGCTTAGCTTCTCAGCAAGGTTTTGAAGAAGCTGTATATGTATCCTCAAGGATTTTAAACATTTCACTAAAAGTATGCTACTGTCTATACAAACAAATATATGAGACTCTAACTTTTTTTTTTTAAGACTTAGGGCTGGGAATTCAGTTTTTGAACTTGCTCTTGTCTCTCTTCGTCTGCATGTTTCTTTTCACTGGGTTTCTTCCTGGCTTTGTAAGCATTGCAGCAACATGAAATCTCAGTCTGCAGAGTGTTGCTAAAAGGACATCAGCAAAATGAGTAACAAGTACTCATGCTGTGGATCAGAAGCATCCTTTGTTCCATACAGCTAGTATACAGACTTAAAGACCCCTGAAAGGAATCATAACTCCACTGTGTGGATTGCCGGGAAAGAAGAGAAATGGAATATTCTTTTTCTAGTTCATAACTACCAACCATTCGAGCTAACATTTTCCATAGTTTTAACTTTTTTGTGCTAATCACTGTATACTTTGATACGTTTGACAAAAAAAATGACATTTTTACAGTGACTCTCTGAGGTAGGTAGTGACATCTCCTTCCTTTTACAGATCTGGAAAGTGGACTTAAAGAGTTAGCACTTGGCAAAGTGACAAAGCTGTGAGTAACAGAACCAGAATTTGAAATCAGACTCTCACCAAAAGCCCAAGGCTTCACCATGTAATGCCTAGCTTCTGGGCAAGCTGTCCACAGGGCTGATACCAGCTGAACACAGAGACTCTTTAAGAGCCTAGAGAACTGAAGACTTAAGTTGCTAACTCCAAAGATTGGATAGCTTCTACTGAATTTGTTTAAAGTAATGAAATGTAGTTCTCTAACAATTAAGGGGGGAAAGTCAGTATCAAATTTGGGTTGGGGTTTGGCTCTCTGTTAAAGCAGGTGACAAAAGGAAGATTCCATTTGGAGACCAAGACCTATGACATCCATCTAGTACTCAGTGCTGCTCGAAATAGAATAGACTTGCACTAAAGGAAGCTTTAGATATAAACTTTGGCTCATTTGCCCATCCCGAGAGACTAGAGTTGGTAGACTGGAGGAAGCTGCCCAGCATGGCCTCCTCAGGCCCGTGAGAGTGTAGTGATGCCTCTGGGAAGCACACATCCAGCTAAGATGCTGAGTCCTTGGAACACACCCCCTTTCTTCCGATTCCAGCAGTGCTCAGTGGACAGTCTGGCCCTCTGTGCAGCTTTGCAATGGCGGAGGCCAGACCATGAGCTTGTTTTGAATATACCTCTGATATTTCCCATCGTGGAACACTAATTGGCTTTACTGTTGGAGACAGCAGTTGGGCATGGATGGAGCTCACTTACATAAAGAAGCACAGTACAAAATGGGTTTTCTAGTCTATACAACTTGCAAGGCAAAGGCTTTAAACTAAGCGATGATTGTGTCCCTTCTCCCAAGACCCCTCCGTGTCATTGAATTCCACGGCCTTTCTATATGATCTGCAGCAGTAGGCCAGTCACGCCCCAGTCCAGCAAAGGCACCCAACTTGAAGTCTGCAAGTTAAGCTGGTTGAACACTGTCCCACGGTTTAACAACTGTGTAGACCACAGGTGTAAAGGGGAGGCGGGGCTGAACTATTATCCAGCGACTGCTCTTGGGGCTTAAAAAAAAAAAACACTGTAGTTCTGTTATGCACTTTTTGATGTCTAAAATATAAACCAGGATTGGTCTCTCTATATTCATGCATATTCAACAAGTTTATATTGAGCATCTGCTGTATATCAAGCCCTGATCTAACTGCTGGAGGTGCTCATTAGTGATGACCATACAGGGATATCGATATCTGNGAGGGAGGGGAGGAGGGTCAGAAGTAAGTCAACATCTTTTCTCTCTTTTTTAGGAACAGTTGTTTTGGGGAGAGGTTTTATTTAAAGTTTTAAAAATGAATAGAGCTAGGTGTGATGGTGCATACTTGAAATCCCAGTACTTAAGAGGTGGAATCAGGAGGGTCAAGAGCTGAAGGCCAACCTTAGTTATAGAGCGCATTAGAAACCAGCCTGCAATAGAGGAATCTTTGTCTCAAAAAAGGAAAGTGTTTTAAAAAGTCAAAATAGAGCAAGAAGAGAATTTGGAACGTGCACTAGGGAACTAAGGTGTCACTGAACACTGACTGGCTCACCTCCACCTTGAACCCTGACCCGAGGGGTATGCAGGTGACCACCACTGACATTTTTGAGAAACTAATCTGAGAAGACCTCCACACCAGGGAGGAAAGCAGAAAGGATTAGCAGACTTATGACACCTGTTCTGAGAAATGACAGGTCCCGAGTCCTGTTCTCATCAGGAGCCCTTGCTGCCCTATGTGCTGTCTGCTCAACTGCTAGGACTTGGGAATTCATGGTGTCTGGCTATTTGCCAGTTTGCAGTCTGCTAACTCAGGAGTGCCCTACACCAAGGCTCACCAGCTTCTGCCATCTGCTCTCAATGGGCAGGAGCAGGTAAAGACCTCCACAGCTGCTAATCAAGGCCCTCTGTGGCAGATGTCTCTGAGGAGCACCAAGGCCCTTTGCTAACCTGCTACTCCGGAGTATCCTAGATCTGTACCAGTCAGCCCTCTGAGCAGAGCCTTCGGGTGCTCCCTTTCCACATTTTCCAGCCACGCTTCTGGATGTTAGACTGAAGTCTCAATTCAAGTTGTCACTGACTTTCCTTTTTGATTCCAGTTTAAAATACTAAAAACATTCAACAAAATTGTTTAATAAAATCAATGCAACGGTTTCTTATCTTAAATCAGGCCCTTCCAACAGAACTTGAGCTGGAGTACAACCTTGAAGCTTAGAGTTTGATCAGGCTAGAATTCATAATGAGAAAACACCTATTGAATCCCTCAGGGTCATGTATTTCCATCAGCACCATTCAATATTTACCTGGTCCTCTGCACTATGAAAGTCAAACATTACAAATCTTGACTCCCCCTTTTTTTTNNTTTGCATCCTATTTGTAAGAACTAGGCAATCAAGCATGTGGTAGACAGGCCTGACGAATAAACACAGAAAAGAACTCACTTAAGGAATAGGACTTTTGTAGAAACAAATTTATTGGGGTCCTTAAAGGATCTTGTAAGTTATTTCCAAGCTCACCTGGAAATAAAAAAGAGTCGTTTTTGTGGTCTTGAGAGGCCATCTTAAGATGAGGTCACCTTTTATCCCGTGGGGATGGCGGAGGGGAAGACAAGGTCTTCAGGTGCTGGCTTGTTACCTTCACGCCCTGGGTTTTCCTAGGGGACAGCAGGGGACAGCTACTTTAAGAGCCCTGCTGACACTCTAAGAGGACACCCACTGGCAGTCAAGCCCAGGGTGCCTCAGAGCCCTAAGCTCTTCCCAGGACTCCTGCTGCCTGGAAGAAGCAGCTGGAAACCCACAGCAGGGGCCTCTTCCGTTTCTCTAAAGGATGAGGGGAAATAAGAGTCACTGTGGAAGCACCTTCTAAGACACTGAAAAAAAAGCAACAAACAAACAAAACCCTGTCTTCAGAGTATGTTCTTCATTCTCATTTATGTAATTATATAGCAAACAGAGAATAATACCCATAAGGCTCCAGGTGTGTATGAATATGTATGTACACAGGCAATGATCTGGACGCATAGAGAAGGACTCACAGCTGTGGAGAGGAGAGAATTAGTGGGGAACGAAGGGGACGTTCAATCTTTCATACATTTTCCTATTTCATTCAAATTATACAAGAAAGATTATTTATTATGTTTAAAGTTTAAATTTAAACTCACAGTGTACTCATATAGCTGTTGGGTCAAAGTCTTAAGACTAATAAAATTTTATAGATTATTATCTGGTTTCACCTATCCCAGCCGCCTAACTAGAAAGCATTTTCACATTGGGCAGTGGTGGTGCACTCCTTTAATCCCAGCACTCGGGAGGCAGAGGCGGGAGGATCTCTGTGAGTTCAAGGCCAACCTGATCTATATGAGCTAGTTTCAGGACAGGCTCCAAAGCCACAGAGAAACCCTGTCTTGAAAAAAAAAAAATAGAAAGAAAGCATTTTCATTTAAGAACAAAGCTTGTAAAATGTTTTATAGGTGCTATTTTATTCAGCTAATATGCAAAGGAACAACATAGGACAGAATATGCAACATAGGACAGAATTATTTTACAAAAATATTGAAACACATATTCTCTCATTTAATGACTGGACAGGGTAATATATCTTTGTAACAAGTCCTGAGCATTTGTCTAATATGTCACAAGATGCCAGAGTTAGTTAGTTGACATTTGTGCAGGATCTGGTATGCTGTTTAATAAATCATAAAAAATACGGTTTATTTTTAAAATCATACTTTATCTTATGTGTAGCAATGGCTGTTCTGTTTTAGAGCTGTGAAAATTTTATAAAATGGACTAGGCAACAAAAGAAACACAAATATTTTGCAACAGTATTTTGGGGGCAGGATGGAGAATGTAAGAATGAATTGCTTACAATTCTACCAGTTCAGATGTGGACAGGATGAGCAGTAATGATTTATTTACAAAGCAAAGGTGAGGGTTTTTTTCTTTTTTTTCTTTCCCCCCTTTGAGTTACCTCATAGCTATGAGCTGACAGCCAAAGCCATTATTTCCTACAACTAAGAAGGGACCTGCCAAATTCTCATGCTGAGGACATGCTAGGCCACCATGCGTAACGCAGCTGCTTTCACCCATGAGGTACCAGGTGCTTTCATCTATGAGGTACCAGGTGCCCATCATCTACTGTTCTTAGCTCTTAGCACAATGCAAAGTGCCTCTCTCTCTCTCTCTCTCTCTCTCTCTCTCTCTAATGTGGGGGAAAAACCCTAAGATTTGTTTAAAGAAGCTATTTCCTCAAACTTATCTCAGGACACACAAAGCTGGGATCTGGGGGGGTCTGGCTCCCCAGACCGTACATTTCTCACTGAGTCGTGTGTCAACTGAAATCCACAGCCATTAAAGCATCTTCTGCTAGGTCCTTTGAGAGCTCCAGCCCTGTGTCTAGATTTGTCACAATGGTGTCGGTGGTTGAGGAAAAAATTATTTAGATGGCCTGGCACTGAGTGAGAGTCAGATACCAACAGCTGCCTTCAGGCTTAGAAAGAAAGCAGTTATCAGCAAAGGAGTCCTCCATTCTAAACCTGGAATCCCCCATGTGACTGCTCCAAAGGAAGCAGAAATTAAATGTTCAGCGTGCAGAGGGTATGACTCTACATCTATGGGTTCTGTGTGGATTCAACAACTGTAAACCCAAAATACTGACAAACAAATTACATTTATATTGGTCACATATAGACATTTTCCTTGTAATCCCCTTGTCAAGACACTATAACACCTATGTAGACAGCACTTGTACCTAATTAGAGATTATTAAAGTATATGGGAGTAAACACATAGTTTATAAGCAAGTACTATTGCACTCTGTAGGAGGAACAAGCAGATTTTGATGTTTACTGGATTCTGAAAGCATACATTCAAGATCCCTAAGGACAGCTGCCTTTGGATGCTAGTAACAGACATACATACAGTCCTCGCAGTGCACCAGCTTTTCTGATATTTCAGAGATCATCCACAAACACCTAATTATCACCATTATTTTGAGAGATGCTTATTGTTTTGTGAGAGAGCTTCTTTCCACAGGGTGGTTGGAAGGAAAGGGAGGGCTGGCTCCCATGGGGTCAGATGCAGCCTGTGGCATTGTGAAGTGGATTGAGTACCATGAGGTCAGCGGGTCCTGCTCTGCTGTGTGTCTCTCTCACCGAGCCCCAAAGCAACAGGACCATTGTGATCAAGGAAGAAAGGGAAAGGGGTGATGGAGGGAGGGAGAGGAAGCAAGGAGGAGAGAGAGAGAGAGAAAAGGAAAAACAAAGCTATAAAAAAAAAACCTCTCTATGTTTCTTAAACAGAGCAGGCTTGGTGCAGGGATTGGTTGCAAAGATAATGGAAGAGCAACCTCAAGAGAAGCAAGAACATGGTTCCATCCTTGGGGTCAAGGAATAACAGGAAGAGATGGTTCTGCCAAATCCCAGGAGCAGATTTCCCAGAGGGTTCCAAGGAGGCTCCCTCTGTTCACCAGAGCTAGGGCTGAGAGTAGGAGGAATGGCCTCCTACTATCCTCTTCCTCTCAACAGCCTTCCGAATTCCTCTCAATGGTTGTAATGTCCTGAAGCCAGAAACAAGGAATCCTGGGAAATGTGCTTCCCTGTCTTACAAGACCAGTCCCAAATCTAAGGCCGAAATGCAAGTGATTGGCATTGTCCTGAAATCAACAATGAGGTAAGGGGTGGGTTGCTGATACAGTAGGGGGAAGTAGGGCTAGGGAAGAGAAGGACTGGATACCATGACGTCAACAGGTCCCCAGCTGACACATCTTCTTCCGCCATAGTCCCAAAGCAACAGGGCCAAGCAATCATAGATTAATACCCATGGAACCATGGGCCAAAATAAATAGACCTGTCCTCTTTTTCAGTCGATTGTCACAGGTATTTATTATAGTGCAAAGCTGACTAACACACTTAGTGCCAAGTACTTTAAAGTTCTTTTTTTTTCTTTTAGGAACACAAGGAAGAGGCACAAGAAGGGGCTAAAATTCAGTAAGTATGTTCCCAAAGACACACCGCAGAACAGTGAATGCATTCTTGATCTAAAGATAGGTTTAGAAGCTGCACTAAGTTCTGGTGCCCACAGTTGGTGGTGATGAAGCTGGTAGACCAAGGAAGAGGTCGACAGCTGTCAGAGGAGGATCTGCCAAACCTGAACAGTCAGCCCCGCCCCGCAGAGCTGAGGGTGGAAGGCTGAGCAGCCTGAACATCCGGGTCTCCAAGTGCGCACGTCCAGGGTTGCGGAGAGCGCTGCCCAGGCTGCAGTTCCTGAGGCCTGGATGTCCCGGAGGTAAATACCCATCGGTACATTCATCCATTCCACAAAAATTCACGGAACCCCCCACACACACACACAACACCCTAAGAACCACAGAGAACAGTCTAGTAATGGGGATATTCCAGCATCTCTATGAGTCAGAGCGCTGTTGTCCAGCCCATCTGGAGTACAGGGAAGGGCGCAATGAGGACAGGGTTTGGCTAAAGAGAAGCACCGACACATACCTCCTCCCTTGTCAAACTCAATGTTGTGAAAATTTCCCCCAAGTTCCTCTCTTGCATTGTTTTTGCTCTGATATTCAGACTTTGTTAAGTTTTTATGCGGTGCACGGGCCATGGATTGAGTTTAATCTTCAGCATATGGATACCTAGTTTTCCCATCACCCTTTGTTAAAGACTGGCCTCTCCTCGCATAGTTCTGAAGCACACGTGTGTGCCATAAGGACACATCTGCTCCATTAATAGAGATAATATCACAAAACCAATTGCATTTTCTTCTAGATTCTGGTCTATTCTCCTCAATTCAACAAACATCTGTGATGTGCCAGCTAGGTGTCTGGTGTTGGCGTTGTAAACATGACATGTTCTTTAAAAACGGTCTCCCTTCCCTCACCAAGGCAGCAGCAGCGCGTCTAGGCAACTTCAAATCCAGACACCATTACCAGAGACCTGAGAGTTCCTCTATAGGTTTCTGCGAGGTGGGGTGGACACTGGTCGGGGCCATGGGAAGCTGGGCTGAGCCACCTCTGCAGTTCTCCGGCCATCACGGGAAAATCTTTTCCTCATAGCGCGCCTTCAGGATTCAGAACAGCCAGACAGTGCAAGACAGGCTTCTAGCTTCTGCAGGGCTCTGGACAGCCTCCTTCCGGTTCTTAACCACAGAGGCCTCACTGTCCAGAATGAGGCAGAGAGTAGAGACCAGGATATCTTTTTTTGCATTGGCATCTGATTTTCTTCTATTAGATTAAATGCTTTATAAAAAGTACCTGTGTAATTTAATCCAGTACTATAATGTATTTCTGACCTATTAATAATTTTAAAATATACACCTGATAAACTCTATGACAACCCTTTTCTTAAAAACAAAAGTGTTCACATGGTTGATAAAGTGCTCCATTCATTCCACACATGATATTTACTTTTTCTGTACAAAACTGCATTCCTAGGGTGATGCTGCTGGATCTTAGGGCACAGACACACTCTATTTCATAAGAGGGAATGAGTCACATCCAAATCTAGCCATTTTGGGTGTAGAAAATTTGCTTCTTGGAATACCAATTTGCTTTGAAAAGTTGACTTTTTTTCTTTACACACGAAGAAAGATTATGCATTTTCAAAGCATAAGCAAGAATGTAAGCAGTTGGGTGTCTCCACTTTTCTCCAGGATGTGGGATATCAAGTGGCATTTTGTACAGAGCTCTTCTTGATCCATTTGTTTCAAGAAAGCACAGCAGGACTATCGTAGTCCTGCCGAGATCTCCCCAGCCCTCCACCTCACGAGGATTTGCAATGGGGAACTCTGAGGGTCACCTGAGATACCAAAGTCTGCCTCTCCGGGTCTCCTTTATGTCTGTCCAGGGCTGACCTCCTAACCCCTAGCATCCCCCAGCCCTGCTGCCTCATTCTGGGGGAATTTGTTTAGAAAAGAACCCCACCTGGTGTGCATCCGAAACTGCTTTGTAATTGTAATATACACTGAGGATTTTTGTTGCTTTCAGCACCTGAAGTCATCAGTGAAATTTTAGGCGTTGCATAATAAAGCCAGCTATTGTCGTTGGCTCACGCAGCCAAGTCAAAATACCACACATCACTCAAAGGAGTGTTTGGGAAATGAACTTGAGGGTGGGGTGGACTGGGGGCTTGTTTGCTTCTCTGAAAAGTTTTGTTGACTGAAGTGGCTGGGGCAGTTGAGCGGGTGCGGGAAAGGGCGGATCTACTTACCCTCCTCCACCCTCCCTCAGGGTTAATTGAACACTATGGCAACATTAATGCTCTGGATTTAACAAAACAGCAAAACTGAATTCACCTTTGGAGAGAATAGACAATTAGAGAAAAATAGAATAAAATGAAAAGGGGTTTTACAAATTTCCCTGTCTCCCATGGGCCATGCATGAGCACTTGAAGCCAGCCTACTTTTTTTTTTCAACAAAGGCACTTTTACTAGTTTTACTATTTTTCTAAGTCTGAATCATCACTTTAATATATAAATCCTTTTAGCCTGATGAGATTGAAAGGAAAAATGCTTCCCCACGAAGCCGAAGGCTTTCCCCAGGCCCTGGCAACACTCTTATTCAATATGTGTCATGAGTCTGTCACAGCGCTCTAGAGCCATGGTTCTTCCCTCACCCTAGGCTCCGCGGAGACTCTGGGTGCCCTGGGGAACATTCTCCTGTGAGGTGCTCTACGGGAGCTTAGGCATAGATGCTAGCAGGCTNTGGCGGGGTGGGGGCTCAGGCTCACACACTGTGGGGCCAGACTGCTGTGAGCAGAAGCTTTATCCAGCCCAGCCCCTGATCCAGGCAGTTGGTGGTAGGCTTGGCAATCTACAGTTTTCTCAAGGGGAAAGTGAGGGTAGTTGGAGCATCTGCTTCCCAGGGCTTACATGAGCGATAAATCAAACGTTGAGAGTGTTATTAATGAGTAAACATGAGCGTTCCAGGCACACCTTATCAATTCTGATGAAAGAGTGACTTGTTTATGGACTGGCCAGACGAAGGGCACCCTGCTGATTTCAGCAGCGCTTCCTGAAGGTGGGAACGGAGGATGCCTATTGCTAAGGAAACTTTACCAGGCTGCCTCTATGGTCAGCATGAGAACTGAAGAGCTGCAAGGCCGGAAGCTGGTAATGGAAGGAGAAAGCAGTGTGCTTGCCTGCAGGGATCCTGGGCAAGGATAGTCCCTGACAGTTGCTTTCCGCCTCCCTCTCTGGCCTGCATCTCTCAAGTTCTCTCATCCCCAAGGCCCTTTCTCAGAACAGCATGGAAGGCATCGCTGCTTACAATGGAAAGCAATGATACTGATGAACAGGGGTGGAGCCCTGGGTCCCTTTATGTGTGAGCTGGGCAGTTGAGTGGTCTGCCCGGAGCTAACTAACTACAGGATTGGGGACAGTGCTGAGTCTCTGTCCTGGAGGACTATAGTAAGACCACATAACCATAATTCCTGCATGTGCCAGCACTGATATAGGACATCCAGACCCACAGGCAAATGGTCCCCTTGTCTGAGTTAACTGCAGTGAGAAGAAATGAGGAAGCCAAGCTGGCTGTCAATTCTCAGACCCACGCTGCACCTGAATACTTTCAACAAGTCACTTCAGAAGGTGTGTTCAGAGGAACTATTAATCGTAATCATTAAACATAACGACAGCAACTAAAATTTTAAGATAAACTTGGGCTTAGTCATTACTCGATACAACTGGCACAGGTTAGCCATGAAACTAAGTTCTGACCCAGAGAATCAAGGCTTTAAGTAGTAGAGCACAGAGTACAAAATCAAAGCCCTGGTCCCATGTTCCCTGGTACAGACAGAGAAGCTTAAAACTCTAAGAAATTAAACGGTTAGGCACGCAGTATACACACACACACACACACACACACACACACACCTCTCCCTTAGTGTCAAGAGCAGCTGTTCTTTTCCATATCTGCACTCGATCTTGACAACTAGGCTACTTTGTATGACCTCATAACTCAGTGTTCTTTGCTCCCGGATGAACTGCGTTCAATGTCTAACTTGTAATCGTTTCTTTGAAATGCTGACTAAAGTGAATTTTAGTATCCTGCCCAACAGGTCACAGGCACAGAAGGAGGCCAAGACCAGAACATTCCTCTGCAGCAATTACAAGCAAATCCTGGAACCGTGTGTTCATGTGCCCGTGTGGGATGGTAGCACATCATTTCAGAGATGAAAGGTGGCCAGGAGTGAGCCTGTGCTACCAGGGGTGTCACGGCTGTTAGGAAAAGAGGCAGAGGCAGGAGCTGACCCAGATTGGAGGAAGCTATTCCCATGGGTGTTTTAGAGTGTGTGGTTTCTCTGTGAGAGACCCACACTTGTGTTCTTAGACACACCCGCTGTCTTTATTACCCATGGTGGAGGCCATGATCAACCGCCCCTACCTCACTAGACTCAGGCCCTGGGACGCGAGAGTCTGTGGTGTAACATATCACCTATGGAGGCAGGCGATGACTTTCTCTCATCTACCGTCCAGTTTCCCTTGATCTCTTCTTGGGGTATTTGGAGATTTACTGTAGCTTTTATGATTTGTTTCAATTCAGACTCCACACTCCTCATGATCATAAAGTCAAGATTCTCTCTTTTGTCCCCTAAATCTCCTCATTCTGCCTCCCGGCAGATTTGTTCTCCCATCATTGCTCTTAATAATGACAGGAAGCTGCCTACTAAATGCCCAAGTGCCTCTGAGGGGAGGGAGAAAAAGAACACGTGCTCAGCTTCAGTCAGCCGTGGGCTCTGCAGACACCAACGACATTTTTTCTTAGACTGCTCCAAAGGTGGCAGAACAAGAGCAAGAGCACAGGGTTGCCTGACACTCAGGAAGCAGAGCTGTCTAACCTTTCCATGGGGCTGGAGAGGTGACTGACCAGGTAAGAGTGAGCATTGCTCTTCTGAGGGTTCAGTTCCCAGGGCTCCCATCAGGTGGCTGGCAACCATCTGTTACCCCAGCTCCAGAGTATCCAACACCTTTCCTCTGCAGGTACCCCCACATGTGGGACAGACTCTCTCTACCTCCTACACACACACACACACACAGGCACACACACGAAGGATCAAAAGAAACCTTCAACCTTTCCCAGAGACAGGCTCTGAGGTCATCACCAGGAAGACTAGACTAGGTTTATGGAAGTGAGTGGCTTTGTGGAAACAGGTCATTAGTAGGGCTACTGGACATCTCACAGGAGAAAGTGACAGACCTGGGGAGACTCCCTCCAGAGCTTGGGTAAGGAGGAACCACTGAACAAATAGAGCAAAGCAAATGCAGGTGACCACATCACAAGTCCTATCTTGAGCCAGGGTGGTGGTGTCATGATGATAAATAGACATGAAGTGACGGGAAAGAGGAGCGATGTGGGATGTAAGGATGACATGTGGAAGTGAGTGTGATCAAACATACTCAGAAACTCAACTAGCAAGTCTTAGGGGCCTTCCTACCCCAGGTTATTAGCTGAAATCAAGACCCATATTTCTCAATGAATAATAGACACAGCTGGGGACGTTGATGTCATGTTCTCAGGGCAAATGAGCCATTTTCAGGTACAATTTCTTTTTCTTCTCTGTTCCGGGTAGGAATGCAACTTGAATGTGTAAACAGAAGAACAAAATAAGCTGGAAACAAAGCAAAAGAAAGAGCCCTTTCTTCTTGACTAAGGGCAGGTTTGGCTTGGTTTTCTTTTGGAAAATCCCCATATTTGAAAGCCCGGAACTGCAGAGAGTTTCTGCTTCACAAGGGAGGGGACATTGAGGGTGGAAAAGAAATGGGCTGCAGTTTTTACAGTGCTTCCATGGGGAGTGTGTGACAACACACTTAGCGAGACAGGTAGTGAGCACTGTGGTCATGAAGCGGTATCCTGGAACACCAATGGTTAGGTGCAGCCCAAGCTCTTCATTTTCCAGCTGTGCAACATCAAAACAACTGGATCAACCACCTTGGGCTTCAGCTAACCCATCATAAAATGAAAATTTCTCTCTGTGTCAAATGGGATTCCTATAAAGACTAAATGAGTTAATACTAAGTGGATCATAAATAGTATTTTCTGGCCATTTTCAATGGCAGGAAGATCATAGCTTGGTACTGAGATCCACTCTGAGTTTCCTGATCATTGGCTCTTCCACTGGTGACATTATGTCAGCAAAGAAATAAAAGAGGGAACAAAGTTCTTTGTAGAGTTCCTTTTATGATTTTTTAAAAAATGCTGCAAGATCCCCGGTGGCAGTAGGCAGCAG
>LOEQ01000002.1:386916-403347 GCA_001685075.1 Bramus lutescens
TTTTGCCTTCCTCGGTGACCAAATAATGGGAAAGAAGTCACTCTGAGCCTAGATGAAACAAGAACTCTTATCTTTTCACAGAAACCAATCTATACATACACTAATGACTTCTTCATTCAAATGGAACAAGATGGCAGCTACTGTTTCACTGTACACGCTCTGATTCGCTCCAGGAAAGATAACCAAAAGAGTCCAGAAAGCAGCACCGATTGTACAGACCAATGGGAAAGTATAATGGGAGGTGAGTGGCCGTGGCTGTCAGTGGCCTGGGAGGCTTGGCTGCCCCCAACATGTACCCCTTTGATGCAAACGTTCGGGGAGAAACGACTTTTCAGGGTTTCTTTTTGGGCTCTCTTTGAGGCATTTAGAAATGATTCCACGTGGCCCCCTTGGTTATCAAGCACTTGCCTGGATGCTTGCAATGAGCCAAATTCTATGGACCACTGGGTATGCAGAGCACGGCTAGGGCTTACGTCTCCAGTCACGGCCATCTCAGCCTGTTTCTCCTGGCAGCATGATCTGAGGGCAGTGATTTCTGGACGTGGATACTTTCAGGGCACCTATGAAGGACTGTTACTACAGGGGATGTGTCACACACACACACACACACACACACACACACGCGCGCGCGCACACACACCGCGTGCGTGTGCATGAACACACTCTGGGTACTCAGTGTTGTGCCTGAAAGCCTGAAGGTATCCCTCTAGGGTTCTGCATGCTATCAGGGAAGCAGCAGGGGACAGTAGTAATGGCCTCGCTCCTGTTGAAGTTTCAAGTCATTATTTTAAACCAAGTAAGCCAGAGTCAGAAAGACAAATACCACATTTTTCCTTCTATGTGGAAACCTAGATTTAAAATTATATACATGTGTGCATGTGTGTGAGAGTGTGTGTGTGTGTGTGTGTGTGTGTTTAGGTAGTGAAACTAGAAAGGGGGCTCTGAGAGAAAAGGGAGAGTTTAAGGGGGAGAGATAATGGGATAGATGTGATAAGAAAGAAGAGGCGTGGCCTATCTAGAGGGAGGACTGGAGAGAGACAAAGGGGCATGGGGGCACGGAATGAGTGAGATCAAAGTCTAATTACATGTAGTTATGAAAATGCCATAATTAAACCCATTACCTTAAATGCTAACCTAAAAACACAATATTTTTAAATGCAAGAACACATTTAAGTATTCTGCCCTCTTACTACTATTAGCAGGAAGGTCCCCCTTCTTTGGGCCCCACCCCCGGGCCAGCTCCTGACCCACAGGCCCCCAGGTTCCCCTTCCTAAGCCTTACTTCTAATTCTGCTGCCTTGGGCTCTTCCGGTTTCCCTGCCTCATCTCTATCTTCTGAGGTATTTCCAAGACACCAGCCAGCTAATGTCTCTTCATCTCCTGCAGCAGTAGGCTCCTTTCTTTACCCTTCCCATTCATCTTCTATTATAACCTCTGCCAGCAAACTTGGAGTTCCTTTTGTCTACCATTCCAATGGCTGCTCTTACATCTGGCTCTGGCGGGTCTTCTCTAGCCGAGGAGCGCTAGGTGGCTCATTTAATGCTCTAGCCATTCACTGTCGGTTTCTCTCCAGCATATGAGGTCAGGTAAACTCTTTCTTAATCTAAGCATGGTAGGAAAAGTGGAAGAAATAGACTTCAAAAATGCAGGAGGGTGTAATTTGGGGTCATGCCTACCTGCGAGTTGGATTTGAGCCTCCAAGTTGACTTTGATTTGATTTTTTTTTTCAGAAACACTCATCATTGTGGGATCAGTGGTGTTCGTGGTCACCATCTTTATCATCCTCCTGTCCATATATCTGTGCAAGCACAGAAATGGCAGAGCCGGGCAGAAAAGGAAGGAGAACTCCCCGCTGCGCTCGGTATAGAGGCAGGAGGCTGAGGCGGCTAACTACAGCACTCCTTGAATGGCACTGTTACGGAGACCTCTGACGGGAGCAGACGTGGAGCTTGAAGACCCTGGTTCAGAAAGGCTCCCTTTGTCACCTGCTATTCCAGCCAACGCTGACCCCGACACTAGCATTTGCCACTTTTGAATGTACTGAACGGTACGGACTGGTTAACACTACGGCAACTTTTGCACAAATGCTTTAGACTGTGTATTATATACTACACTCAGGAAGACACTAGATCAACAGGGGACAGATGCCTTTCATATAACCCTGGTGGATTTTTGGGAGAACTTTTGAGAAGCTGATTTCATAGGCTACAGGACAGTAAAAGGAAATTGGGTGGACTTTGCTAAAGCTGTCCTTCGGTCAAGTAGTATTTGGTTTCTTCCCCCCCCCAGGTACTTTTGAAAGTTCAAAGCAATTGGCAGACTTTCATATTAATGTGTTAAATGCAGAATATTTCTGCTTGGGGCATCTTTCTGCTATGTATTACAATTTAGCACTTTAACTGACAATGGTGGTGATTAAAGATTTGATAGCCAACTCTATTTTTATAAGACTACTACACAAAGAAACTACATTGAGTTTTATGATTTAAGGTACTTAAAAGTGTCTATGGTTAACATTGCATATATTTATATTAATTTTTAAAGTGTTATATATGGGATTTTCTATGTATATAGTTTCTATTTGTATATATTGAGATAATTTATTTAATATACTTTTATATAAATAAAGGTGATTGGGAATTGAGACTATCACATTTATATCTTCCATTTATTATTTACAACTTGGTATTTGCATTAGGTGACTTCACTGCAGTGATCCTAAGAATCTTAGTGGCTTACAACAATGTAGAGTTTTCACTTATACTATAATTGTTAAGTCTTGGTAGGTGGTAGCTCCTTATAGTGTCTTTCTCATTGCAAAACTCCAAAGTAAGCAGAAGTCTCTATCTGGATCAAAGCAAAGGTAAACACACACACACACACACACACACTAAAAACCCAAAACCAACCAACCTAACAAACAAAAAACCCAGGTTGCTGCACCTTCAATGTTTAAGCCACTTTTTAAAAATAACTTTTTAGGTTATAATTACGCCATTTCCCTCCCTTCCTTTCTTCCCTCCAGACCCTCCCATGTAACGCTGCCCCTTGACCCTTAGTCTCATTCAAACTCATGGTCTTAAAACTTCTAGTCCATACTTTGGTTCACATGACCAAACAGGTCATGTGACCATGCCTGACAAGACTTGACCTTCTGAGAGGGACCATAAGTCCCATATCGATGGGCAGGGATATAATTCTACAGAGAAGAAAAATGCTGTAATCTAGTACAGGTTTAGATTTCTTCACTTGCGTTGTGGATGAGGCTAAAAGAGAAAGAAAACTGCTTTGGATTATTTATTACATTGGCAAGAATTAGAAGAATCAAAAAGGGAGCGAGCTGGATGGAATGAAGTCTCTAGATTGAGAGCTCTTTGAGGGCGACCACTGAGTTTAGTTCTTGGTTTAGACCTCATTTGAGGAAACTGAGCACATGTGTTTGGTTATGCTAAGCTGACTTAGTGACTTCTGAAGTGGAGAAACTGAATGAGTCCTTCAGAAGAGGCGAACAGGATGAAGGTGAAGTTCCGAGCTGGCTGAACCACAAACCTGCTTTGGCTTCCCTCTGGGGGAAAGGCTGGGGAGTTGCCAGTGGTCTGTTTGACTTGGTAGGGTTTGTTTGTTTACTCAATAACAAACACACTCAGTCTGCACCGCCGCTGGGGCTAAGACTGCTTGCAACCAGTGCAGCTTTTGCTAGGCAGTAAAGAGTGTGTGTGGCTGTCCAGAAAGAAGAGTCAGAGAGCCTTTGCCCTTATCTTGAGTTCCTGCTCACATGTCTTGGCCAGGACAAGGAGGTCCACGTACCACATGAAGGGCAAAACAGGAGCTCGTGCCAGGCCCTGAGTTTCTCTGCCAGAAATAATAATAGCGTTATGTAATTGCCTTTCTTCATAATCTAAGGAATTTGAATTATCCACAGACTGAAAGCAGGCCTGGGTATAAATAAATAAGGTACCTAGCTGTTCACAGAGGGAGGAAGGCATCACAGGTCTGGTGAGGCAGCGAGACAAGGATTGGAGGGTCTCACTCCAAACGTTAACCACACACAGCCGCTCCTTATTGCTGACACTAAACAGCAGCTTTCAGAAGAATCAGCACCGCAGTGGGCTCGACAGCGAAACCGGACACCAGGACTTGACTGCCCTCTAGTGGGCCAAACTGAACGCTTCCTTACCTGTGCAAGACCTTACTGCTTACTGACAACAGGAACCCTTGCTTAATTTTACACAAAAGGATGATCTAACTGGGTGATGCACATAGCTGATCTGGGTAGCAAAGTGAGAAGACAGTTTTGGGATGTGACACAGACTTCTAGAATATGCTTTATCACAAGTCCCCACCATGAACTTTTCACTGGAACTACTGAAACTAATTATTTGAGCAAGATGGAGCTGGATTTTCTGTTCCCTGTAGTCAAAACTGTTTGGAAAGAATAATCCTAAAATGGGCAGCTCCGCTGGTGCAAAGAAATCCAATTAAGTTAGATCAAACCGAATTAAAATGCCTATCGTTTTATTAGGTACTGTGATCTCAGGTGGCAGAGTGTATGGTGGGGAGACAGGTAAGTGGGGAGTACATGCAAAACCGGAACCACGTGTTTCTCCTCTGGGAGCCCACTTAAATACCCTGTGGGAGTGACCCCTCGGGAGGGGTCAGGACCTGGCATGCTGGGATTTGGAGTCCAGAACAATATACTTCCAGGCCAGAGGGGCTGGGATGGATGTCAGGGGCTAGGCCTACACTCCAGACTTAACAAAAACCATCCAAACTAACACTGTATAATCATTAATTGGAGGTTAAGCATAAAGGAAGAAGCCACCCATGGTGGTTTAAATGAGAATGGTCCCCATAGGCTCATGTGTTCAAACGTATGGTTCCCAGGTGGTGGAACTGTTTGGGAAGGATTAGGAGGTGTGGCCTTGCTGGAGTAAGGCTTTCACTTGGGGTGGCATCTGAAGTTTAAAAGACCCATGCCTTTCCAGATTAGCTCTCTCTATCTCACGCTTGTTAATCAAGACAAGCTCTCAGCTACTGTTCCAGCTCCATGTCTGCCAGCCTGCTGCCATGCTCCTCACCACAATATTCATGGACTCTACTTTTCTCTGGAACTGAGCCATAGATTAAATAGTGCTTCGTCACAGCAAATGAAAAGTAAGTAAGGCAGCACGTATAATGAAAACTTATGATGTAGAGAACTCCTAGTGTAAATGAATTACATTTCCATGTGGCCCTGAAATCATCCTTTTCTAGCAAGACATTTCTCCCTTGTTTGGTCATTTATATCAGAATATGGACATACTATTGTCTGCCTCAAAAAAAAAGCCAACATTATAAAAGCCCTATTTCTGGGACACCATCCTCTATCCGCCAGCTTATAAATGTTGAGTTATTCTAGTGTTTGAACCTACCTCTATGAGCAGTTAGTTACTTGGGCATTCTATCCAAGCCTGTGGTCTAGTGTGGTGCACACACGTGGTATGCCCACAGCATCGCACACGCGGTATGCCTGCAGCATCTAACTGTGATGCCTTCCAAACATGCACTGCAGCCCCTGCTTCTTCTGAAGTTCAGAGTTGATCCAGCTGCTTACACAACAGACGTGCTACCTAACAGGGAGCTTATTCAAACCATCCAAAGAGAAACTAATACCCTACCCATGCAAACCTATTTCTCTCCCGTCTTTCCCATTTCTAGAAATGATACCACCATTGGCTTAGCCACAAACTCTAGTATAATCATTAACTTCTCTTTCCTGCTCCCATGTACCCTTCAACGTAAGTGAACTTGGCCAGCATGTTGGTTAAACTAGATCCCAGTTGCAGCCATTCCCTCCCCTGACCCCACTTCAAGCCACATTGGCTCTGAAAGCCCCCTTCAAGCCCCTCCCCCCACACTTCTTTACTCATCTCATCTCCTGTTCCAGCCATGGTCTGCACGACTACCACACACAGTCTCAACAGCACAGCAGGGTCCCAAAGCCCAAGGACACAATTATCATAACATGCTGATTTTTTTTCTAAAACTTCATTTTAAATTTAGGATCCTCCCTCCACCCCTTTTTTTATCTATGAGATGGAAGCAATCGTCACAGGCACTCTGGTAATTCCCCACTGCTGTGCGGGTTTCCTGGGTGCTGTGAACAAACTGCAGATGGGACACCAGCGACAGACCAAAGGAACAATTCCACCTCGTACTGGATAGTTTTAACTTCACAGAAGCTGGAGATGTGAGAAGAAGGAGCCCCCAGTTGAGAAAACACTTCCATAAGGGCAGGCCATAGACAAGCAGGCCTGTATGGCATCTTCTTAATAAGTGATTGATGGAGGAGGGCCCAGCCCATTGTGGGTGGGGATATCCCTGGGTTGGTGGTCCTGGGTTCTATAAGAAAGCAGACTGAGCAAGTCAGTAAAGCAGCTTCCCTCCATGGCTTCTGCATCCACTCTTGCCTCAGGTCAACCTGGTTTGAACTCCGGCCTCACCTTCTTTCAGTGGACTGTGAGTCACCATATGTGAACCAATAAACCCTTTGCTTCCCATGTTATATTTGGTCTTGGTGTTTCCTCACAGCAATAGTAACCCTAAGACATGCCTACATGTAGTTTGCTAAATCAAAGAGTTCAAGTGGGGTGACATATAGCACAGGTGAGGGGGTTACTCATAGAAGTAAGCATGGGTAATTTGGTGGCAGCTTCGCCACCGATGAAGAGTGCCCATCCAACAATGCACCTTTAGGAGAGGAGCCTTGTACACCCTCCCGCCCATCCACAAGAGAGTGCTAATGGGCTCAGTCTTGTGAAGATTCCCCTGCAGGCAATCGCAGCTGTACTGGTTTGAAGGCAACAGTTACATCATGCTCAGAGGGCAGAGTATGTCACAATGACCACTGTCACTCCTCTCTAACTCCTTCACCTCAATTCCTTCTTGCTTGACTTGGGCGATCCTTTCCTAGTCTGAGGGTGGGTGGATGGAGGTGGGGCAGTGTTTCTTATTTGATGCCACACTTTTTCCAGCTCTTATCTCTGCCCTAGTCCTGATTACCCTGCCATAGAAGACTCCATTTCTAGATGCCACATCCCTCTCTGAGACAAGGAGCACAGAATTGCTGAGCTGAATTGTAGACTCAAGTTTCTGTGTAGCCTGGTCCAGCAGCCATTCAGTCCCAAACAAAAGCTTATATTAATTAAAAACTGTTTCATCTATTAGCTCAGGCTTATTATTGACCAACTTTTACAACTTAACCCATAATTCTTGTTTAGGTTTAGACACGTGGCTTGGTACCTTTTCTCAGTGCAGTATTCTCAACTTGTTTCCTCTGCGTCTTGCTGGTGATTGCATATCTGCCTTTCTTCATCCTAGAATTCTCCTAATTCTGATTGTCCCACCTATACTTCCTGCCTGGCTACTGGCCAATGAGCATTTTATTAAACAAATACGAGTGACAAATCTTCACAGTGTACAAAAGCATTTTCCAGGGCACTGCCTGTCAGCAGAAGAGTCAAGGGTGAAGAGTAAGATGAGTGGGAAAGCAGTTGCTTATCTCAAAGGACATCTACCATTTAATGAAGGAAAGGATTTAAAACTCATTCACATCAAAGTACCAACGTCTCTTAATATTTTACCAACTCCGTGTTCTTAAAATAACCCAAGTTTTAAAGAGTGATGGTGGTAATTCATTCCTCGGTCAAAGTTTTAGAGGGGAAGGCAAGAGACTTCTTTTTCCTACACCCGACTGCACACTGCAGGCTGTCTTTCTGATTGTCCTGTTCGTCCTGCTGTCCTTTGCTCTGAGCCCAGGTATCTACTTGTCTACAATTTTACCTCATTTCCCCCATATCAGGTAAGCCAGCCCATTTCTTTTTAAAGGACACTGTACTGGCCACGATGAAATCTTGTGGACATATTTGTCTGCCAGGGCTAAACCTGTTCTGTTTCCAACATGTTTCCAAGCCATTTGTGCCAGCTAACCTGATTGTGCTCCAGGTAAAGCCCCCGGGTGATCCACTATGGTGTCACCCAAGAAATACTTCATTAGTGGTCTGTTTTGACAAGAAACTCTGAAACCGACTCTGATACCTGAAGTTTGAAGCCTCTATTAGCAACTGCAATTAACCCGATGTTAATTTACCTCTTGACGAATGAATCTGGCATAGGCACAGACCAGAGCAGACACTCCTGGTTGTTGGAGAAGTCAGAATGCAGCCACTTCTGAACTCAACACAAATTAAAAGCAGGAAAAGCAAGACAAAATTCTCCCTCTGCTCATGGCAATCACCCTGTGAAGGTCTGTTGCATGTGAAGCTGCAGGGGACTGGCCAAATTGAGCGAAGCCATCCTAAAAGTTTAACTGAAACTTGGAGGTCTGTTGGAGGCCCAAAAATGTGAGCCTATTTCCACATTGACCAAAGGTCAGACAGTTGGAACTTATCTCTATTTCTTCAAGGTTATTGTGTTTCTACCTCAAACAAAGGTCCCACCTAGATTTAGGTCAGAGAGTTCTCCTCTCTCAAGGTTATTATCAACAAGTGTGGCTAATAACCAGACCTTGTATTTCAGGAATAGAGAAATAAATATGTTCCTACCTCAAACAAAAGTCTAAGGATCCAAGGGTCCAGTTCCTTTTTGGAGATAACTTATGATTCCACCCAGGGAGTGGTTTGCTTAGAGAATGTTTTTGTCTAGGGTGTGAGCATGACTTGTTTTGTTTTAGCAACAGAATGTTTAACTATGGATGTAGCCCACACTTTCAATTGGTGTGTTCATTTCCTTGCATCATGTTAATGCAGTTTTATGTCTAACTCCTACCTTTTGGGGTAAGGAGTATTTTAAGCAGTTGGAAATTAAACGTGGGCAAATTTTCAGTACTCACTGGAATTCCCTCCTGATACTATTCTATGTTTCTCCACTTTATTATGTTCATTCACATCTTCATATTCTTTACTATATTTCTAAATCCCCACACCTCTACCCGGGCGGAGGTATGTTTGTCAAGGTCTGAGTGTGTGTGAAGAAGGTGGCTATTTTAAAGTTCTTCATCTCTTGGTTCAGTGGGTAAAAGCAGGTAAAAGCAACACAATCCTGGTGACTGAGTTCCATCCCTGAAACTCAAGTAGAAAGATGGAAGAAGAGAACTGGCTCCACACAGTGGTACCCTGACTGTCACATGCACACCCAGGTAAACGATAAGTAATATAAAAATGTTAATTTTTCAAAAAAGATCATTTCCCTGGGGTGTATTACACTGGACTCCGAGGAGGAAGCTCAGTGGGCAGGACAAAGAGACCCACAAAACAGGCCTGGGACACTCTACCCTGGATTCCAAGGAGAAAACGCAGGCCTGTCATGCCTTATGACTCTGGCAGGAGAGGCACCATTATGGTGAGCAAGTGTATGATGTGGTATGAGAGAGAGAGTCTCTCTCTCTCTCTCTCTCTCTCTCTATATGGTTCATGTCCTGTGGACAGTGGCATATCTGAAGAGGTGAAAACAGTGAGAAGCAGGCTGAGGTGGATGGCTTGATTATCACCCAGGGCCACAGTGATATCTGGGCCTGGGCTTGGTGGCCCAGATGCAGAAGCGGTCTATGTTGATGCCTGTGGCTCTGAGAGGATGGGACTCTACAGAGTTGGCCCTGCCCCTCATTGTCTGCAATATTAGGGAGAACTAACTGCTCCTGCTCCTCACCGACTGAAGCACTAAGGAGAGAGGGTCCACCACCTCACCAGGGCAGCACGGGCACCTGGCCCTGTTCGCAAGAGCGCAAGTGAGCTGGCCCCGAGAATGGAAGAGTGGGTAACGCCTGCGATGTGCTGAGGGAAAGATGCCTCCCTGCTGTGGAATATTTAACGATGTAAAGATGGGTTACATTTATTTTTGTTGCATCTGTTTAAGGATGTAAACATGTGTTGCATTTGTTTCACCTTGTCTGCCTAAGGCACCTGATTGGTCTAATAAAGAGTTGAATGACCAATTGCTAGGCAGAGGAGGAATAGGTGGGGCTGGAGGGCAGAGAGAATAAAAAAGGAGAGAAAGAGAAGAACGAGGGGAAAACAAGAAGAAAGATGGTGACATGCTCAGGGCCAGAAGCCAGGCAGCTGCCAGACAGACAGACATGGAGAGAGCAGGAAAGGAAGATACACAGAGAGGTAAAAAGCCCCAAGGTAAAACACAGATAAAGAGAAACAGATTAAAACAAAACCTAAGATAAGAATGAGCATTCATAATTAATAAGTCTCTGTGTCATGATTTGGGAGCTGGTGGTGACCCAAAAGAAAAAGCCTTGCCCCTTGCCACCCCTTCACCAGCTACAGCCCTCAGAACAGGCTCTGAGTCTCACCTGGGCACCATAGTAAAGTTAGTTGACCCTGGACCCTGTAGACAGGGGTGCAGGTGAGCCAGCCCTGAGGACGTGAGAGGGACATAGCTGGTACCACCTCCCTTGTCTGTGGTGTATGGTGAGGGTGAGGGAAAGATGCCCTCCCACCTCACCCCTACTGCCGCTACCTGGCAAGGGAACTGACACTCCCCTTTACCAGCTGCAACTCAGGAAAGTGGGCCCTGCTCCTTGCCTGGGCAGCACAACAGAACTGCCCCTGTTGATGGGGGTGGGAGGAGCGGGCCCAAGAATGTGAGTGGAAGAGATCTGGTCTTGTCCCCCATCTGCCATATGGTGGCATGGGCATGAGAGATGGCCCCCAGCCCCTCTATGCCTGAGGCAGGTGTGAGAGCGGTCCCTGCCCCTCACCAGCTGCAGCACTCCAGAGAGTGGTCCCTGCACCTCGCCTGAGCAATACAGTAGAGCTGGCCCTGATGGTTTAGGTGTGGGAGCCAATCCTGAGGGAGAACTGGCCCCGCCCCTTGCTCATCGCTGCAAGGAGTGAATTCACCAGGGCAATGCTGGAGAGCTCACCATGGTGGTGAGGATAGGGGAGAACTGGAGGGGTGACCAAGCCTTCAACTTCCCAGGCCCAGAACCATGGTTATGAGTTGGCCCACCTCAACATCCACCCTATCCATGATCTGAAGGGGCGTGTCCTGCAGATCCAAAGCTGTGGGATCTCCACAACACGGAGCACCACGATAACCAAGAGGAGTTCCAGTGAGGGCCCAGGATTGATAGGGTAGCAGAAACCAGAGGCCTTGAACCAGACCAGTGACTTTTTGCAATGAACACATGCAAGTAAAGATATATGGACAAAAGGGCTTACTGCATGACTCACTGTGTCACACTGCAGCTTTCATGACCAGATGTGATTTTTCCTTTTTTGTCTCTTAAATTTTATTTTATTTGGCGGTGGCAGGGGGGGAGTGTTGCAAGGACAGATATGAAGGTGTGGGGAAATGAATGGGATCAGGAGGCATGATGTAAACGACATAAAGAATAAAATAAAAAAGTCCATCTCTTTTTAACCTCAATTCTGTGACTATGTATTAGGAGTATATCAATATAATTAGGTGGTCTTTTCTGGGGAAAATGAAACCACTGAAAAGAAAATCCAGGAATTGTGAGACTGAAAAACTGTGATTCACTTCAAACAGACAATCTGTATTTCAGATCTTGCATGTAGCCCAGGCAGGTCTCAAACTTATGACCTGTAGCTCCAGCCTTCCCAGTCTGGGAACTGTAGAATCCTGTAAGAAACTTCTACAGAGACCTAAGAATACAGAGGGGTTCCTGGCCTACAGTCTTTATTTACCCTGATCTCCAAGCACCACGAACAAAAAGTTGCGTTAGCACAGTGAGTCATCTTCCCTGACAAATATCTCGAGTTAGAAAAAAAAAAAAAAGAGACAGCCCCCAGGACAGTGGGGTGCTTTCCCCTCGCACAGGTTTATGACACATCTTCATCAGTGATGGAGGAGCCATCTATGGTTCCTGCAGACAATCAGGTTAGATCATAAAATTACTCAAAAGTCCATAATGAAAGCC
This sequence comes from Bramus lutescens, assembly GCA_001685075.1. Lineage (NCBI taxonomy): Eukaryota > Metazoa > Chordata > Mammalia > Rodentia > Cricetidae > Bramus > Bramus lutescens. Next base: position 398,846 of record LOEQ01000002.1, read on the forward strand.
AAAATGTTGCACCTGTCAATGACTGCAAATGAAGAATCATGAGAGAAGAGGTGGCCAGAATGAGAACAAGATAATCTTCTCCAGTTTCCTGTGACTTCTGAGCCCATAACTAGAAGTGTCACATTGTCTAGGCACAGACTCTTTAGCAAATGTTGGAGAACTCGTTCTTGGACCTCCACTGATCCTACGGAGCCAGAATTGGAATTCTCCAGATGCCGTACACTGAAATCAGAACTGCTCTCCATGACTTCCCTAACCACTCAGCCCACCATTCCCGAGGTCATTCACAAAGGTTGGGTGAGGGACATGGGATGGAAAAGGACAGAACTACAGACTTGATGGGAGGAGCCATTTATTAACCCCCAAGCACGCTGTTCATCACCAACTCCTTTCCCAGAGACACACCCAACACCCCTAACCTACAGCTGTGTGAACAGCAGGCTTCCCTGTTCCAGTCCCAGTGGTGGGTGCCCTGCTTCAGCCTGCCTGTTACATCTGGGTGCTTTCCCCTGCTGCATGTCTATCCCCACCTCCTGCATCCTCACTGCACTTGCATGCTGTGAAGATAGCTGTTCAGCTGTTATAACCTTTTATAGATTGGAATCCCTTTGGCAAGAGCCTTGCTTATGCATTTGGATTCACTGGTCCATTACTCTCAGATTCACCTCTGAGCTGCCAGACGTTACAGATTTTATGGAACTAGGGCAGGTATCATCTCAGATCTGCAGAACTTTCATTAAGTGTAGGGTAAAATGTCAAGCCCTTATAATAGCGTGTGAATGTTATGATGGCGAGAGCAAAGGAGTTCACGAGAACTATTTAGCTTGAACCTGTGAGTGTTACACTATCTTGTTTTGAAGACAGAGTCCACCAGGAGAAAGGGAAGCAGTATCGCCTGACCTGATGAAGCATCCAAACAACCCTGCGGGCACAGATAACACACATGTAAACATGTCTCATAAAATCTGGGCTTCTCTGTTACTTCACACATTCCTAGTCAGATACTACCTAAGTGGCTCTGGCTAAAAAACTGAGTGGGGCCAACTAATAAGTCAAAAAATGGCAAACAAGTAACAAAATTGGGGAAAATTTAAGTATTGATAATAATTTTTAAAATTTAGGATGACTGTTGTTTAAGAAGAGGACTACAATGACCACATGAGACCCCAGAGCAGGCAGTTCCAGTATAAGAAATTATATGAGCATCCCAAGTCTATGTTGCCCTAAAGGACAGTCCAGAATCATGGCCCTATATTTAGACTTTTCTTAAATATACTAAGTCCTAAAGCTATAAGCACCAATTTATAAAAATTATGAATATAGGAACTGGCAAGTACTTCCAGCTAAAAGTGCTTTTCTTCCCCTCCAAGGCCCTACAAAAAGGATTCAAAGCAATACTAAAAAGGATTGAATCTACAGGGCAAACGGAGGGAGAGGGAATATTTATCCATAGCATACCTGTAAAAGAGAGAGAACAATTAGCGCTAACCATAGCACAGCAGGAGGTTACGACACCAAGACTTGCCAGAAGGAGAAGAGAACATTCTTGGAGTGAGGAGGGGAAGCACAGAGAAAGGATGAGAAAAAGCAGTAGTAATGCCACATTCAAAGAAATCAGAACATTGGCTCTTCTCAACAGCAAACTCAGGACAACAATATCACAAAATTTAAAGGACAGGCTGGAGAGATTATTGGGGAATATTATTTTAAGCTGTGTTGCTTTTGTTTAGGTTGCATTTGTTCAATTCTGTGAAGTTGTGTTACTGTGTCTAAAACACCTGATGGTGTAATAAAGAGCTGAACCACCAACAGCAAGTCAGGAGCAAGGATACATGGGGCTGGCAGGCTAAACAGGAGAACAGGAGTAAGAGGAGGAGCAAAGGGAGAACATGAGGAGGGGGACTCTGGGAGCCAGGCAGCCAGGCACCCAGCCAGCCACGGAGTAAATGAAAGTAAAATATACAGAAGTGAGGAAAGGAAATAGCCCAGAAGCAAAAGATAGTCAGGATACGTTAAGAAAAGCTAGCAAGAGACAAGTCAGGCTAAGGCTGGGCATTTATAAGTAATAGTAAGCCTCTGTGTGTGATTTATTTGGGAGCTTGGGTGGTAGGCCCCCCAAAAGCCAAGAGTAAATATCACACGGTAAGACAGCAGTTAAGAGTACTTGCTCTAAATCAGGTGGCTCACAACCACCTGCTGACTTCAGTCCTAAGGCATCCAATGCCCTCGACTGGTCACCACAGGCACCCGCACAAAGGTGGAACATGTACACGCATGCTTAAGTGAAGGGGACCGGGGAAAGGCTCTGTGGGTAAAGTGCTTCCTATAAAAGCTTGAGGACCCGAGTTTGATATCCAAATTAAAAGTAATCCACTGGATGTAGTGGCATATAGCTGTCAATCCCAGCACCAGGAGGGCTGATGGAGGAGGATACCTGGGGAATCACTGGCCAGCAAGTCTAGCCCAATTAATGAGCTTCAGATTCCAGTGAGAGACCTGGTCTGAAAAACAGTAACAAAAATTAAAAGCCCCACAAGAATACATAACCAGGTGAGGGGTGGGTATACGGCTCAGTCAGTGAAGAGCTTGCCTTGCAAGAACAGGGAATTGAGTTGAATCCCTAAAACCCACATTAAAAAACTGGCAGGATGGTGTGCACATGGAATCCCACACTGGGGAGGCAGAGACAGGAGGATTTCTGTAGTTTGCCAGTCAGTCAATCTAGCTTTAGTCGGTGGTCTTCAAGCCAATGAGAGATCCTGTCTCAAAGGAGGTGAATGGCTTGACTGACGATGGCCCAAAGGTTGTCTTCTGGCTCACAACATACATGCTGTACACACAAAAGGACACACACATAAATGCATTACAAATTTAAAAAGTAATGTGAACAGCTCTTGAGGAATGATATCCAAGGTTGATGTAGCGTGCACACACACACAGTTGTTTTTTTTTTTTAATTTTCGATACATTTTCTCTGTATAGCCTTGGCTGTCCTGGAACTCACTCTGTAGATCAGGCTGGCCTTGAACACACAGAGGTCCACCTGCCTCCTGAGAGCTGGGATCAAAGGTGTGTGCCACCACCGCCCAGTTTAAAATAAATCCTTACTGAATTTATCCAAGCTGGACTTTTCACAAGTGTAATGGAATAGATATTTTCAGACATACGAAACCTCTCCTTCCCTGCACTTTTCCCAGAAGCCACTGTAGGTAGGGGCATGTTCTGCTAAGTGAGAGAATAAACCAAAAAGAGAGGAAAACAGAGGATATGGAACTTTATGAGCTTGGCTTACAGAACCAGCAGCCTGGAATGCAGGAGTCTGAGCATTCCCAGAGGACCACAGGCCACAGATATGTCAGACAACTGGGTAGTTCCTTTTTCTTTGTTTTTTTGTTTTTTCAGGACAGGATTTCTCTGTAGCTTTGGAGCCTGTTCTGGAGCTCTTGTAAACCAGGCTGGCCTTGAACTCACAGAGATCAGCCTGCCTCTGCTTTACTAGGATTAAAGGCATGCACCACCCAGGGGCCAGCTGACAACTGGTTAATTCTTAGTTATGGTTAGTTACTATTGTTGTGATGAAACACCATGACCAAAAGCAAGTTGGGGAGGAAAGTAGTTTATACTTCCACATCATAGTCCTGGAAGGCAGTCAGGGTAGGAACTCAAACAGGGCAGGAACCTGGAGGCAGGAGTTGATGAGGGGGCATAGAGGGGTATTGCTTTTTGGCCTGCTTCCATAAAGAACCCAGAACCACCAGCCCCCTCCCACAATGGACTGGGCCCTCCAACATCAATCATTAACCAAGAAAATGCCTACAGGCTTGCCTGCTGCCTGATCTTAAGGAAGTGTTTTCTCAGCTGAGGTTCCCTCCTCTCAGCGGACTCTAGCTTGTGCCAACAAGACATAAATACAGCTGGCACAGCAATAAAGATTTATTACCTGTTGTAATGATGGCTGAATCAGATTCCAGAGGGAGGTCAGCAAGAAACAATGTGCTCTATTTGACTCTGCATGCCCCACAGGATTGTGCAGGATTGTTTAAAGACCGGTAAAGGGTTTACCCACTCCAAGAGAACTTCTACTGCAGTCAAGTGAATGAGCAGGCCAGGGATGGCCCTGCATTGTCTATTCCTCCATAGTGGACAAGCACCACTAGCTTGCTGGATCAAATCCAAATTCTCATATCTCCAACAGATAGTACCATCCTCTTGTGCAAACCTATCTACACACTATCAAGGTAAAACTTGTGTGTATGTCAGGCACCTCCTGACCTAGTCTCTTTCTGCATCAACACCCAAATCTCCAAATGATGTAGGAGGGTCATCTGTCTATGTGTTACTTTCATTGGTTAATAAAGAAACTGTCTTGACCTTTTGATAGGGCAGCCCTTAGGTGGGTGGAGTAGACAGAACAGAATTCTGGGAGGAAGAAAGCCCAGTCAGGTAGCCGCATAAAGCTCCGGCCCAAGATGGATGTGGGTTAGAATCTTCCCGGTAAGCCA
>LOEQ01000002.1:409717-431935 GCA_001685075.1 Bramus lutescens
AAAAGAAAAAAAATCTGGTAAAATACTGTTAAAATCAGTTAAAATAAACTAGATGAATTAAACTACTCTAAGAAGGGCCGGGCGAGGACTAGATTTTGACTCTGCAGCACCCGTGTAAAAGCTAGGCAGGTGTGGTGGGCCACCTGGAATCCCAGTGTTCAGGATGCAGGGACAGGGCAAGCCAGCTGGCTAAACCAACTAATCCACACACTCCAGGTACAGCAAGAAACCCTGCTAGTGAATGAAGCGAAGTGCAATTAAGGATGCCAAAAATCAGTCTGTCTCCTCCACATGTACCCTATGCATGCACACCACCACACATGCAAACACACCCAAGCATAGGTACGTATGCCACCAATACATAAACACATAAAATGAAAAGCTTTTAGACTGCCAAAAGGTTACTACTGATTTTTCTTGATTTAAAAGTGATATATAGGTAAAGTGATGGGACACGAATTCTTCTTTTGTTAAAGTCTGAGCATAAGTAATGAAGTCAAAGGTGGATATAGATATACTTGAACACTCTCCATGTCTAAGAAATTGCTAAAGAGAGATATTTAGAATGCATGGACAATTCCTTATATTCTGTTCATATCTATAGTTGTATTTAGAATGCACTGATAATTCCTTGTACTCTGTTCATACCTACTAGCGACCAGTTTAAAGGCAATACAGGGCATTACCTTCTGGCAACAATCTCGTTGCTTGGAATCTCCTTTGGTATAGACTTGCGGCTGGACAGGACACACATGCACAGTGAAGCACCTGTAGCATCACACTTACCTTCCGACAGTGGCTGTAAATGTAGTCTTCCACATCAACACTAACTGCGCTTGTGCATTCATCCAGAATGGCAAACTGGGGTTTATGATAAAACAATCTTGCCATCTAAAGCAGAAAAGGAAATAGTCTGTGTAAACAGAGGCAGGCCTAAAAATAAAACTAATAAAGAAAAATAAATTTACTTCAGCTAAATATACTTTTTGGAGTCTTAAAAAACTAAAATGTGAAAATTATTCTAACTAAAAAAGTACCAGCACTGCTAGAGATAAAAATAATATAAATAAGACAAATTGTTCTCATTGTCATCTTAAACAAAGGGAGAAATACTGTGTGGGGGAAATATTCTATGCTAAGAGAAACCAAAAACTGCTATGAGATGAGATTGAGTTTTAAAATAATAAAAGTTCACTAGACAAACAAGTTTTGTGTTTTAACAAAACCTTAAAATTCAGATTGTAGATGACTTAGATGTTATTTAAGTAATGGCACCTGTTAGAGTTCCCACCAATCATCTTTTAACACCTGCCAAGGCTCCATTGTTGGTCCCGGGTGTGCAGTTTTTAAATGCTTCTGCTGATCTTGTAAATGGACTCAGGAGCACTAATCCTTATATTTCTTCCATTAGCAGGAATGTGAAACAGTTTTCCTTAATTATATTCCAAATATACTTCTGGAAATGGTATGTCCTCATCTTGGACAGTTATTCTAGTTTGTCACTTGTTCCCAACAGAGATCACCATGTTGCAAAACCAAGTGACATGACCCTAAGCGCAATCAACTATCTCCTGTGAAGCATTCTACTCAAACCATTCCCTTCTTGAGAGCAGGAGTGAAGCCACTGGGAGTCCTCCCCTTCTGCTGCTGTCTCATTCCTTCCAGTGCTTTCCCACTTGGCCATTAAGCATGTGTATCTGGGTTCCACAGAATTAAATCCCAGATCCTCTTTCTTCTCCCTCAGAGCTAGATGCTGAATCTTCCTGACGCTGCCTTAACCCTCCCTCTCAGGCACCCTCCTTTTCAGAGTTTAAAGTCCACTCGCCGTTCCAGTCTCTGCCATGTCCTTATCCCAGAGAACGTTCACTTCTGCCGGATTACACAACCTCCAGCTCCCTCTCTGCTTTCCTCCACTCTCTGTGAAACTAGGGAGAACCTATCTATCACATGTAAATCAAAGAACCCACTAACTAAACCTTCTCCATGGCTTCCCCTCTCTCATCTCCAAGGTCCTGCAGAGTCTTCCTCCTGCCTGCTCTGATCTGGACATCCCAGCCAGGGCTGTCTTTTCCCAATTGTTCAACCACTAGGAGTTAGGCGTCCTAGTCCGTAGCTCTGCATGTCACTATCCTTTCTCTTTTTTCCTCCTAAGTATGGTGTCCTAAGCCTTGGACTCTGCATGTCACTCTTTCCTTTATTTCCTTCCATTTTTGTTGCTATGTTGTTTCTGTTTGACAGCGGCTCTCATTCTGTGCCTCTGGTAGGTCGGAACTCACTATGTAGTCCAGGCTGGCCTAACTTCATGGCAATTCTCCTGCCTCTGTGTCTAGCATGCTGGGACCATGTCTGTGCTGTCACATCAAGCTTGGTCTTTCTTAAGTAACAATGCCTGACTCTCATCCAGGCATCTTTCAAATGTCTGCTCAATGTCACTCTCTCAATCCAAGTGGACGCCTTACGGAACTGCAACAGTATATATATATATGGCACACTTGACTTTATCTTTCTTTGTGTATTTGCCTGAGCTGTAAGAAACACTGAAGTAGAAATCATGATTAAACCACTACAATATACCCAACATTTACACTGCTGTTCCATTCAAACACATATCAAGGAGATGACTAAAGCAAATTGCTTTTTGGAGGGTTTATATTGCATGAGCATGAAGTGAGGAACGGGAAGCAGCAAACAGACACGATCACAGTGATATAGTTCATTAATTGCCTTTCAGAAGTGCCTTTCTCTTTTTTCATCATGCACACGTGTGTGTGCATGTGCCTATCTCTATCCATGCTACTGTCGGCTATATGTCACCAAAAAAACAAGGAAATTGTAAAGCAAATATTCAAACCATCATACTGCCTGAGCTGAGCATGATAAGCCACTTTTCACCAGTTCTAACACCAACAGTCTGCCTGGCAAGCCCTAAACTACTAAAGTGCAGCTTCCTAGGTGATTGGGATAGTCAGTGATTACTTCATAGGGCTGTTTTAAAAATATAATGTTAGCCTTTGTAATCTGCTTGGTGTATTGACTATCATCTACTAAGCAATCAAAAATGAGCTGAATAATAGCCTCTCTTTTCCAAGAATAAAATGAGTTCTTTTGCTGAGAGGTAAAGTAGTATGTAAGAAAACTAAAGATTGGGACTGGGAAGATGGCTGGCTCAGTGGGTAAAGTGACAGTTAAGCAAGAATGAGGAAGGACCTGAGTTCAAATCCCCAGCACCCACATAAAAAAAAAAAACTGGATGTGGTGCCATCCACCTATAATCCAGCGCTGGAAGGCAGAAAAACAGATCCTGTGGCTTTACTGGCTAGTCAGCCTAGCCAACTGAAGAACTCCAAATTCAATGAAAAACAGTCTGAAAAAGTAAATGTGCAAGACATCTGATGTAGACCTCTGGAGTCACCGAGAGTTGTGAGCTGTCATGCGCGTACTAGGCATCAAACCTACTCTTAACTACTAAGCCATCTCTCTAGCCTATTAATTACTAACTGATGTAGGTAGACCCAGCTCACTGGGGCTGTACCATCCTTGAGCAAGCAGTAAGCAGCATTCCTTTGTGGTTTCTGCCTCAAGCTCCTACCATGAGTCCCTACCCTGATTTCACTACACAATGAAGTGTAACATGTAAGCTAAAGTTTCTTCTCCAAATTGGTATGGGTCATGTGTTTATAACAACCAAAAGCAAACTGGGGCAGAAATTGCACAGTAGGGTTTTGCTACAGTGGAACTGACCATGTTGTCTTTTGGAAGGACAGTGGAAATATTTGGAACTTGGAGCTAGAAAAGCCATTTGTTGCTCAGAGCTTAATGGGCTGTTCTTTGGGAGCTTGGAAAATAAGGGGGGGATGGTATACTGGAAAAGTAAGTGCTGTGAAGTAGGGGAAAAATCTGTTTGTTCCAAGATAACTTATTAAATTGTGTCTTTCTGATTCTTCTTTGTACTAGGAAAGTTTTAAAATTCCAAATAACCTTAGAGCAGGTTAGTGAGCAGGGAAACAAAGTTGTATGTAACAGGGAAGGGCCGAAAGGACAAAGGACAGAATGAAGAACTAATGTTTCTAGCACTCCCTTCCAGCTGTTCAGCGAGAACAGTCTAGAGGAGATGAAAGCACCATCTAACTGTCCTCACAGGGTCAACGTCTGGGAAGTGTCCTCCCGGACTTCTACAGAAAAGAACTGGTGGGATGTGAACAGATCTATAGCTTCCCCTTTCACAGAACAACAGCATCACTAATACATTTTTCACATTCCAAATTTATATGAAGTTAGACATTTCCCAGAGCTTCTATTACAATTTAAACTAAGACTTGAATAGCTGCTGAGTAAGACAAAACCCTGTGCTAAGATTAGTCAAACTATGGGTTCTAACAGTGACTCTAAGCAAGCATTTGCTATCAGTCCAGAGGATACTGACCGCCATCCTTTGTTTCTCTCCTCCGCTGAGTACATCCATCCAGTCCTGAACACTGTCCCAGCCTCCTTCCCGTTCAAGAATATGACCTAACTGCACATTATCCAAGTACTCTTTCAGCACCTTTATACAAAGATAAAAGACCGAAAAAGAATTAGAAGTTGATTATTAGAAGCTGTCCTGTCTTACCTTATTTTTCAGAACTAGCTCAGAAACTCCATGGCCAACCACTTGGAAAGCTAGGTCTCTTCAGAAAAGAATGGCACAAAGCTGACCTGAACTGTCAATCTCTAGCCATACTGCCCTTGACACAATGTTCTGATAGCTTAAAGACGGAAACACTGTCACACAACCATGTGTAATGCTTAGGCAAAGCAGCTATCTTCTTGCCACTGCCTGGAAAGTTGTGACAATGGTTTGAAAGGCTTTAGATTAGGTCACACTATCTGACGTTTAAAATGACAAAGAATCTGGGTGGGGCATGCTCGGTGAAGGTAGGAAGTAATCACCCCTTACCTGGTCAGATATCCCCTTCTTCTTCTGATCCTCTTTTCCGTCTGGATAGATCACTTGGTCTCTCAGTGTTCCCAGGGTCATATAGGGTCGCTAGCAGTCATAATGACACAGCAAGACTCATTAAAAGTATATTTTAAAATATTAAACCAAAAGACCTTAAAGGGTACAAAATAGCTCAAAGTCTTACCTGAGGAACATAAAATAACTTTCCTCTCTCAGGTTTAGTAAGACGCCCTCCAAAAAGAGGCCATAACTATAAACACAAAGAGAAGACAGAAGTGACTGTGAAATTCATAACATAAGACGCAAGCTCTAGAGACCAGTTTGCACATACTTCACCAAGAACACGGAAGAGGGAACTCTTTCCACATCCATTTGGACCACAAATGAGAACATTGGCTCCAGATCGAACCTGAAAGGCAATTCAGTCTTTGAATTAACCAATTAACTAAGGGAGCATGTATATTTCCTTAAGAGTTGAAGAAGCCTTTGCTAATTATTATCAAATAATTTCACCTGTAAATGTGGTGTCAGCACAACTATGGAGTGATGCAGGGAAAATTCTTTTACTTCTGCTTACTTTCAATTTTTACTAAGTTTCTTTTTTTTCTCTCACTTAAAAACCATTATTTAGACTGTCCAATGTAGTCTTAGAATGCAAAATTTAAAAGCTTAAAAAAATTTGAGGATTCTTGAAAATAATCATTTTGTATATTCATGTTTATTAACATTTTACTTAGAGGTCTAAATTTACTTAACAGTATGTCACAAATATTCTTCCAGGTCACTGTATTTATAACACTTTTGCCCATTCTTTTAATGTCAACAGTACATACTAAGAATGTACTATAATTTATTAAAAATTCCCCAATAATTAGATATGTAGGTTATCTTTTCTTTTGCCCTTTTAGATAACACTGTGCATTAACTTCTGTGTCAGCAAGAATATATATAATAAATAAGTTAAATTGTATCCTACAGACTAAGTACTGTGGAGAAAAGCCATGGAGGTCAAAGTACACCTCACTGCAAGAGACAACTGGGAAAACTTCCAGAGATGTGTTAGGAGCTTATCATGAGAAAGCCACTCCTGTCCACTCACAGCAAGCAGGCGTGAGGACAAGAATGAGCCTCGCCTCACAGGACAAAGACTGGTTCTGTGGGGAAGACAGCAAAGAGAACAGCAGAGCTCACTCAGAGAGGTAAGAGGTAGGAAGAGTAGGTCTAGTCAGCAAATCCTAAAACATAGCACAAGCCAACTGAAGCCTCCTACTGCAATAAAATAGACAGCCATCAGCATTATTCAAAGTAGTCAAAAGGTGGAAAGGGCCCAAGCAGATGAAGGGGCAAACAGAATGCAGTATGTACACACAGTGAACACTATTCAGCTTAAAAAGGAATAGACTATGCCTGTACTGAGAGCTCATAAAGGATGAGGGTAAAATCTTAGCCTACAGAAACAGAAAGCCCATTTGTTTAGATATAGTGTAACACAACATGCAAGCAAGTAGGAAATGTGTGCTTTCTGATGGCCGAGTCTGCCTTATGAGGACTTTCTAAAAGAAAGGAATCCTGATTTTCAAAAGTGAGCCAAATGGACACTACTAACTGGAAATTAAAAAGAACTGAAGGATGCTTGTTCCATAAAGAAACTCCATGTTAAGGACAACCCTGGGAAGACAAACAAGAAAAAGCCAAATCTAACCTAGAGGTAAATCAGAAAGAGGCAGAGCGGGTATTCTTAACAGCAGACCAAGAGGACAGGAAATCAGACAGTTTCCCATGAAAGAGAAACAGGGACCAAAGGCAGATACCAGGTGAGTCAGGAACAGGTCTATAGAGGGGAAAAAAGATTTCCTATGGCAAATCTGGGAAAACTAGGGACTCAGAAAGACTTGGCCAATGAAACTAAAAGAAAAGCAAGCAGCAGTGAGCACAAACAGTCTGAGTGGAGCTCAGGGCCGGCTGGCAGGAAGGAGGAGCAGCTGCCTTAAAAGGCAGCACCCCGTGATTGAGAGAAGTGCTTTCCACCCTAGGTATGTCAATATTTACCAACCACAGTCCAGTTTCTACCTCCTTTTATAGTTCCTGGCTTTAAAGTATGATAATGATACAATACTTACTTTGCATAACTAACATTCTCTAGTTCTCTTAGTTACTTAGAACAGTAGATATATTTAGTAAATATAAATTAGTAAGAGCAGAAAACTAAAGAATTACCTAAGATAGTAAGAGTTTAAAAACAAACCTAACAATATTCCTATTCTATAAGCAACTGGAAAACATTTCAGTGAAAGCAGCTAAAAAACAATCTTTACATTAAACACATATATATATATACATAAACACAATTGGTAGAGACAGAGGCATGTTCTAGAGCAAGCCTGTCCAATAGTGTCACACATGGCTATTTAAATCAAGCTAGTTAAAATTAAATACAAGCTACAGCTGAGTCATCACCTGCACCTGCATAATTGGATGCATCTTTTTGTCATGGGCTTTATTTACAAAAAAAAAATTTTAAGATCATTTTTTCAATTGCATACATGCATGCCTGCATAAGTTCATGTGTACTGTGTGTGTGCAGGAGCCTGCAGAGACCAGAAGAGGATGTCAGATCTCCCAGATCTGGAGTTACAGTCAGTTGCCCACTGGTGCGTGGGTTCTGGGAACAAACTCTGGTTCCCCTGTGAGAGCTTAAGCTCTAACCCACTGGCCAACTCTCCAAACAAACAAATTTGATGCAGTAGTAATCCGTGAGGTTTTAATGTCCAGTGAATTTTAGGAAAACCAGGCTTTCTAGATGGTTCAAAGAGTTGGTTTCAAATGTAATTGTATGGGTTTAGCAGAGACAACTCAAACCTTAAAAGTTAATTTCAATATTCAAACTTTCAGTTTATATTTTGAAGACAATTTTAACCCTCACAGGAACATTTAAATACTTACTTCAAAACTAAGATCTCGGATCAAGATGTCTCCATTTGGTGTTGCTAAAGGTACATGATCAAACCTGAAAAGGACATTAATAAAAAAGGGAATTAAAAACTAGCAAGGGACTCAATACCCTAAATAGAAATAAGCCAACACAAAAGACCACTCAGAAGCTTCAGAAAAAAATACATTCAGAAGACAAAATGCAAATGAAAGGTTCTCAAGCTCTCTATCCACCAGAGAAATGTAAATCAAAGCTGCAGTGACTATCACCCTGCCAAGGAGGACAGTTTTCACCAAGAACAACGTAAGTGCTAGCAAGGTGCAGAGGAAAGGAGTCCTTTGCCACTGCTGGTAAGAATCTAATTAAACAGCAATGGGAGGAAAACAGTATGGGGATCCTCAGAAAAATAAAGATTCAGCTGCTGTAAGTTCTCTGCTTCAGAGAGAAAAATCCTACTCTAGAGGCAATGAAATACTTGTCACAGAGTGGCATCTGTGCTCCCATACGCCCTGCAGTATTTATTCAATAAACCAACAGGGGAAACTCCCTTAATGTCTTTCAAGTGATAAAAGGATAAAGAATACATCATATGTGTAAAGTACACACTCACACAAAGGAGTATTATTCAGATTTTAAAAAAACAACTAAATCTGGGGAGCTGAAGAGATGGCTCCGTGGTTAAGAGCACTTGGTTTTCTTGCAGAGGGCCCTAGTTTGGTTACAAGCACTTGTAACTCCAGTTCCAGGGGATTCAATGCCTTTTTCTGCTTCACATGTACCTGCACAAACATGCTACACAGACGGACAAGAAAAAATCCATTTCACACTCCTCAAAACCACAAAGAACTTTTAAAGAACTGAATCAGTCATTTTTGAAAGTAGAGAGCATTATGGTAAGCAAAGTAAGACGGAAAAAGAAGTGTAGTTCATATATAACTTATATGCAGAATCTAAATCATTAAATTCATAGATTTTGTAATAGTCATTGCTAGGGGCTGAGGGAAGGGAAAATGGAAGTGGTGTCATTCAAAAAGTATAAAAGCTTTGGCCATGAAGGAAGATGAGTAAGTTCTAGAGGTCTACCCAGCAGCAAAGGGACAACAGTTAAAAATATGTTCTACACACATTAAATGGCATATACATACACACATTCAGATGAAGAGACAAGAGATACAATAATTTGTTGGAATATGGACATTATTTTACAGTATGTATGTAGTATCAAAACATCAAATTATATACCTTAAACATATAGCTTTATGTCAGTGATATCCCAAAGCTATTTAAAATTTTTAAAGAGTCAATTTTAAATTACACATGTTACTACAAGCTGAAGAGAAAGATTGCCATGAAGTGTAACAAAGGCATACAGCACATCACAGCCTTTTCTGTACATACTTTATAATGTTGTCTGCATTGATGATTTCTCCAGCACCAGGTATCAAGAGACTAATTTGTTCTCCTTCAGTACCTTAAATGGAAAACAGTTATTAAAACATCATATATTAGGAAAACCTTAAAACTGTGACTGCAAACTATGATGTTTATATTTACCCTTTTCCTGTTGTGACACCATTGTGCGTTCATATTTGCCATGATTTAAATCCTTTAGTACTTGCATTAATTCTGTAATCCGAGCTGTAAAACTAAAATTTAACAGAAACCATAATCAAAAGTCCAGGCTATTACTACATCTTTTATATAAACTGAACTGAAGTGTCTAAAATTATAACTTAGGTTAAAGGACACAAAAGAAGTCTCACTGGCATAAAATATTAAAGATAAACACACGTGCCCTATTTTGCTTCAGTAAAAGAGAAATATTGAATAGGAAAGTCAGGGGAGAGGTTTCATAGCATCCCCATTAAGAGGCAAGCCAAGAGTGCTTCCCTTTATCAAGCATTCCTGTCAGTACACTCTGTAGCCACAGAAGACTGTGTCCTGAGCTGCTGGAGTGACTTGCTGTCACATACAATACTTTCTACAAATGGGAAGGATACACCATATGCATACTACTTCTCTATAAATGGAGAAACTGAGGCTACTTCTGTGCTCATATTCTGAAGAAGGGAAAAGATGAAGAATTTTTAATATATGATTGAAATCATGGGACACTAGAAATCAATCCAGTGGCAAGAAGTTGGGAAATATAAGAAGGTCAAAGAGAAGTTTTCTTATAAGAGAAGTATTTATTTATTTGGTGTAAATAACAAGCAAAAAGTCCCAAAAGGAAACCTTGGGAGGTGATAGGCACTCTTGGTGTTGGTATTTTCACATAAGCATACTTATTCTTATATTCATGAATTTTGTGTGCATTAAATATGATGTTTTTAATATGCCAATCACTCTTACTGTTTTTTATGGGGAGGAGGAAAAAAGACCCCTGCAAGGAAAGCTGGCATGCACAAACTTATACAAAGTCTGAGGAAGTTGCTAATGAGTGCAACCCATGGCACCTTCTCAAGAACGAGTCCTCACAGTGCTGGCTTGTGTCTTGTTATGAAGACCGTAGCAGCTTTGACAGCAGAGAGAACACAGTAACAGACACTGGCCTATGAAAGACCTCAGGAGAGTAAATTTCCTTAGGCAACCCGAAGTCTGTGGCACTTTTCACACCCTGGTATTGTTTGAGGTTTCTGCCTATTTCAGCTTCTGAGATGTTTAATCCTATCCCGTGATCTAAGACAGTTTTGTTACATGGTAATTGGTTAATTCCATTAAAAGCAACCTCTATTCATTTATTTAGCTAAATGGTTGGTATAAACCTTAGGGGTAAAAATCGATAGTTGAGAAAAAACCTGCTTAAATGTAAAACTTCTGCTCTAGCTTAAATTTCCATAGGAAAGGGCTAGCAACTTATCATTTCCCAACTCACCCAAGACCAGTGTCTGTGAAGCACAGCAAACACAACACTATCTAGTTAAGACTCAAAACAGCTGTCGTCAGGAAGCGTGAAAAGTTCACTGACAGAGGGGCCCTCCATAATTTTCTACCAAATCCAGCTTCCAAGAGTAGGAAAGGTCAGTCGTTCCCTCATCTTAATCTCCATTGGGTACCAGAACTATAAGAACAATATATATTTAAAATTTATTCTATGCAATTGCTCATTATTACAGATCTTACCCAGCCAATCTAGTCATTTCACGCCCGGCCAAAACTATACGACCCAGAGCTTGAGACATTCTCAAAAGCATTCTTCCACTTTGGTAGTAATCCTTAAAAAGAAACAGTATAGGTTTTGCTCACATTTCTAAATTAAAAACACAGCCTTAATTCTGAATTTCACTTCATTAGAACACTACCTCACTACCTTACCTCTAGGAGCTCTGAATGTGTGCTGTGGAGATGTCGAGGGTGTGACAGATCTAGGAAAGGATGGCTGACAACCAGGTACCCGACGACAGTGGCAATATCTGGAACAAAACAGTTAAGATCTTAAGTATCATTATTTCACTTTTCCCACAAATCTTGCCACACCATCTCTTTTAAAACATACTTACATTTGGCAATGATGCTATCAATGAAACCCATAGAAAACCGAAAGAAAATGAAATTATGTAGGTGTTCCACCTGACAGAAAACAAAAGAAAAATGTATTTTTTCTTTTACAAAAAACTAATTTTTCTTAAAGATAAAGCACAATTAATTTACAAACAAGGCAGTGAGTATGGAGGATTCCTCACTCTATTATACACCCCACAATGAGCACACACTGAGAAGAAAGCAGGTTCCACACACAGCCCATCAAACGTAACAACACTGACTACTTAACAACAATGTACCACACGTAACAGTAGAACACTGTTTTCCACACCACTAGACACATATATACCCAAACTCGTCAGTCACCAAAGCAAAAATGAAGGATGAGAAGCCATTTCAAATTGTCAGAGAAGGTAAAGCTGTAATACGGTGTTAGTGTTTTGGCTGAAAACCCCTAAGCTGAGAGAAGCAATGTGAAAAGTTGGCGTTTGGACAAGTCTTAGAGAAAAGAGCTGTAGACACTCTTATTGGTGAGCATTCTAAAAACTCAAGTTATGTTAAATGGCAAAAGTCCAAATTTTGAAATAACCTAAGACAACTTTTTAGTATTTGTAAATTAAGTACTTAATATCACAATTTTCCATTAAAATATAGCCCACTGGAGGCAGGATTTCATCTGTCATGCTTACCACATAATTATCATTAGCACCTAATGATGGCACCCACCAAGCACCCTACTTGGTACTTAATATCTTTTGAGTGAGTAAAACTATTCGAATTTAAAATTTCCAAGCAGCAAATAAAGAAAAGCCGTTTTAAAAAAAATCTTTCTATTCCAAATCAAAGGTCACTTGTGTTTAAATCACGTTTTATTAGCAAAGCCAGAGCCACTCACACATGTATTACAGTCCCAACAGAGACTATATGGGAAGGAAACATAAAATATATATATGCACACTACTCTGTCCTTCACAGAAAAAGGTTGCTGACCCCTGCTCTATCAAATATTCTCTACTAATCTGTGGGAGTCATTAACTTAACTATCCATGAGACTTCTTTAGCAACTACTGCAAAATTGCACAAGACTACTATAGTAAATCAACCCATTTTATAAATGGAGAATTTAATGTTAATATAACTTTTAAAACTCATTTTTAGTTTAAAACACAGCATAAAGACCTGCTACTTGAAATACATTTTTAACTATGTATTCATACATATATAAATGCATAGAAAAAAAAACATGAGCCTCAAGCGTTTTGTTTTGTTTCATTTGGTTTTTTGAGACGGGCTTTCTCTGTATAGTCCTGACTATCCTGGAACTCAATCTATAGACCAGGCTGGTCTCAAACTCAGAGACTTGCCTGGCTCTGCCTCCCAAGTGCTGGATTAAAGGTGTGAGCCACCACTATCTGGTGACCCTCAAGTGTTTCTCTTACCAGTTTTTGGAAGACTGAGTGGATTGTCCGCTTTTCTTGTTTATTCCCATTGTAAAAGGCAATTTCTTCACTATTAAAGAAAATAATAAGCAATTACTGTCATGTTCTCCCACCCTGAAATGTAACTGAAATGCAGTGTTCAATGAGTAGACATTTATAGTTGTATGGACATCTTGGTCCAGTGTGATGGCTCAGGAGGTAAAATGCTTGCTCTACAAGTCCACCAACCTGAGTTTAATCCCCCAAACCTACAGAAAGGCAGAAGGAGAGAACAAGCTCCACAAAACTATCCTCTGACCTCCAAGAAAACTCTGTAGCAGCCCCCCTGCTCAACAATAATAAACCAAGTAAAAATAAAGATAACTGGACATCTTGTTACTAAGAGAATATCTGGCATAAGCCAAGCCAAGGCCTGTACTTGAGATCAGTTCCCAGCAAAGCTTTAGGAATATATGAGCACACACCTGACTGGATCACAGACTGAACTATAACCTGTATGTAACCTGACATTAAAGATGCAGTGAGCAAATACTCACAAACTGTAACTGAGGCAGAAGAGGAAGACACTTTGATATAAAGAAAGATTAGACTGGGATGGACATTACAGACCACAAGTTAAATTGCAAACCTAAACCAGAGAAAGGACAAAAATAACAGAAAAATACAAGTAGTGGTATTTTGATATGCTGCCTGGGAAAAACAGAAGAGAGAAGTCCTGACTGCTGCAGTGCCCTCAGGGCTAGTGCACCACACTGTTCCTGAGAGTGTGAATGGGTCCACAAGGGCCACGAAGATCTTCAGCAGGAAAAACCAGTTCCATACAGAGGAAGAAAGGCTCAGTGTAATTAGATAAATTTTTTAGAACCTAGCACCTTAGAGGTGAAGAAAGGCTCAATGTAATTAGGCACATTCTTTAAAGTCACGGAATCAGTAGAGTTCAGCAGCTAAAATTATCACTCTTGTCTAAACTAAAGCTTATAGTTTTTCTATCCTGTAAATATGATGTAAACTGCCCAAGCAAAGGACTTCTGGAGTTACAGATGGTTGTGAGCCACCATGTGGGTACTGGGAATCAAACCCGATTATCTGCAAAAGTAACAAGTCCTCTTAATCGCAGAGCCATCTCTCCAGGCCCCCACAAGGTACTTCTTACAGCACCAGAAAGTAACTACCTGGAAGCTCAAATACCACAGCGTAGACACACAGAGAATGTATGTGCAGGCTGGTGAGACAGCTAGGCAGCACTTGCATGCGGGCTGACAACCTGATTGCCATCTCTGAATTCAGGGTGGCAAGAGAGAACTGAGACCTCCACACTGTTGGCACCTGCTTACGCGGTCTATGCACACGGTCTAATTAAAGTGCACACCTAAAGCCTCAGTGTTCAGGACACTAAGGCAGGAGAATTGGAAGTTCAAAGCCAGCCTGGGTTACATGGTAAGAAAAAGAGAGAAAATAAGATCAATGAAAAAATAAGATGATGGAAAAACAGAAGAGGGAAGAAGAAGGGAAGGAAGAGAGAAGAATCTTCTAAAGAAATAAGAAGCCGTTTCTCCTTTTCATTTCTGGCAGTGAAGCCTGGGGCTGCTTTAGCCATTCTGTGACCACAGGAGTTATTGGAAAGGGGTATGTGGTGGTTTGAATAGAAATGGCCCCTAGAGGTCCACGGGGAGTGGGACAATTAGGAGGTTTGACCTTATTGGAGTAGGTGTGGCTTTGTATGAGAAAGTGCATCACTAGGGGGTGGGCTTTGAGGTCTCAGAAGCTCAAACCAGGCCGAGTGTCTCACTCAGTTGCTTCGTGCTGCCTGTGGATCCAGATGCAGAACTCTCAGCTACCTCTCCAGCACCATGTATGCTTGCATGCCACCATGCTTTCTGCCATGACAATAATTAATTAAATTTCTGTAACCCAGCCCCAATTAAATGTTTTCCTTTATAAGAGCTGCCATGATCATGGTATCTCTTCACAGCAATAGACACCCTACCTAAGTCAGGGTGGCATGCAAGGAAGGACAAAGCAAGAGAATAACCAGCAAGAGTTATAACTCCAATCCTACTGTACGTACCCTTGACTGCTCTGTCCTAAGAACATAGACAATGTCTCTACTATGGGAGCATGTTTGTTTTCTAGTAAAAGCATCCTGTAAACAGCTTTTTACTAATTATATCCATTATTCCCCTTACTCCCTAGAGCATGAAACTCCACCATATAAAATTAATATGATTTTAACAAGGAAGCAAGGGAAGAGGACACCATTTTTGTTTTTTGTTTTTTTTTTTTTTGAGTGTTTGGTTTTTCTGTTTGTTTGTTTTGTTTTGTTCTGTTTGAGACAGGGTTTCTCTGTGTAATAGCTCTGGCTGTCCTGGAACTTGCTCTGTAGACTAAGCTGGCCTCCAACTCATAGAGAACCATCTGCCTCTGCCTACTGAGTGCTGGGATTAAAGGTATGCAACACCACCATCTGGCTGGAAGAGGAACTATTAAGAAAAAAATCTCCTAAGTAATTCTGTAATTTCTTGTACAGTAACCTACATAGTATCACATAAATACTAGGACTTTCAAAATTGACTTCAAGTTGGCAGATGGATACAAGAAAATTTATAGAGCATCCTAGCTCCTGATCAAAACCTAAGCCAATAACATATATGTAGAGTAAATCCTCCTAACAACTTCATTATCTATCTACAAGAAAGTGAAGCTATGAATAACTTGCTAAAATCATGTAATATAGAAAGAGTTTATAAGTAGAAAGGGTAGATCTTGAAATTATTATGGATGGCTTCAATGCCTACATTTTTTTTCTTCTTCCTACTTTAGATCTCAAAACTATCCAGAGGTCTAAGGGCATTACCTCAATGCAAGGGTACCTGCCTGCGTTCAAGAGACCCTGCAGCTCAATTCCTAGCACCCCTTCTCCTCACAAATCACATCTGAAAACACAATCACCAAGTACTGCAAAACAGTCACAACTTTAAAATGTCTATAAGTTAAAGCAAAAGTTTCTTTGAATAAATACAAACAAACTTGAACTATATTATGACTAAATTTTAAAGTGAATTCATAGAAAATCAGTCAATAGAAGATATGAAGAGGTCAATCAAGGAAACTACACACCTAACAGAAAGAGTGCTTGAAACATGCAGGATTCTACTTTATAAGACTAATATTCTTCATAATGCTTGTTTTCAAAATAAGTAAAAACTACACTGTTTTAGTAACTGTATTGTTAGACTTTCAAGTCAATATAAATGACACCAATATCCACAAGAAGAAATTTCCATTAAAGTTTTTTCTTACCTATTTGTGATGAGTCGAGAATTAACGTATCTATATTCTCCTTCATACTTCTGCTCCGTTATTGTCATCTTGCCGATGGGCCTTCTGAGTCGAGTTAGGAATAGCCCAGAAACAAGCAAGTAGGCCATCATGCTTGCTGGTCCCTATGGTTAATGAAAGAGAATGATGGCCAAAGCTCAAGAGCATGGTAATAAAATCCACATGTAGAACGCCTATAAGTAACAGACTGAGAGAAGCTGGGCCTTTTTTTTTTTCTGGGAAATGGAGTGCTAGTCTTGATCTTCCTATTACTATCATCCACCACAACTCCTGTAGCTTCCCTCCCCAACAACTGCTCATGTAAATACTCTCACGAGACTTTCTCATCTAGCACTCTTCCACTGCAACCATCTTAATGCTCTCAAGTCTACAGGAATTCTTGGAGCTCGTTTTCATAGTCTCCCTGAATGTTACTATTCCCTTGGTTCCTTCCTCAGCTCTCGTCTCATACTAGATTTATAGCTAGGCCCATCACTTTTAGGGTAGAAGATATTATTGCCAAATATGTGCTAACCCCAACAGCTATAGGTGCCTCGAGTACAGTTCCTTAAACAGCCTCTCCCTGCTTGTACACTAAGTTTTCGCCTTCTATACTTTGAATTAATTTTGAAATTTATGCCCTGGCAATGCTGAAACATGCATGGGCAGCCCATATATGAGTTCTGCAGACTTGTCCATATTGGTTTTCATGCACTAAGTTACAACTCTGTAAATGACCTCACTGTCCACTGACCATCATAGGAAGCTGCAACCAGTTCCCAAACCACCCTTAATTCCTATATATCTCTCATATTCAGATCAAATTTGCCCCAATCAAAACTGTTTTCCTGAACATGCCACCCAGTGGGGTTATTTTTACATTTAATAAGCTCAACATCTAAGTATCAACAGTTAAATGTCAACTCCAATTCTTCCAGGCACTAAATACTTCCCTGACACTCCCATTAGTGGATATTTCTCAATGCGTTATAATCGCCTGAACAACTACTTCCTTAGCCATTGCTAATTTCCTTTCTGCAGGAACTGACTTGCCTTTTATGGCGAGTACAATGTATGCACCAAGAGTTTTCGAAAATTGTACCTGACTGATTCAATGCACTTCAATAAAAACAGCACATGAGCAGAGGTGCTAACTGTAATTTTAAAATGCTGATGCAGATTTGTACATATTGGCATGAAAAAATACAAGAAATATAAATTGCAGTATAGAGATTAGAAACATTAGGACTGTTCACTCTTATGGTGCAGTCATCTAAAGAATCACAGGGTAGTAAAGAGAAAAACAGAAAATTCAAATAATAGTAAAGCAATAAAAACAACCAGGTAAATTATTAATAAACCACAAAATGAATGTAAAGACACATATATAGGGACATAAAATCAACACAGTTATATGGTTTGCTATAAATATATAATAAATATCAATAATTATTCAAGTTAGACATCAATGAAACTCAGAAAGAAAGATTCTTGTCATCACAAATATCAGAGACAAGAGGATAAGGCTCATGGACTAGTCAATAATTTATCATTATGAAACACTCCTGAAATGAGTATTTCATTCTGAGCATATTGCTGATCTTATTCTAACTTTTTATTAAAATCATTAGTTGCCAAATCTCTCTTTAGACATTACTTTGGAACAATAAGTACATGTGTGTTCAATGTATGTAGTGTGTGTTTAAGTATTTCTACTCACTATTGCCAAAAAACGATTAAGTAATTTAATAGACATTAAAAAGCCAAATTAGGATACTTTTTAAAGCCTCCATTATAGTATTATTTTACAACCAGGTCATATTAGGTATAAATGAAGATGTCCTCAAGCTTAAATTTTTTTTTCTTAGTCCTTCACAATGATCACAACACAGTACTGTAGATTTTAAAATGTAGAGCAGGAGTAGCAATATGTCTCAGTGGGTAAAGACACTTTTTGCCAAGGATGAGCTTAATCCCTGGGACCCTACAGAGTGGAAGGAGAAAATAAAACTCCTACAAGTAGTCCTGTGACCTCCATGTGTGAGTGTGTGTGTGTGTATTGTGTGTGTGTGTACATGTGCAAAAAAAATACATCCAAACATGAAAGAATAAAAGTGGACTCACCTGAGCTCCAATTGCACTTGTTAACTTGAAAATATATAAAACTATGTCTAAAAATGGCTGTAAAATAAACATTAGAATATACAGAATTAAAT
Source organism: Bramus lutescens (assembly GCA_001685075.1). Taxonomy (NCBI): domain Eukaryota; kingdom Metazoa; phylum Chordata; class Mammalia; order Rodentia; family Cricetidae; genus Bramus; species Bramus lutescens. The sequence continues at coordinate 428,045 of LOEQ01000002.1, forward strand.
CTCTTGAAATGGAGATGTCCCAAACAATGACTACTGAGCATCAAGTGGGAGAATCACCCATTAATAACACAGTAATATAAAGACATTAAACAAAATTACTTGAGTTATAATTCCAAATCTGCTATGTATTTTTCTGATTTTGATACAACTTCATCTGTAAAATGAGAGGGTCCTTCTTCTGTAATACATTACTTTATTATAACAATTACATAAATGAAATAATCAAGTGAGTCATATGACATAGTCATATGAATCTATGAACTTATTTGATGATACAATTCTAAAGTTTCAACACATTAAAGTACTGCTACTCACTGAGAACAAATTCAACCAGTGTTCTAACAGTAATATGTACTTTAACCTTTTCAAGGAACCCAAAATGTGTTCATTTATTTGAAGCCTAAAACGTGAGTACTAATACAAATGGCTTGCTTTATAAACTGGCTCATACAAAGATGTATCTTACCCTTTCTCTTTGTCCTGCATATTATTAAGAGCTTAAACTATTTTTAAAATTCAATTCAAATATATGTAAAGGTTACAGGCCAAAAATAATGTTCATAATTTACTTCAGGAATTAAATTGATGTTTAAAACAGAGAATGCACTATAGTGCATAGAAACAGTATAATTAATTTCGGAACATTTCTCTATTACGACTATGACACTTTATGAACTACAGATTTGCTCAAGTGCTAAGAGGAAAGAATATGTAAGTTTCTGTACAAAATTAGCTCCATAGATCTATTAGAGAGGTGCTATGGAAGTGGCTCAACGGATAAATTGTTTGTCATGAAAGCCTGACCATCTAAGTCATGGTCTCCAGAACACGGCAGCACAAGCATCTGTAATCCCAGCATGCCCCTCTCTGGAGATAAGAAATGAAGACAGGAGAATCACCAGAAGCTTGTGGGCTAGCTAGCTTAAACATAACAGTTAACATCAAGAGAGGTGCTATCTCCAATACAGGTGGAAGGTAAGAACTGTCCTCTGCCCTCCACTTGCATGCTGTGGCACCTGCATACATGAATACATTCAACACATGCATGTGCACGTGCACACACACACACACAGTTAAACTTTCTTCACATAGGATGATACTGAAGAAGAGAAACAGAAAGTCTCATCCCATTTTATGGATGTGTAATTGGAAATACAAACTGAAAAGTCAAACCTGTAACAAGTCTAGAAGAAAAGAGGCAAGGAGATCCTTTGGCTGAAATCAGTCCACAAAATTCTTACAGAACTTTTGTGAGACACTAAATCAATTCTAAGCCAAATACTTCACTGAAATAAGATTTTTTAAATTAATTATATAATTAAAACAATTATAGTTATCCCAATTTTCTTTTAAAAGAATTATCTATACACTACTCCCTTTTACCCCAATCAATTCTATATAAATTTGCTCAAATTCAAAATTCAACAAATTTAACCAAAAATTTTTAAGTAGGTAAACTTACCTTACTAAGATTTGAATACAGATCAACTACACTGTTACAAAATTTTTCTACATCTTGTGTAAGCAGCTGGTCTGGATTTGCTATTCTGTTATCCAGGTTGCCCATTTTATAATAGGTAAACGCTCTGAAAGGGCAATTAAAGTGATTTCAGAACAAGCAATTACGGAAACCAGACATTCCTATCACACCACCCTCTGCATAAACACACAAACATACCAGTCTAGACACTCTAAGAACTGTCCTAACTTATGTCAGCCATGGGGAAGCAAGCCCGGAAAAAGGGGGATTTGGTGGCTGATAGGAGAGATAGGACTAGAGCCCCATCATTGACAGGTCACTCCTCCCCATATGCTCCTAGTCTAAGGCATTTTCTTGAAAAACAATCCAGTAAACAAGAAAACCACCTGCTACCATAAACATTACTGTCCAATTTAAGTATTAAGAGTTTCACTTACTGGAGATACTCCTCATAGAGGTATCTAGTGAGCCTTACTCGGAAGCACAGTTTGAGCTCATTTAACCCATACTTCAAGAAGTTATTAACCAGAGAGATCTAAAACAAACAAACAAACAAGCATTATTGGTTTTGCTTCAACTTCTACTTACTAAATTGCAATTTACTTCTCTATCAGTTTCTGTATCTACAAGTTCTGATTATCTTAACTCATAGGCCATACTGTAATTCAGTTGTTTTGTTTAGGTTTTATAAAATGCAAAAATAATAAGCTATGCCGTATATATTTAATTACCCTATAACTTGGAGCTTAATTCTTAAAATATTATGAAATCCCTTCTGGGTAATCAAAAGTGTAAATCTTTCCAATTTCTACCTGAAAGGCAGTTTACAAGTCCATCTGCTCCTCTATCAACACTACAACCTAGACGGCAAGTGTTAGTCACACGCCATGTGTCTTTGTTTTCAAAGTGTGAGCTTTATGTTACTTCCCAGATTATTCTAGAACTACTTTACTAATCTATCCCATTAAACCAATCCTTCCACACTTCTGTTTAAACTCACTTTATTAAAAATGTTTCCACATCGTGCTTCCAACCTTTGAAACCTGTTACCTATCGTAAGTTTTTAATTGAAAAGGTCTAAATATTATGTGTGCCCATCCTCAAGTACTAAACTATAGACGAATTAGATTTCACAAGCAAATTCCTCTTTATGGACATTAAAAGTCTTATAGGGCTAAGAAAATAAAAATAAAAACCAAGGTAAGAAAATCATTTGAGTTTTAGCCTAAACTAATTTCTAAGAAAGCTCAAATAGACCAGTTTAACAGTGGTTCAAGTTGCAACTGTTTATATTTTCAATCACTATCCTGGGTAGTTTGCCCATCTTACTCCCAATTTCACAACCTGGAAATGTTTTCAGTTGTCCCAAGTGGGAGAGAGGGGATATTGTTATTTACCAGAATGTGGTTAAACACTGGAGAAAACCTGGTCAGGAGGGAGTTGAAAGGAAAAGAGGGAGAGAGAAACAAAAGGAGAGAGAAAGGGGTGGAAAGTGGGGAGGGGAGGCAACAACTAGAAAACGGAGAAAGAACGTGTACATATGTGTGTGTGTGTGTGTGTGTGCTATATTACACACCCACTAACATAAATAAAATCAAACGAAATAACATTTAAAAAAATTTTTCAATTAAGTGTAAAGGTTTATACTGAAAAATTAGGACATTATACAAAATTTAACACAAAATTAGAATTTAATACCACAAATCTTTGAAGTTAGTAAAAACAAATTCAAGATTTAATGAGGTGCAAAGTTCTCAAAAATAAGAGTTCTAAAGAAATGCACTTACAAGAGGCATGGCAGCGATGAAGTTGAATAAGTATCTCTTGAAATCTTTACTGTTACGACCAATGATGCCACTGCAAACCACCACATGCAATGTATTAGTTGCAAAAGAAGTTAAATGCAACATTAGAAAACCTAAAGCTCTAAAATCATTCTTGGGAATTTCTACTGAATCATTAAGTAATAAGAAAAAAAAATCTTAGAAAAATGTTCACAAGTTTTGAAACCTTTTAACGGCTAGCTTGCCCTTGACTCTGAAGATGATAAGATGAAGCAAAAACAGTAACTAAGGGCTACAGATGTACTCCAGGGGAGAACTGTAGAACCTGTGCTTAGTTAGCATATACAAAGTTCTGGGTTACAGCACCCCAGAATTCTGGGATATTACAGACAAACTAGAGTAGTATATGCTTGCTTTAAATATTTTAGCGTCCTTGATTCTCACTGGAATGAACTAACAGCAGTAGAAAGCTTTTATAAACTTTTATAGACTCAGCCAGCTTGATAGGGGAGAGGTAAATAGTGCAGGTTTTGTGTTTCTAAAGTTCTTGTTGCAACTACTCAATACTGTCATTGATGGAGTATAAGTAATCTAAGACAGCCTGGCTAGACTCTAGTAAAGTTTCAA
>LOEQ01000002.1:438543-457150 GCA_001685075.1 Bramus lutescens
AGGAAGGAAGGAAGGAAGGAAGGAAGGAAGGAAGGAAGGAAGGAAAAAAAGAGTCTGGGTTACTAGATTTATCACTTAACATTTCCAAAATGCAACCCTTTACCACATGCAATCCATATCTATCAGAGGGAACGCAGACAAAAGTAAATTAAGAAGTAAATAACTACAGATCAATTAGTCAGAATCAAGAGAAAAAGAATAATTTGGGCAGGAAGACATGACAGATCTCAACATTTAAACTATAAAGTGGAGAAAGAAGGGATTAAAGCACAAGAAACAGCAAGCTTTTGTGCACACGCACACGGTGCTGGGAAGTCCACTGGTGGGCACACTTAGCAAAATGCTGGAATAGAGAGAACACAAACGACGAAAGTTAGGAGTGCCTACAAAGAACAGAGCGTAAAAGACATAGAGGGATAAGATCTGTTGTCAGGACAGAGATTTAAGACAAGATAATGACTTTTCCCTTAGAGATTTGTTTTCAACCATGCAAGAAAACAGAAATACAAATCATTTGCGAAGCTAAGGAGAAAGGGGCCTCTACAGCTTTTGGTAGGGAATATTTACTTTACTGCCCTTAAAGGGAGAGAATAAGAAAGAGATCCTGAAAACTACAAGCTACTCCAGAACACATCCCATCCATCCCTTTAAAATCCCACAGGCAACAGTTCACTTGTTTAACTACTATGCTCTCAACAAACAAATGCCCATGACAGAGTAACTATGACTACACAGTATTTGTATAAATATGTTTTAATTTAATTAATACCTAAATGAGCACTTGTTCTAGTAGAGGATCTGAGTTGGATTCCTAGAACCCACATGGGAGCTGACAAAGATCTATTTTGACTTCTGTGGGCATGGAACATGCATGTGATACAAACATATAAATGAAGGCAAAACACTCATACACATAAAATAGGTAAATAAATTAAAATTATTTTTAAAAACATAAACTACTTCCCAGGTCCCATACTGTGCTAAATGCATTCACCTCTCTCTCTCTCTCTCTCTCTCTNCTCCCTCCCTCCCTCCCTCTTCCTCTCCAATAGTTACTTTTAAAAGTAAGTCTGGAGGCAATGTGTTTAAAGGGTTAGAGAGAACTAGGGATTTCAGATTCAGATTTTTGTCTTTCAGAGGAAGTTGTTGTGATCCTTAATACTGTCGCTGTGACAGGATCTATAATCACCTAGGACACAAGTCTCTGGGTATATCTGTGAAGCAGACTCCAGATCAGGTTAACTGGGGTGGAGGGACCCAGTCTAACAGTGGGTGGCAACATTACAGAGCCAGTAGTTAGGCAGGATTTTCAGGGCAGAGAGGACTTTGGGAAAAAGGGCAGAGACAAGGAGAAGCTAGTCAGATTTGGAATGAGTCAGACACACAAAATAGAGTAAGGTAAAAGCCACATGGCAAAATGTAGATTAATAAAAATATGGGTTAATTTAGGTTATAAGAGCTAGTTAGAAACAAGCCTAAGCTACTGGCCAAGCTTTCATAACTAATAAGAAGTCTCCACGTGGTTGTGTGGGAGCTGGCTGGCAGGACAGAGAAAGACTCCTACAAATTTAACTTCCAGATATCACTATACATACATTCAGCACAGTTTAAAATACTATAAAATTAAGAACAATCTAAATGTACATCACTACTACGCAAGTTATAGTGACTTTACTGTAAGGAGAAGCAGCTCACACTCCTACAACAGAACACAAAGCTACAGCAGTACCCTCACAGGACAAAAACCTAGCAGACAAACAGCTAAATCGAGTAGAGCTTACACTGAGCATGATGAGGCACACCTGTGATCCCAACACTCTGAAGGCCAAGGAGGAGGATCCCCAGTTTAGGGACAGCCTCAGCAGGACCCATACGTGGAAAAAGAACCATTCCTCTCAAGCTGTTGTCCTACCTTCATCCTTCTCTTAGAACATTTGTAGAAAGTCAGGCATAGTGGCACCTGCCTCCAATCCCAATACTCAGGAGGCAGAGGCAGACAGAGCTCTACAAATTCAAAGCCAGCCTGGTCTACATAGCAAGTTCAAGGCCAGCCAAGGCTACGAAGTAAGACTGTGTCAAAAGAAGGAAAAGGGTGGGTGGGGGTGGTGGAGGCATAGGGGTGAAGAGTGACATTAATAGAGAATTACAAGTTTTGCTACAACCAGATACCGTCACAGTGAACAGAGAGACAAACTGAGATAGAGAGAAAGGGTGGGGATGTAAGAGTGTAATAATAATCACTTTGGTACTTAGTCAACTCTAGCAATAATTGTAAGCAAGAAAAAGAAGGCATATTAAACCTGTATGTAATAGCCTGTACTAACATACTAGGTATCAGAATTACATTCAAAACTATACTAACTATACTAATAGTACAGACAGTTAAAGCCAATAAACTGACACGGGGATAAATATCATTTATTTGAAAAAAAAAGTGTCAACTGAGTTACCATATAATCCTAAATTCCACACTAAGTTACAAACCATGCAAGAGAAGTAAAAACATAGATCCACCTCAAAACTGGTAAATGCATGTTCACAGCTGTATTACTCTTGAATGTTTATGCTTATGTTAACAATGTAAAAGTCCCTCACCTGGTGGTACACCTATACAACAGAATACTATTCAGCATAAAAAGGAATGAAATATGGATATAGTAACAACAGGAAGAAACCTTGAAAACATCATGCTAGTGAAAGGCCTAAAGGACCACACATACTGCATGATTCTATTGATATGAAATACCCACAAAGCAGGCAGACTAATAGGCAAACAGAAGATCAGTGGTTGCTAAGGCTTGGGGGAGATGGGAACAAGGAGTGACTGCTACTAAGCATGAGACTTACAGGTGGGAGTTAACAAAAAGAATTATTTTTAAATTGTTGCTCCTACTGTTATGTTGATCTGCATGGCTTTAAGGAGAATAGCATTCAGTTCATTCTGATTGCAAACATTAAAACATACAAGCTGAACTCATGTCATCAGCCCACCACAAGGACAGTCAAGGTCATAGCATGTTTCTCCTATGCTATAATGAATCACAGAAATTTCATCACATTCTTTTTACTTTGCAGGTTAACTAAGCAATATGAAAAGGTGATTTTTTTTAACTTACAAGTACAATGGACATGGACATGATTTTGAAAATATTTACTAGGTTAACCTCGAGATAAAACTATATTCTAAGAGAACTATTTTAAAGGAATGGATCCTTACAAGACCAAAATAACTCATATACTATGAGGTTAGTTTAGCTCTCTTTTCTTCTTCTTCTTTCAACAAATGTTCTACCATGATGTTTCAATAGCAAGGCTGATGCCATGAATATGAAAGCTGCTATTTACACGGTACTACATCTAGAACCTGGGGAGGCCAATCAGACAGAATAGGTGCCAGTATAATTAGATGATCAGGTGACATCACAACACAGTGTGATGCAGCATCAAGACTCCATTAAGTTTCTGTTTTCTTGATGATCAGAGGTCCCATGTTGTCTCCAGTCTCTTCGTTATGTTTTCTGTGAGCTCCATGACAGAAAGAGAACTTTTGGGACTTCCAGTGGCATCAGTACATGGCTTATCTCCAAGGCACGCACAACCCTGGGGCTGCCTTTCTGGACCTGAAGGTGCACCATAGCTTTGGTGTGATGGTCTTTATAAAATTTTTTGAAGCCAGGTAACCAAGGACAGCAAATGTAGTGGCTGCAATCAACTGGCACAGCTGAGTTGGAGCTGAGGAACATGGTGTGGGCGGCAGGAAGATGTGGCAGAACCACTCAGACAGGAAATGGGGACTGTAGAGACGCATATGGGAAAGACACAACCTCAGGGCCCACTTGGTACCAACAATAATTTTAAGAGAGTGGTAACAACCATTCAACTCTGTGATGAATATACTAATAACTGACATGCACATTTAAATGATAACTATTAAAATAAGGAGTATAAAGCTACTATTTAAAAAATCAATTGGTTGCCAGGCAGCGGTGGCACACGTCTTTAATCACAGAACTCGGGAGGCAAAGACAGTCGGATCTGTGAGTTCGAGGCCAGCCTGGTCTACAGAGAGAGTTGTAGGACAGGCTCCAAAGTTACAAAGAAATTCTGTCTTGAAAAACATACAAACAAAAAAATTGTAAAAGAAATTCAGTTGGTAAATACAGAAATAGAGGATCTGTTATCAGAGAGATCATCAAAAGATACCTAAAAATTATAATTTGCCAATAACTTAATGTGAAAAAGTTATAAATAAATAATATTAATGTTAGGCTGAATATTAGCAATATGATATTTGCACAAAGTAATTTAACAGTGTTGATGTATTTAAGGCTAGTTAAACTTCCTTTGGGTAGCGATATTCTATTTTAAGCATGTCTAAGGAAATTCTAGGATAAGTCCAGAAGTGTGTATCCAGAATTTTCAAAAGGTAAAAATTATGTTATAAATATGTGAAGAAAGGTTTCTCATCATAGTGTTACACATATGCTAATCCTACACTAAGGAAGCTGGCATGGGAGAGTAAAGGGTTTAAAGCCATCCAAGATGGTACAGAGAGTGAGATCCTGTCTCAATAAAAAGAAATCTAATAACAGTCATAACTGCCTCCTTACAAGAGTGCTTTCCATGAACAGATACTAGGAGCAATTCTAGAAGACACTAGGTGGGACTCTTTAAAGAGAAGTCCTATAGTTCTTATATCCTGAAGGTTGGAAGTGATTATTTTTAAAACTTCATTCTAAAATTCTGATTTCATCCTAATTCAAAACTATATAACAAAATTAACTAAATAATACAAACCATCCCCAAAAGTAGACTTAAAATTCTTACCTCATTGTTTCGTAATGGTGGTTTTCCACTTTTCTTACTGCAAAGGAAAAATAAAAGAGCTTTACTTTATGCTTTATGGTATATGCTTCCATAATTAAAATTATTCTAAGATGTCAACAAATATATCAAATTCTCCAGATGGTTGTTTTCTTTTTATTCATAAGCTAGAGAGGTGAAATTCATTAATAATAGTTCGGTTGCTTCTTTACAGGTTGAATGTCTGCTGCATGAAATGCTTGGGCCCAGGAGTGTTTCAGATTTCATAGTTTTTTCAAAATTTGGAATATCTGATAAACTTTACTAGATGCAATAACCCAGGCTGCTCAAAAAGTTTCATTATTTCAGATAATTTCAGGGCAGGCATGTTTAATTTGTATTAAGTATCAGAGAAAGTAATCACTAAATGCTAGCTTACTAGTATTATGAACAAATGCTCTGTGTGCTTATGTGTATAAATTCCCATACAACATGCATACTTTTTCCTATAAAGCTTCCCACGGAATGGTGACAGTTTACCTCCCCATTCTTGAATCAAAGCTTGGCCTGAGAGGGCCTGTGACTGAGCTTCCTTTTGTCCCTGTACCCCATCTAAGCTCCCAGGCTATTAGATGGGGCTTCTTACATTCAGGACTGGTCCACCCACTAGTGAATCTCCTCTAGAAACACTCTCATAGATAGCTCTGGACTCTATATTCTATGCAGTTTCTCTCCCAGTCATGCTGACAATTGAGATTAGTCATCATACTAGAAAAACCTTTCGGCCTGTGTCCTCCCACATGCTGCTCCAAAACACCCTCAATCACATGAATAACCAAATCTAAACTAAACATCTCAAGGAAAGAATGTCATTTCACAAGTGAGGAGAGTGACCTGGAGACAGTAGTTCATGTTCATGATCTGATCACTACTCTGTGCTTACACAGTATCATTAACCTGCCTTACAACCTGTTGTAACACCTATCCTTGTGCTTCTTCAATCAAACACGGAGCACGTTTTAAATCCTGTTTGCTGTGTAAACAGTAGTCTGAGGAGAAGAGAACTTAATGCAGATTGGCTTCCTGAAGTTGAGGATATAGAATATTTGCAATATGAAATCTGTATCAGTGAAGAGAAGGGGGAAAAGCAAGTTTAAGGAAAACTCAAACAGACCCAGCAAAATTTCAGCCAGTCCGAGAGATGTTCTGTGGTGGTTTGAATGAGAAATGTCCCCTATAGTTAAGGACATTTGGACACTTGGTCCCCAACTGTGGCACTATTTGAAAAGGTAACCTTGTTGGAGGAAGTATGTCACTGGGGGCAGGCTTTGAGAACTTAAGGCCTCACCCTGCCAGCAATTCATTCTCTGTTTCATGCTTGTCATTCCAAGTGTAAGCTCTCAGCTCCCTGCTTGTGCCATCATACCTGGCACTTTCTGCCATATTCACCTCTAGAACAGTAAGCTCAAATATATTCTCCTGTAAGTTCTCTTGGTCATAATGTTTTATCACAGCAGTAGAGAATGCACTAAGACATGCTCTCAGTAAGTACTGTCATACTCGCAGTAAGCTCTGTGATGAATTGAAATGTCTTTATACCTCAGCTTTGCTCAGGCTTACCCAAATGTATGCTGCTCTTATTAAGTCATGACCTGGAGGTCTGTGTGCTTGAAGTAGATGCTAAAGGATAGNGGGGGTGGGGGCTGCCTGGCTTATACATTCCTCAGAGGTAGTCAGGTAAGTCACACTTTGAGGGAATCTTTGTTGCACATCATTTCTCTTGCAAGGGCCACATATACTTAACGTTCTACTGTCAATGCCTCATTAAGCTCAAACAATCTGTAGACTTCATTTTCAGCATTAAGATACACAAGACCAAGCAAAGCTAGAAACAAACCTAATAAGTGAAAGAATGTTTCATTTTTAAAAGTGCTTGAGTTGGGGCTGGAGAATTAGATCAGCAGTTACGAGCACTGGCTACTCTTGCAGAGGACCCAGGTTTAGTTCCCAACAACCACATGGTGGCTCAAAACTGTAACTCCAATTCAAGGGGATCTGGTGCCCTCTTCCAACTTCCATAGGCACAAAGCACATATGCAGTGCACTTATATACATGCAAGTAAAACATGTACACATAAAAAATAAAAATACATAATTTGTTTTAAAAAAAAGGCAGCATTTAAGGTTATTATTGTTCTTAAGTGTATTATAGGACTGTTTAAAACACATTGCAAACTACAGAACTGTTTCAATGGCTCAGCAGTTGAAAGCATTTACTGCTTTGAGAGGGCCCAGGTTCACTTCTCAGAGCCCTCATCAGACAGCTCACAACAACCTACAACTCCACTTCCAGGGAATCGGATACCCTCTGCCCTCCCCATTTACCTGCACAGACATGGTACACATGAACTCACATAGGCACATACACATCAATAAAAATGAATAAATAAATTAGATACTGTTTTAGGGTTACAATGAGATACATCTAATATCTAGTAGGATTGTTATTACCATAAAAACAAAAGATAACAATGATGGTAAAGATGTACAGAAGAAGTAACTCTTATATAGCTAGCAAGAATGTAAATAAAGTTATTAAAAAAACACAGATTCCACAAAAAATTAAAAGAATTATTACCATATGATCCAGCAATTCTACTTACTGATATTTAACCAAGGAAACGGAATTAGGATCTTGAAATAGTACCTGTACTCTGGTTTCACTGCCCAATAGACTCTCCCCAGCCTATACTATCACGTTCACAGCCAATCAGCTCTCCCCATGCCTGAACTCTCAAGCCAACCACCAAACAGATCTCCTGGTGCCTCTCTCTACTATCATGTCCACTGCCAGTCGGCTCTCTCCTTTTCTGTAATCCCCTGTCTTCCACCAATCGGCTCTCCCCTTTTCTGTGCTCCCCTGTCCTCCACCAATTGGCTCTCCCCTTTTCTGTACTCTCCCATCCTCCACCAATCAGCTCTCTCCATTACTTTCCTCTTTTAAGTCCCCACAGCACTCTCAGCTTGGAACACATACCTTACAAATACCCTCAGTTGGCCCAAACACACAATGCACAGAAAAAACTGTTAACCTTAAGCAATAAAAATCCATGAGCTAGTTCTTTAGAAAATAAAGCACAGGTAATCCAATACCAAAAGCAGGAATACAGACCACATAAGGCTGTGCTTGTCTTTTAATCCCAAGACCATGGAGACTGTAGCAGGACCAGGAGGCCAGCCAGGGGTATATAGTGCCTTTCTCAAAATTAAGAAAATAATAAGAATACAAAAACACACACAAAAAAAATTAAAAATTTAAAACAGAAAGTCTTTGTCTCTGGATTTCTTACAAAGTTATTCAAAAATTTGAATGAAATGAGTAACTTCCTAGAAAAACATAGTCTTCCAAAATCCATTGCCTAATCAGGAGGGGAATGAAGAAGGGAAAAAGTAAATGACTGAAAAGCTGGGAAACTCTTGTCAGACACTATCTCCTACTCATCCCAAGTAAAAGCACTTCACCCAAAACACTTTCAAGGCAACTCCCAAAGAATGTTTTAAGTAACCGAGCAGGAAGCACACACTATAAAGCACTATTTGCTGCATGTAAAGTGTCACTACTAAAACCTAACAAAAGCCAGGTTGTTCTCCCTCCTATCAGTAGTTGTTTTTTTAATTTCACATTATAAGAATGTATAGCTTGTAATTAAAACTTTAAACAGAGTTTTCAGAACAAAGTCCAAATTCTATAGCATGAACTGAAGCAGCTCAGGGCTCGGCTCCCGCCCAGTCAGGCTCATCAGCCACTAAGCACAGACTCTACATGCTGAAGGAACTCTAACATCAGTACTGTGAAATTATAAGGATCTGACCATCTCCAACTTAATAGTGCTAACTTCACATGCTCTCACACTGTGTCTTTACACGTTACTGTTGCTGCTGAAAAGGAGTCCTCTTAGGCAAGAGTCAGCACACACCTATAATCCCAGGCTGAGGCAAGAGATTAGGAGTTCCAGGCCAATCTGGGCTATGCAATGAGAACCTATTTAAAAAACCAAACAGGGCCGGAAACAAGGCCCAGCTGTTCTGAGAACTTGCTGATCTCAGGAAGGACCTGGTACCCACATGCCCACTCATGACCATCTGTGACTTGACTTCTTGAAATGAAGGTCAGACTGACGGCAAAGTGATTAATTATACCTCCCTTCAGTCTTAAACTGCACCAGTCAGGATAACAAACTGTTCAGCACTTCTATCTTCGTCCATTTTTCTCCCCTCCAACAGAGAATGTCAGGCATCTGCTGCCCCCATTCACAATTGGTACGGTGCATTTGCCGCTCATCAGCACAAGAACAGGGCCCATCTTGCTCATCTCCAAACCACTGAGACCCAACACATGGTAGATACTTGTGAAACATATTTTGTTTTCTCCTTTAAATTTAGTTTCAGACTAAGACTTTTGGAATCTGCCTAAGAAGAAAAGAAAAAGAATCAAAGTGACCAGATATGGAAGTGGCAAACCCTGGGAAAACTTCAGGAAATATGCCAGAGCCAAGGCTGCAAGTTGGTGGGAGCAGGTGAGTGAGTGAGCAGCTTCCTTCAACAAGACATCAGTTTTTCTTAAGACAAACAGGGCACGACTGTTTTTAAAAGGCACTGTTTCAGAATAAAACTCGACAAACCACTGTAACCTCCACATTCCCTTCCTCCCACCGCCTAGCATTTGCCCAAGTAATTAAGCTGTTTTATCACATTGTGAAGAAGCATTTTTATAGAATCTTAATAGTGCTTTGCTATTCTTTATTATGGTTAAGGAATCGCTTCCTCCACCCTTCTCAGGGACACATTGACTCTGAGAACAAAAAATGTTTCATTTTGCTGGGCATGAGTTGGGAGCTAATGGTTTCTAATACTTCCCTCCCTTAAATATTTCTCTGATTTTGTGCCCCTTTCTCCCTCTCATTTCCATATTGAGTTAATTCTCAACTCTAATCTGTTTCTGCTGTCATTTCTAATAATTTTCCTGGCTTTTCTTCCTATTTACATAGCTCCTGCCTTTGTTACGCTTTTATTATGTCTGACTTAGGATAATCACTTTATATACTCTAGTATGTTCTCACTGAGGGTGAGATTTTTTTCAAGTATTGCCCCCACTCCTGAACACAACTACCAGTTCTTCCTAACATAGCCACTAACCTCTGAACCTTCACATGTGTTTGAATCTGTTATAAGCACTATATGTATTTTAGCTCTTGACAGTGGCATTATTTCCATTTTTGTAGGCAGGAAAACAAGGTACAAAATGATTATATAAGTTGCCCAAAATCACACAGCTAACACATGGTGTCACTGGGATTCTGACCCAGGAATTCCCTCCAAAGCTGTAACTGCATATAGCTAGAATCTGAATGTGTGTCTCTAAAATGAATATCTTTTTTTGTTATCACACTAGGAAAAGCTGTTTTTTCCTCAGTGTATTCTACCTTCTTGTTTTGTCCATGATGCTCATGGTTATTAGTCACCTCCAACCCCCTTTAAATCACCTTCACACTAAGTCCTCTTCAATTTTAAGCCTCAGTTTAGATTTTGCATGTTTCTGGAATAAAGGCTCTGTATTTCAGAGCACTCTGCTTGGGTCTAACATGTGTCTAATTTTACAGTTCTATCAGTATTTTACTCCAGCTAGATCGCAACTTCTTTCAAGGGAAGTACTATCCCTGTTACCCTATAAGCCTGTAGTATACTGTAAGGTCTTTTGGAATCTGTCTAAGAAGAAAAGAAAAAGAATCTAAGTGACCAGATGTGAAAGTGGCAAACTCTGGGAAAACTTATGAAATGTGAGTTCTCAATTTTTAACTTCATTTTATATATATTTTCTTAATTTTAAATTAGTATTTCTTTTTAAAAATAACTTTGTTTTATGTCTATTGTAGGTACACTCATGCCATGTGTGGAGGTCAGAGAACAACTTTAGAGTTGGTCTTCTCCTTCCAGTGTGGGTTCTGAGGACTGAACTCAAGCACTTTTACCCACTAAGCTATCTTGCTGTCCCTAAATTAGTAGTTCTTTAATTAAAAATTTTACTCTACCTTATTAAAGTATAAAGACCTCTTTCAGCACACGCCTATCAATAGCTGACCTTTCTTGTTGCCACTCTACTCAGTAATTTATTGGCTTCCTTTCTTCTCCCTCCTTTCACCCTGACCATTTGAAGAACATGATTCTGATTCCGGTGCATCAAAGCCAAGCAAGAGAACTGGTGTTTAGATCCCCAGAACCCAAATAAATGCCCACTGGGTGTGGAAGAGACAGGAGATATCCGGAGCAAGCTGGCTAGCAAGACTAGAGAAAGAAGCCACATCAGTGAGTTCTGGGTTTGACTGAGAGACTGTGACTCAAAGAGCAGGTTCAAAGAGTGATAGGGGATGGTCATTCCCTCCTTCCCTCTCTNTCCCTCCCTCCCTCTCTCTCTCTGATTGAAAGACCATGACTCAAGGAGTGGTGGAGGAAGATCCCTGACATCAACTTCAGGCCACCCACAACACACACACTCACTCCTATGGAACATTCTTTGTTTCTCCCTCCCTCCCTCCCTCTCTCTCTGCACAGACACATTCACATACACACACCAGACACACATATACATAAGAGAAAATTAAGTAATTCAACATATTTTAACAATAATAAATTTAATAATTAACTGTTTTGTATTTAATATAACATCTTTTTTCAGCCCATGAATAAGTCTTGACCATTTTTTAAATCAAAGTTCATTTTAAAAGAATTTGTATAAAAAAGCTTTATTCTTTACAATACACATGATTAATTCAATATTAACTGTTTGTAGATTTATGTTTTTAATGTGTATGAGTGTTTTGCCCGCACGTATATATGTGTACTGCATGAGTGGCTGGTGCACAACAAGGTCAGAAGGCAGCAGATCCCCTGGAGCTGGAGCTACAGATGGTTGTGAACTACTATGTGGATTCTGAGAAGCAAACCTGGGTCCTCTGCAAGAACAATAAATGCTCTTTATCCATTGACCCATCTCCGGCATACCTATGCTTTTAAAGCTCTTTGATTCCTCAGTCACAAAATGAAAATATAAGATTATCTGAAACAACTGGTATAAACAATAAATACAAAATATGTCTAAAATATGATGCGTACTCAACAAACATCAATAAAGACTTTATGATAATATTTCCAATTTCATGTTCCTGCTGACCTTTCTCAATGTCTTTGCTCAAGCTGTTCTTCCTACCCTACTTGGAATAACTTTGACCCCCAAGCAAAAGAGATTAAGACTGAGCTCAAAGGCAAAATCTAGCCATGTAATACACATATTAGTTAAATCTTTCTAATTTCATGTTCTTTCCTCAAAAACTACATTCCTAACAAAGGTCTAGAAATTCTTAGGCTGTATGGATTTTATTATTATTATTATTATTTGTAGTTCCATAGTCAATGTGCTAATCTCACTAACATACTGAGAAACAACAAACATTCAATAGACTGTACTGGGTAAATCTTCTATTTCTTGCCATATTGAACCTACTTTCTCCAGCTACAGTTGAACCCATGTTAACCACAAAACTGAATGCTATTGTTTATCCTACATTGGCTTCCCCCACCTCTATCTCTCTACTTACTAATCAGCCTATCTTGGGCATTACTAATAGAAAAACTTAAAGGAATCCTACAGTTAAAAATACCTTAAATCTATTTCTTAATGCAATATAATTGTATTCACAGGTTAACAGAGAATAGTATTCTAAATATATTATTACTAGAGGTTTATTTTAGGAGGGATGCTCTTAAGAGCATTGAGACTGAACTAGAGAATTAGTACTGAAATGTCATATTGCATGGTTCTCTTTCAATGATCTATTTTTTTCTTTCTGCATGTGTGTGATACACATGCATGTGTTTGCATGTGGGTGCAGTGAGTATGCTCATGCATGTGGGAATCAGAGATTAATGTCAATGTCTTCCTTGACCACTATATTCTCATATGTTAAGGTTCAGAGTTGGCTCATACCCCTCAATTCTCATGAAGAGGAGCCCTTGGCCATCTAGTAACAAGCTAAAACCTCAGCATCCTTTCAGAAGTTGATTTTACATCTACCTGCTTATCTCAGGTCAGCCTGCTTCCTCCAAATCTTGGTCTGTAATGAGGAAAATATATGATTCTATTACAATTTCTTATTTTCCTACACTTATGATATACTGAAGAGCAGTAAGAACACTGAATTTAGAGTCTTCCACATAAGTGGATATACAGTACTTTTACAAACAAGGAAAAAACATGCATGCATAATAAAAAGGAAATGCAACAACCTAAATACTGTTCTAGTCAAAACTAAGATACACCAGTTGTCTTTTGCAACTTAATTTCAGAAATTAAAATGTGAAAATGGATGCTATAATATGAAAAGGGTAGATTCAAGAATCAATGAAACAATGTAACTGTGATAAATGACACATTTTCTTTTCTTTTTTAGTATTCAAATTTAAGGTGCATTAGTTTTTAGTTTAGTTGTTAAAAAATGTTTAATATTTGAAATAATGAAGCATTAAAAGAGTAATTTTAAAACTATTTCTTGGGTCTAGTGCTATTCACTACATTAAAATAGAGAATCACTCTTTCTTTAGAGATACCTGTTGCTTAGTTCACACAGCTGGTTAAGTTTCATAAATATTTTAAAAATGAGAACATATAATGAGCGGCATATAAACACAATACACTATCTAAACTATTATATACCTATGATACCAATCTGTTCTACATAGTGCATAATTTCTTAATGCCAACAGACCTGAAATATTAAGAAGAGCTCGTAGCACATGCCTGAAGTCTCAGCACCTGAGAAATAGGGAGGCAGGAAACTCAAAAATTAAGGTCATCCTTGGTTACACAGCTGAGTTCAAAGACAGCTTGGGTTACATAAGATCTTGTCTCAAAAAAATGTGTGAATAAATAATAAGTATATCAAATTGTGGTCTGAAAAAAAAAACCTCACCATTATACATTGCTTAAAAATAAAAAGTCATCAAGATTGTTTACACATGGAGTAAATCATAGTGTCCACTTTAATGTCTGTCTTTCTTATGCTACCAGTACAATGCTGAGAGGTCTACACCTATTTATAGGCATCATGCTAGCTGGGGATGCTCTGATGAGCTTCATCTTCAATGTATATTTTATTCGGTTGCATTCACTCAGGTCTGCTACACTGGTAAAAGGATAAGAAACGTTATTTAAAAAAAATACAAAGACATAGTAGCACATGTCAGTAATCCCAAAATTTAGGAGATAAAGACAAGAGGCTCAGGAGCTCAAAGTCATCCTCAGCTACATAAAGTTCAAGGCTAGCCTGGACTACACAAGACCCTGTCTCAAAATATTATAGCATTACTAAGACAAACAAAACATTCATAGTTATTCCTAACATGCCCTAATGTGTGCTACAGTTTCCACTGATGAACAAAGCAAACATAGCCTACATATTGTGTCCTTATGTTTACCTCTTGACACATACGTCTACAAAAGGGACTTTAATAAGAATGTCCTGATTTGTATAACCAAGAACCTAATGCCCTTGTACACAGTTTAAACAACAACCATTAGGAATATTTCTTAGGACGAGCCTCTCCACCAACGCAAATAATTCCAATCAGACCAAATCAAACTGAATAAAAGATGCCCATGTTTAATGCAATGCTCCCGGGTGGCACCAGGAAAGCATGGAGAGGGAAAAAATAAGGGGAGACCATGTGTTCATTCTCTGGGGGCAGTTTAAGTAGCCTGTGGGAGTGGTCTTGACCTTCCCCAAGCCTGTGGGGAGGGGTTACCATTTGGTGGGCCTTCTTGACCCTCCCTGGGGAGGGGGGTCACTGTTTGGCAGTCTTTCTTGGAGGTGGAGTTTGGACTAAGGCAACTCCTGGGGGGGGGGCTTGAAATGGAGTTCCTGCCCAGTATTCCAAAGATGCATGTCAGGGGACTGGGATAAGGCTCCCAACTATAATATTCCAGACTCTGTATAAAGGGGTATTAGGGAGCTTTTTGACCAAACACTAATGAATCTTAGAACTCTTCATAAGAAATAACATTTTGAATAAAATTGAATTTAATTTATATATATAACTCCAAAGAAAATGTAATCTTTTCTTCCACATGATTCCATTGTGTATTCTTATCAAAAAGATTAGAGGTGGAGGATAATCATCAGGTCCTAGATGAGTGCATCCCGAGAAAGCGTTACAATGTATTTCTCTAAAGGCCTGAGAATTTAGAAGGGTGTAGCAAATTCTAGGGTTAAGCATGAGCTCACCTGATAGATTAAGACCAATCTGGTATCTGAAGGGATGGTGGCAACTCTAAGCTGTTCACTATGCTACATAGCACTTAACGTTAGACTAGATCAGGGGTTCTCTCCCTTTTCTATGTAAAAGAACCACTGGCTCTATGGCATCATCCTGACAGCTCCATGGCCAAAACAGAAAGACCCTTCCCTCTGGCTCCAATAGAAATATGCTAAAAGAGAAGTCTACTCAGTGCGGATGAGACAAGACAATGGCAGGTCTGTTACCAAAGGTGCTCATTTCTTTCTTCCTTCCTTTCTTCCTTCCTTTCTTCCTTTCTTCCTTTCTTTCTTTCTTTCTTTCTCAAAGGGTATGTATCTATTAACAAAATACTTACTCTAATCTGATTCTTACAATTTACTAGGAAAATATGCAGAAATACCAATTAAGAATAAAGAAACAAACAGTTTTAGAGGAGAGACACACAAGAACCAGCAACAAATAATACCCAAGATTCAAAAATAACAGTAACAGCAAAGGAACAACTTGAAGAGAGGAAGTCAGCAAAGAACATGTGGCTGTAATAAAAATGAATGCAATGCAACTTCATGCTATTTCAACAAAAGCTCAGTCTACAAAGTAGGTCATAGTTTTATTGTGCACCCCTGAGACCGCACTTGAATACTGTGAGTCTAAACCACCTCTTTATCAGGTGGAGAAATACAGAGTATCCCACTTAGATGGCAACTGGAAACATGTAAGACTGAAACTATGACTCTGAAACCAATGCAATACTCTAAATGCAATACTCTAAAAGCAAATAGATCTACCAACTTAAAAGCTATTTAAGAACATTTTCACTGACACAACTACAGCATTTTCAGGAAGCCTCAATAGTTTCTGAGAAGCTAACAAAGAAATAGTTTGTTGTCCTTTAATTTTCTTTTGGCAGGCATAATGATGGCTTTTGAGCTGAGCACTGGATTAAGATGTTTTCGTATTCAAGATTCACATAACTGATGGCTTAAATAAATACTATTATCCTATTCTTCTAAGACTCAGAAAGGGTAGGGAACTTGACAAGAAGCCATAGATCTAAGTAAGGCATGGCTAACTAACCTCCAAACCCTTACCTGACCTCAAAGACCATGTCCTTTAACTACACCAAGCTACTTCACAATCAAGATGCTGTTGCAAAATGAAAATAAACAAAACCTCATTGTTGTCAACCTATGAAACACATGTAAACTAACTTTTCAACATAATTTTGAACCTCTAGAAGAGAAAAATATCACTCAATAATGATAAATTAAACTAACACTCATTCATAGCATTACATGAATTCATAGCATTACATTTGCATGAATCACTTTAAATAGTCATGTCAATTTGCATAGTTCAGAATGTTCACATCCCTTCCATCATGATAAAGACATCCATAGACTTTCATTTATGAATCCAATTTCTGAAATTTAGTCCCAAAGAAATTATTCAGCAGAGATATATTCACTAAAAAATTACACTATCCATAAAAATCCACAGGCATGGATCAGTGATAGGACCCCTGTTAGTACAAGCAAGGCTCTAGATTCCATCTCCAACACTACAAGAAAAAAAATATTTCACAGGCAGTCAAAATACACAACATGTAAGGGTAAAATAAAATAGGATAAAGTCATGCAAACTACAGTCATAAGGGCCATAACAAAAAACAGAATTTATGCCTTAAATGAAAACTGCAAAACATTATAACTGCAAAAAGGCATATAAGTACATAATAGGCAAAAATAAAACAAATGTTTATTATATTTATGGTCATATGAGTAATTTTTAGTTTATTTAATTATCTTTAATATTTCCACTCTTTAACTGTCAAAAGTTGGTTTTAAAAAATCGTAAATTAGTGCTATCATTTATATTGTTTCTGAACCTACAAAAGAAGGCATAAGAGGTCTAGTTCCTAAAGAGAAAACATGCTTAAGATAACATACACATTTATAACAAGAAAACTGTTATTTAAATTAGTAGTAGCCATGCCTTAAGAAATCAGCATCTCACAGGTAAGAACCACTGAACAATATTTTCCACGCACACCATGCCAGGCGCAGTTCTACCTGCCAGGGCTATACCAACGAACAAATCAGACGAAAACTTCTTCCTCTGTGGAGCTTAACTACATACATACCAGCAGCACAGATACACAAGTACAATAAACAGCACATTTGATAATAGTAAGTGCTAAGGAGGAAAGTATAGCTAGGAAGGAACACAGAACACGTACACACAAAGAATGTTATTTAAATTGTATGGCAACAGGTCTATCACCTAAAGGATCAATGACTGAAAGAGGGGAAGATATAAACAATCCATTCCAGGCAGGGAGAAGAGCAAGTGAAGGAGCATTGAGCCAGAAGCTAAGGTACCAAGACCTGAGAGCTGTAATGAACTGAACAACCGTTTCCCAGCAGCCCCAGCAGATCACAGACATACTTCTCACAACTCTGCTCTGGCCTGAACTGCACCAACTGGGTTCAGTACACAGCTGCTGTTGCTGACATACCCCTTTTCTTAGTGAGTTTCCTTAAGTATCTCCTTTTAGTCTAGAAAGCCCAATAGGGTTAATTCTAAGGATGTCATTCAGATCCAGTTCCTCACATGGCTCATGCTTATGTAAAATCCTCAGAGAACTTGTAAAATGAAGACACATGAAGGCAGCCCCTAGCTTGATTTGAGAAGGACAGACAGATATAAGGAAAAGACAAATTAAGTTTGCAGGAAAGTTATCAGGACTTCGCTAGACAGGAGCACATTTGTGCTAAAGCCAAGGCCTGGCAACAGGCCCTAAGACTCGGACTAGGAAAACAGCAAAGAAATTTCTAGCAGTGGGAAAACACAGAAATAATTCAAGGAAAAGAATCTTAAGATGTTAACTAAGCTCAGATACAACCTTTGCTACTAATTTTCTAACAGAACTCTTCTATAAATAGCACTGTGGGGACCTGCTTAGTGTAGAGACAAATGAGTGGGATGTAAAATAGAGCAGAAGCAAAGAAGATGGGAGTAAGAGGAATACAGGTTGCCTGGAACTATGCAAAAATATCTGGGGAGGAAGTTGTGCCCCACCACTCCTAGACTAAGACTTTAAAGGGACAAAAGGTGAAGGTGTACTTGACACACCCAGCTAGATAACAGCCAGTGAAGCAGAGTACAACAGGCAAGACACTTGAATTCAAGGTTAAAAGCCTGGTGATCACCACTGAGATCCTCAAGAGCAGCTAAATACTTCACATCAGGGTGCCCCTTCTCTTAGCTCTTTAAGTGTGTTAAAGAACTGGAGAACAAAGGAGAGATGGCTCAGCGGTTAAGAACATTGCCTGCTCTTCTGAAGGTCCTGAGTTCAATTCCCAGCAACCACATGGTGGCTCACAACCATCTGTAGTAAGTAAGGTCTGGTGCCTCTTCTGGCCTTCAGGCATACACGCAGACAGAATATTGTATA
>LOEQ01000002.1:461606-473441 GCA_001685075.1 Bramus lutescens
CGCTGGTCCTGGGCTCCTACCGCTCGGGTCTTGTGAGCTGCGCGTGCACACACCCTGTCTTTCACAAGGCCTGGGAGAGCGGGCCAGGCCTGCGCCGCCGACTTGGCGAGCCCGGCCCCTCCGCCATCCCCTGGATGAGTCGGTGCCACCCTCTTAAAGAAACCGGGGAAGGAAAGGACCGGCCCCATCACTGAGCACTATCAAGGCTGGAGGCGTGGTCATCATTTGCCACTTAACGAGTGAAGGGAGACCCGGGCAGAAAGACTACAGATCAAATATATTAATCCAAGCCTTCGTGGGTTATGATCCCCGGAGTTGTGTAAGATCAGTTTAGGAGAACGGGCCTATCGTTCTATTTAAAAAAAAAAAAAAAAAGAATATGTAGTAGAAAAATCTCAGAATTCAAGACAAAAAGGAGTTTTAAGGAAAAAAATTTTTGTTGATATGGTCAGGGAATGACGATTAAAAATGTATATTTATCTTAGATCTGGTCAAAGAAAGTTTTAAGAAACGCTGTTCTTTGCAAAGGGACATTCAGAAATAACAATCGTGCATTGTCTTAATGCTGGCCTTACTCCCAGAAGCAGAAGGACTTCACAGACTACAACATTCTTCTCCTGCCCCAACCCTATCATGCAGGAATTGTTATCCCTAGCCTTCAGTCTATCCCATGCACAATAACTTAATGAATGGCTGTTTTCAGTCGAGGAAACAAGTGTCGGCCACAAAGGAAGCTTATAAAGCCTCACACAGTACATACACGTTTAAAAGTTGCCTACACGTTAAAGTAACCAATGAAACAGTGGTGCCCTAGGTATTTTCTCTGTGTGAGTGGGTGGTTGTTTAAAAGGTTATGGGAATGGCAAAGACCAGAGACAGTGGCATGTGCTGTGTACAGGTGCTCAATCAGTCAAAAGCTAAGTTACGCGAAAGTAGAGCCTCTACCAAATCCTCCATGTGCCATCGTGTATTTCACATTACCCTGGGAATCATTTAAGTAATTAGGTATGCTCGGCGCAGAGAAAGCATGTATGAACAATTAATCCCTTATTCTCCAGAGGCTGGTACAGAAGAAAAACATGAAGAAAAATATGGATGAGTTAAATGTCACGTTGGGAAAGTGAATTAGGTGCTATGAGAATACCAATAAGAAAACTCAGAATTTTTTTTAGAACTTTTAATTAAGGTTTGACCAAAAAAAAAAAAAAAGATTCCAAAGTTACACCCTAAGGCCAAAGGAGCCTCCTAGCAGGTGGGAAGGTGGTGCTAGTTCACTAGCAAAACGCAGTATAGTGTGAAAGAATTGGGAACCTGGGGGGGAAAATGAGTTTGTAATAATGAAAGAAGTGTTTCCAAAACTAATTGAAAACATCATCTATGAGAAAATAGATTTCAAAACATTCAAAAAAAGATAAGAATAATCCACAAACAAGAGGGTCTACAAAATACCCTTGCTCAAGAAACATAGAAGAGTCTTAAGGGGCAGGAAAAGAGGGGAGGGAGGGAAGCAGGAAAATTATACAAGCTGCAATGTTTTCTAGTTGTTGATGTGCTCATCTGATAAAACCACTGAGGGTTAGTCCAACAAAGTTAGCTTTACCAAGCTGATGCAATAAAGGAACACTGCACAGCCTAAGGACTGTGGTCCTGATCCCCCCAAAAAAGGATGAAGTAATTTCTACCCTTAGTATAAAATCTGAATGAAGTAATGCTTGAGAGGCTCAAAGCAAACCAGATCTACTTCCAACATGAAACCTGAGTGGAAAAGTAGACTCCAGCACCCGTTTCTTTGGAAACAAACATTTTCCTTCAGGGCAGAGTCAACCCTTTGTCTCTAAACGCTGCCGTTTTAGTTTGGGTTTCAATTGCTTCAATGAAACACCGTGACCAAAAAGCAAGTTGAGGAAAGGGTTTAGTTGACTTTTATGTTTGCACTGTAATCCTTCATTGAAGGAAGTCAGGCTAGGACCTGAAACACATGCAAGAACCTGGAGCAGGAGCTGATGCGGAGGCCATGGAGGAGTGCTGCTCACTCCTGGCTTGTTCAGCCTGTTTCGTTATAGAACCCTGGATGGTGCCACCCGTGATGGGCTGGGTCCTCCGCCATCAATCATTAATTAAGAAAATGCCCTATAGGACTGCCCTTATGGTTCTTATGGAGGCATTTTGACAGTTAAGCTTCCCACGTCAATGACTTTAGCTTGTGTAAAACTGACATAAGATTATCCAGCACGAGGCCACTTCTCTAAGTCAATCTCAGGTCGTTTAAATCTTCCAGGCAAGAAGGCATTTCTCTCCTTAGTGATGCGATCTCAGACCCCGACGTTTAGGACTTTAGAGGGGAAATATTCTTCAGCCCTATGTCATTTGGTACTCTTTTTCGGATTCACATTTCATTATGCCATAAATATAAGAAAGAGAAAATAGAACTTTATTAAGCAGTCTCTCGGAGACCTGAACTTTAAAGAATTTGGGCTACTGCAAATGGGAGATAGGGGACGCACAGAGTTGGAGAATCAAGAAAGCCTCTTGAGGGGGCTGGAGAGATGGCTCAGAGGTTAAGAGCATTGCCTGCTCTTCCAAAGGTCCTGAGTTCAATTCCCAGCANNACACACAGACAGAATATTGTATCCATAATAAATAAATAAATAAATATTAAAAAAAGAAAGCCTCTTGAAAAACACGCGGCAGCCAACTCTCACGATTGTGTCCTGAGCTTTGCCTCATGGTGTGCTCACCTTTGTGTCTCTCCTTTACGTCAGAGCTGGTCCAAAGGCTAGTCTGATGGTATGTGACTCTCGACTGAGATCCCAGTGAGCATCATGACTTTTGCCTTGATCTCCTGACTGTTTTCCATAGAGCAGTGGTTCCCAGTCTGTGGGTCGTGACCCCTCGGGGTCCCATATCAGATATTTACATTATGATTCATAACAGTAGTAAAATTACAGTTATGAAGTAGCAACGAAATAACTTTATGGTTGGGGGTTGCCACAGCATGAGGAACTGTATTAAAGGGTTACAACATTAGGAAGGTTGAAACCACTGTTCTAGCAGAAGCCAACTGCCATGGAGAATTCTCCGGGAGCCCCAGAGAAGCCAACACCAGCGTGACAGTCACTTGAGAAACAGACCTCTCCCGGCAGCCAAACCTTCAGAAAACTACAATCTCGCGAATGATTCCATCCTACAACTCAACTAAGATGCTCCTAAACTCCTGACTCACAGAAGCTGTGGGAAATTATTCATGCTTCCTGTGTTTAAGATGCTAAATTTGGAGTGTGATCTTTTTGCAACTGATTGATTTGGGTCAACCCTTTTTTGAAAAAAGAAAAACTGGGACATTTAGAAGACATAATGGGATTAAAGTCACAGAAACAAGAATAAAGCAGATTGGGAAAGACTGTGAAGGCTAAGTTGAAGGAGGGGTGTGGACCAAGGGAAAAACTGAAATGTTAATATAGATTGGTGGAAGGCGTAAGTGCCCAGTTCAAAGGTGTGATTTAGTCTGCATGCAAGGATGAGTGTTGTGTACCTCATGTGGAAGTTTAGGGAAAGAGTAGTACCTTGGCTTTGCTTTAGGGTAGAGAACATGTTTGTGGGGCGTGAAGGTTAGACTGAAGGAGGACAGACGAGCTGAGAGACCAGTTTACAACCTTGGGTGAACACAACATCGAGGTAAAAAGGTAAGGAATGAGGACTGAGTCAAGGCAGCAGCACCAAGCAAACGGCAAGATAAGGATTCTGTGTGTTTTCTTTGGTTTGGGGGGTAGGTGATACTGTTAATTAGCAGGAAGAAGGCTTTTTAATTGGCTGTGCTATCTCCTGGTTGACAGGATAATATTTACTCATAGGCACAGAAGTGGTGCACACTTGTTATGCAAGAGAATGAGATGCAAAGGAGCAAACTCCTTACTGTTTTCTCATCACCAGGATAAACTCCAGGATCCTCAACACCCACATGAAGCCAGTTGCAAGAGAAGCTCTGCCTACTTTTCCCAACCTCCCACCACTGCAGGAAGTAGAGGACACCCCAGTCGCTTCCTCCCTGGATCCTGGACCGCACTATCCTCTCTGCCTTAGATACCAGATACTTCCTCCCCTGATACCCCTATTTCCAACTCAGTTCATCCCACAAGATGAAGGGCCCTTTTCTAGCTTCCGGTGGGATCCTTTCAGTCATCCCAAGCTTCAATTTCAAGTTTTGACAAAAAGTCTTGAAGCCCTCCACCAACGAAGGCAAGGATGCCTAGAGCCTGTTCTCCAAATAGGAGAATGGGAAGAAGAAAATGTTTAATTGATATCTCAAGAAGTTATCTTGTGAGTCAGGCATTGAGAACACACCTAAAAGTCAACAAAACAGCCCTGCCCTATTGTGATTGGCAATGTGAACAAGACAATAATTACAAAGGAAATGTAACCAAAGCTGTGCTGGGTCAGATTCTTGTCAGACTGTACGTGAATTTGCAAGAGGAAGAAACTGATCCTGGCTAGGGACTTGCAAAGGGACAAGTGCATGCTGCCAGATGTTCACTGTAATCTTTGCCTTACTTTCTCTTCGTAATGCCTGCCTGCGCTTGCACATTCAGCTCCTTTCATTTGTGATCTAGGTCGGGCGCAGAGCAAACTGAAGTTAGTCTTTGTGTTCAATCCAGCAACCCAATGTCCAGGCACCTGTCTATATGACCCAACCAAACACTCCTTACAGACAGATAACACTCAGCTTGACTTCAGTTCAACATCGCCATCCTCTTTTGAAGGCCCAGATTGCCAGAGTGAACCCACCTATGGTTGAATTCTTCCCTGAGCTAGGTCAGGTCTCCTTCCTAGAAACAGAACCTGGCACAGTACCCTCCTCAGGCTGAAATCCTGCTCTGCCATCTTCATTAGACATGGGCCCACCATCTGACGCCCATGTTCTATGCCACTACTCACCAGAATGGAAAACTGCATAATTGGAGACAGAGTCTCATATAGTTTAGGCTGTCCTTTAACTCACTGTGTAGCTGGGGATGACCTTGAACCTTGGATCCTCCTGCTTCTAAATACTGGAAATACAGGCTTGCACACCATGCTCAATGCAGTGCTGAGGGTCAACCAGGGCTTTTTTTAATGTTAAAAAAACACTTAGTTACATCCCCAGCCTAGAAAAAATAAATAATGACACAAGGTACTTTTAAAGTAAAGTTCATACAAAATCCAGTGCACTCTTTATTATTTTCACTTTTATAATTTTTTAAAAGTGTAAAACCATAGTTTCACCAATATAATTACATGTTATAACAGTATGTTTGAGATAAGAAGCATATAAATTGTCTTACATTGCAATATGTATATACATTAACTGATACCAAACTATCTGCTTTATCTAGGTTATAAAATGTGTTAAAGACCTATTAGTGGTTACTGTCTTGAGGGAGAAAAGACAGAAGTCCACAGCAGAATCAGAGGGCAAGGAACACCTGAGGATGAGTGTGGTGGCAGAGCTGGTAGCAGCTCACGGTCTTGTTATATTTTGATTCAGGTGCTATTTTACTGATTTATAAAGTTAAAGCAATTTAAGAAGAAATCCAGTGAGCCATGACTTTAAGATCATGACTAAAAACTCAAGCCAGTCATGATGGCCCGTGCCTGTAATCTCAGCACTCAGGAGGCAAGAAGAGCTCCACAAGTTCAAGGTCAGCCTTGTCTCCAAAGCCAGTTCAGGCCAACCACAGTTGTGCAGCAAGATCCTGCCTGAAAAACAAAAAAGAGCAAGAACAATAGAATAAACTTATATGCAATAGAAAACTGATAAATATAATACCTCAGTGTTATATTTTGTGAAAAGTTATCTTCAGCAAAGCCATGTAGCAAACGACTATCTGGAAGGAACTATTTCCAAAGTAGAGTACAGATAAGGGTTAGAATCCCTAATTTTAAAAGAACTTACTTAAGTAAAAAGAAAAAAATGTCTACAGAAAAATGGTCAAATGACAAGGACAACTTACAAAAAGGATATCAAAGTGGTCTTTACACATGTTGAAATATATTCAACCTCACTCATGAAAAAGACTTGTAAGCTATGTAAAATATGTAAATAAAATTGTCACCCATAGTACAGTTCATCTTGCACCCACAACATTAGCAAACATTCTAAAGCTTATAATGTGCCTCTCAGACATTGTTGGTATGGATGGAAAGAAAAATAAAGGAAAGTGAGCAATCCATAGGCAATTACAACTCAAGTTAATGTCACCGCAGTAGGCCAGATGACTGTCTTATGCCTCTAAATGCATCGTGCCGAGGAACTGGAGATGGGGGCTTCTATACAAGGTCCCAGGCTAGAAAACAAAATGGGAATTATTTGTGAAAAACTACCAGAACTTAAATGGGGAACGTGTTGAAAAGGGAAGCCCATGCTATACTTGTCAAAACTGCCAATGTCAGAAAAGGCAAAGAGTGGAAATGTCTCCGATTAAGGCTAAAGAGAGGTGACAGCTAAAAGTAATAGTTGACTCTGAATCAGAGCCTGATTTGAAATGAGCATGGGGACATTAATGAGTTGATAACAAGCAAAATTGAAACACTACTAATAGATCAGAGACTTATTACATCAATATTAAACTTACTACAATTGGCAATTTCTTTAATTGTATTATAAGATTCATATTCTAATTAAACATATATGAAACTGTTCAGTTATATAGGAGTAATTTTTTTTCAAAACAGGGTTTCTCTGTGTAGCCTCTGCAGTCCTGGAACTCTCTCTGTAGACCAGGCTGGCCTCTACAGATCCACCTACCTCTGCCTCCCAAGTGCTGGGATTAAAGGCAAGGCATGTGCCACCACTGCCTGACAAAAGTGCTATAATTGAAGAGTAAATGTCTCCAAATAGTTCAGTGGAGACAAGCACACATGTATAAAAAGGAAGCAAACACATAAATATGGCAAAGCAAAACAATCATTTAACCAAGAATATGTTTTGTGCTGTTTTAGTTTTTGCAGCTTTCAGTAAATCATAAAAAATTCAAAATAGAAAGACTTGTCAGAAAAATAAAAGAGAGAAAATTTAAAGAGTTACTGAAGACTGTCTTTAACAGCTAAATTGGTCCAAGTTCTCTAGAAGAACATAACCCACTGAATAGATTTATTAAACTGACTCACACTGGGACTTCACTGGAAAGTCCAACAATAGCAGTGTACATACTAGAGAGGCTTAGAACCCCATAGATACTCAGTCCAAGAGGCTCAACAGTCCCTAGCTGGCACCAAAGACCTGCACACACCCAGAGTGCCGCTGGCCATCAGTCCACACTGGGCGCTTAAGGAACTGGGTTCCAACGTCAGCAAATGATAGCAGCGGCAGTGACAGCAACAGAATAGATACACTTACCAGCGAGGAGCAGAAGCAGGCAGTTTATATTGCTGTTGCCTTCGGTTACTCCCCAGAGGTGGAAGGTAAGTCCCTGTTGCTGATTACACCATGCACTTCAGAAACAGGACCCAGAGACCTGACCTGAATGCCCCTTTCCTGAGGAACAGCTTTCATGGGATCAGAAAATCACGTAAGCTTCCAAAAGAGGGAGGCAGCTGACAGTCCTATGGCTGGGTTGGTTGTGGACCAACCTATGAACCACGTTAACAACAACCATGGCACAATACCGCTAGCAGTGAGGTGGTAGAACACACACCTTAGTGGTAACCAATCACTCTTAATTGGATTTAAGACCTGACCATCGAGAGGAATACTGTGTCTGGTACTACAAACCTAGCTAACTCCTCAGCAACAGTGAAATCGCGGTTATTAGGAGAAAATCTATGTCACTGAGTTACTAAGCCAGCATAATCCCTAATGACGACATGCAAACATTTGTCCTGATATCCACAAATATGTACAATATGCATGCATGCAATAGCAATTGATGAAGAAAAGAGGCCCTGACTTTGAAGGGAGCGGGGGGTGGGTATGCAAGAGTTTGGAGAGAGGAAAGGAAAGGGTGTTATGGTTTTTGTCTCTTTAAAAGGCAAGCCACGCCCACTCCTGGCAACCCTGCCCTCCTCCCCTGCCATTTTGGATCTCTGTTCTTTCTCTTGGCACGTGTGAGTGTCTCTCTTGGGGCCCCTCCCTGTCTCTCTCCTCTTCTCCTCTTCTTCTCTCTCTCTCTCTCTCCTTTCTTTCTTCCCCCCTTCTTTAAGTAATAAATATCCAATTCTATTCTGTACAATGTGTCTATGTGCCTTCTACCTGCCGCCTGCTCACACCTGCCCGTCTCAGCGCTGTATGGCTGAACCAGACCACCACCAGCTGCAGGAGCTCTTGCATCAGCCCGGGGCCTGCCATGCACCAGCTACCGGACTAGCACTGCGGGCCCGCTGGGGATCTTTGAGCATTTTTTAAAAAGGGAAAGATGTTGAGATTAAAAATACAATCTCAAAAATAAACCAAAAGTGAGTTATTTAAAAAAAATAAAAAGCCGGCGGCAGCAAAAGCAAAATTGTTTTTCCATCAGACGTCTTTGGGTCTGTATTGCCCCCGGAAGGAGTTGTGGGCCCTCAGGGCAGGTCTTCCCCTCAGTGAGTCCTTCCAAGAAAACCACCACAGACTCATCTAGAGATGCTCCTCTGAACTCATCCCAGGTCCAACCAAGTTGACAACCCAGATTAGCCATCACAACAGTTTTATTCAGAACAGTCTAAAATGAGCAACAGCCCAGTGTCTGTTAAGAGAGCAGGCACTTTGTCATACAGCTACACAATTACAAGGTGATTTGGTGACCGAAGCAAAAGACCTCACAAAATTAGAGCGTGATAGAAGTCAGAAAGTTGTTTCTTTGAGAAAGGAGTAAAATCCTCTGAAAACTGGCATGACAGAATTTTCTAGTGGGGAAAATGTTTTATAATATGTTTGTGGGAGCGGGATTCTTACAAATGCCAAAAGTCACAAAACCAAGTACCCAAGATCTACATCTTTTATGGTATGCAAACTCTAACTCTACCTAAGTAATGAATGAGCAAACAAGTTGACTACGCTCCCCACCATGCCATTCTTTTTGCTAATTGTTTATAACTCATAACTATATGTCTGTCAAGATGCTGAGGACTGAAGCTAGGGCCTCAAGCATGCTAGACAAGTGCTCTATCCAGGAAACCATATCTGAGATCACTAATAATGTTTTCAAAAGGAAAAAGCTTAGGGGTAAACCAAAATAGATATGTTAAAACCATTTGCTGATACATTCATGCTCTGTGAAACTTCTGGAATACTTAAATCTGTGGAAGAGAAATAATGAGAAGCAAAAGCAATCTAGCTCAAATATCCTTGAAGCAACCTTTAGAATAGTTAAGCATGTCCCGTGGGAAGTAAAGGTAATTTCAAAACACTTTCTAGTCCAAAGAGATGCCAATCAGGGATATTGCTTTATACATAAGGAGTGAGTAGCAGTTCTCCCTAGAGCTGGGACCTGTCTGGGCCAACCCACGCTGGGCATCAGGGCTGTGATTATATATATTAGGAAGTTCCACTCCATTCAAGTATAGCTCCTTAACAGTACAAATGGAGTTTATTTTACTCAAACAATAGGAGGATTAATACAGAGAAACAAGATTGTATAATGGCAGTATGTTTAAAACCTGTGTTATCAGGGCTTGAGAGGTGATTTCAAAGTTAACTGGTCTTGTGGTCTTTTAGAGGACCCAGATTCAGTTCCCAGTATCCACCTAGTGGCTCACAATCATTAAAAAAAAAATCAACTGTGCTATATTTCAAGTACCCTTGGCCATCTCCCGTAGGCTAGCTTGATAGAAAACAGTAGGCCTTCCACTAGAGGCCGTAAAAGCTGAAAACTGACAGGCCCTGGCAGGCATCCTGCCTAATTGTGTGGAAACTCCACCTCTAATGTCAGAATGCTCATGTCCAAAAGCCCAACCCAGGCCCAGTGTTTCTCTTTCTCTTTCCTGCTGCCTGCTGATCCAGATGTAGAATTCTAAGCTCCTTCTCCAGCACCGTGTCTGTCTGCATGTCTCCATGCTGATAATGGACTAACCCTCTGAAACTTTAATCCAGCTCCAGTGAACTGTTTTCTCTTATAGGAGTTGCCATGGTTATGGTGTCCCTTCACAGCAATAGGACAGTGACCACCATGACTAGGGATATTAGGAAGATGGGATTGCTCTGTTTGATGCCAGTGGTGGAGAGAAGGACCGCGGCCTTGGTACAATGTGCTGACGGTTGCACTACAAGTAGAAAAGCTTACCATAGGCCAATTTCAAAACTAAACCAGGCTGTTGAAACTCGCAGGAGGGAATGTAGATGCTTCAGTTTCATCTTAACTGCACAGACTTCATGGGGTGAGGGAAGAGCTGACAAGCAATTTTGAAAAACGGTGTTCGGTGGATTTTGTTTTGTTTTGTTTTTCAATTGTAGGATTAAAGACAAAAAGAACCATAGAAAATATTTGCATTCTACTCATGTTTCACACACAAATATAGTTCAAAATTAAACATCCATACCTCTCTACAAGTGTGCTAGGAAGGAACATGCA
Organism: Bramus lutescens; assembly: GCA_001685075.1. NCBI lineage: Eukaryota > Metazoa > Chordata > Mammalia > Rodentia > Cricetidae > Bramus > Bramus lutescens. The sequence continues at coordinate 472,127 of LOEQ01000002.1, forward strand.
AACAAACAGGCAAGGGAAAACTGTCAGTCATGACGTCAGGCTTCTCACTGTCAGAGAAAATAAATTATAATAAATAAGAAGGCAGGAGGAACCTTGTAGGGCTGGAAACGAGTCAAAGCTATCTACCTGCATGAACTCAGGTGGGGTGAGAGCTGGCTGGACGATACAGAAGCTAAAAGTGCCTTCGTTAGCCAAGCCTGGAACAAAATTAGCAAGCGCAAATGGGATTAAACATAAAGAATAAAATAAACATCCACCAATCCATATTATGGGTGTACATATAAGTAATGATGTAACAATTGAACAAATTAATAGAGACAAAGGAAGTTTGTCACAGGAAACTTAAGAAGCACCAGTTGATAAGTGCAGAATTAACTAGGGCAATAGAAAACCAGCATTTGAGCATATTGATAATCATTATAAAGGACAAGACTTAAGAACAAATGTTAGTACTGGAGAGATGGGTCAGAGGTTAAGAGCACTGACTGCTCTTCCAGAGGTCCTGAGTTCAATTCCCAGCATCCACATGGTGTCTCACAACTGTCTGTAACTCCAGTTCCAGAGGACCCATGGCAAAACACCATTGCACATAAAATAAAAATAAATAAAATTTTATAAAGATTCACTGATTTTAACCCAGGTCCACACATTCTTTGATACCCTCCCATCAGGAGGCAAAACAGTTCATGTTTGTCACCTTTTGTCACCGTGAGAGAATACTTTCAAACAACAATGTGGGAAGAAAGCTTTATTTGGGCTCACAGTTACGGTTCATGATTTTCTGGCTCCAAGGAAGAAACATGGCCAAAGGACATGGTGGAAAAGTTGCTCACTTTATGGAAAGCAAAGAAGTAGCCAAAGAGAAAGGGTCCAGGGACAAAAATACAACCTTTGGAGGTGTAGTCCTGATGACTCACTTTCTCTGACCAGGCCATTCCTTCTACAATCCATTCAGCTGCGGATTCATCTATGGATTAACCCACCAATGAAATTACCACCCTTGTAATTTAATCACCTTTTAAAATCACCACCACCTAGGGACCAGGTGGTCAACATGAACCCTTATTCTGTGACACTTTCACATCTAAAGCACACAACCCAGACCTTGAATGTTAAATAACCTTAGTAACTCATTTCTAATACAAAGTATGAAAAAGAAGAACGTGTAGTCATTTAACAGTTGAGGAATCCAGCAGATAGCACTTTTACCAAGTGATCAAGATTGGCTTTTCCAAGAGGCGTGTGGTAATACACGTCTTTAATCCGGGAGCTGGGGAGTCAGAGGCAGGTGGAGCTTGAAGGCTACACACACACA